>JAJLWP010000008.1:0-528132 GCA_030570755.1 Wenyingozyma methanosorbosa
GAATTGGAATACATGTTTCAAGTTGTTTGAAAGTAAAATGCTTAATTGAATTGAAGGTAGTTAAGATCAGGATAATTGATAATCTTGAGTCAATGAAACACTAGCTATTGAATATGAGATTGTTAATAAATAACCAATGATCATGGAATATCTTGAGATACTAATTCACCTCTTTTGTATACTTCAAATTGTTTCTTCTGAAGATGAATTCAAATGATCTAAGTCTCACTGGTCAATGTACTAAAATGAACACCAATTGAAATCAATAAACTTTTGATAATTGTAGTTGTTGTTATCCATTGACTGAAAGATAATTGATTCAAATGCCTATATTATTATGTTAACTGATTCCAATGATCATGTTAGAATATAATATTATACTTTCATAAAGGTATAATATCTTGATAACAAACTTGAGTAACATACCTAATGTGCTTGTTGAACTAGTATCAATAGTGGTACCAATACTGATAGTACTAGTAGAACCTACTTAATTGAAGACAAAAACTTTCCTCTTCAATTGAATAAGTAACACTAACTAGTAAGTAAACATCAACATACTCTAGATAATCACAAGTTGAACAAGACTTCTCTAGCTAACTAGCCAGTCTCTAAGATAATCATATTCACTCAACTTAAATGTAAATGATTGAAACAGAGATCCAACTAACTAACAAATGAGTAACCAGTCTACTGCTAGTAACATATCTGAACATGTTCAAATGATACATGTAAAGAATAAGACTCAACAGTACACTAATGATGTATTCATACTAGTTCAATTGTGATTTCAAGGCCATATGATAGAAGTCAATTGTAGGTCCACTAATGTTAATCAATATTACTTGATTGATTGTGATTTCAAAAGCCAAATGAATATCAATCAATCAAACAATGTAGATATATAGTATGTTTGAAGTATTCCTAGATTGATTGTACTTGTTCAATGGTATTAGTTTCATGTTATTTCCAATTACGTAATCCCACTATCGCAAAATGAGCGGATTTTACAATCCTTAAAAATAGTATATGCATGATTTTTCCCCTTTTCTTGGTATTCCCATCATCTTAACCTTAATTGCCGCAATACCTTTTACTAAGCATTTCTTTACTATCTTTATAACAAGCACTACTTTTTTTTAACTATTTTCGAATAGTAAACCACCATGAAGCAACAATTCGATATAGAAGAACCAGTTACTGAGTTTTCAGTAAACTCAAGAGGTTCAAATGGCTTTGAACCTGAATTCGCTCATTTTTATAGAAAATTTATACTCTCCGCCAATGGAGTATCAATCGCTGTGTCCTTTATTGTAATGATTATAACACTTATTGTCGGAAACAAAGAGGACTTGGCAAATAGTTCGTTTTTTTGCTCCGATGATGAAACAAATTATGTCGCTTTCCTTCAATCCATTATGTCCTATGTTGCTAAAATTAACTTGGCTTTAGTGGTAGCTCTGTTTGTATATAAGAGAAGACTCTTCACTTCATTTGTCCAAGAAAAGGGTAAAAAGACTGGTTTATGGGTTATCTTTAAGTACTACTTATACACAAGCTTGTTGAGTTCCTTCACATCTTTTTGTTTCTTCTTTTTCTATTCTATGGTATTCAGTTACGCATGTCCTGATGTTTTGAAAGATGTTACCTCTAAATTACAAGAACATAATGAACATATTACAAATTAGTATCGCCTATGGGGTGTATTGACTATGTGTATACATAGTTAATTGTAATATCTATTTTTATTCATTTGTGTCTCTGCATCAAAATCAAAACCTGCTGGAACATCATTGTTTAATCCACATAATGAAGATATTCGAGTATTAGAGTTCCTTATTTAGTAAGTCATTGTTGCCCACGCTACTTGC
Organism: Wenyingozyma methanosorbosa; assembly: GCA_030570755.1. NCBI lineage: Eukaryota > Fungi > Ascomycota > Pichiomycetes > Pichiales > Pichiaceae > Wenyingozyma > Wenyingozyma methanosorbosa. The sequence goes on from JAJLWP010000008.1 coordinate 1,872, forward strand.
AAAGAACGTTCAAACCTTTGACTGCTTAAACCTCAACTATCTGTTCTATTCTTCTACTCTTCTCTATATAACTTCTTTATAACTATCCGCACACAATTCGACAGATCTAGTCTAAGAGTACTCAATACATATTAGGATCCATTATTACATACTTAACTACATTATCAATAGAGATTAGATCAATTAACTATACAACTATATCAACTGTAGTATTAGTTTATATTACACAAGACTATTTCTCATTATATTAATGAGCGTATGTTGTGGTTTTGTATGAATGTTCATAACAAGCTTTTAATCACTATATTGGTCATTGTTCTGCCATTACCCATTTTTTCACAACAAATAGGAAAAATGTTCAAAAAAGGCAGCTGCATATTAACTCAGGGTCAATACTGAACTTCAACTTGATAAGTTTAACAGAACCCTTATACCAGTTCAGTGAATGGGAAGTTTATAGTAGTATAATTTTTCAACTCTTCGTTCAGGGCACAAAGTCTCGGCATTCCATGTGGGTGGAAATGCCAAGTCTCATTTTTGCATACTTTTTCACTTTTTTTGCTTCTTTAGGTATAAGTGACTTTTCATTTTACTCTTATTTTCTCATAATTGAGCAGAGTTGCAAGGTGAATTATATTCAAACTTTTTCAATTAACTTATATTACAGCCATTGATTGGTCAAGTCTATGATATTGCCAAGATGGCACTCATGTTAGCACGTGTGTTGGTAAAGTCAAAGTCTTTGAGGTAAACTAGGCAGAGGATTCAACTTGCCTTGAGTGGATCATAGACGCCTTACTCTCTTGAGCTCAGAACGTGGTGGTCATGTTTTTGAGTTGAGTTATCTTTCTCTATAAATAAACACCAATTCCCTCCTTTTGATATGCTTGCAATTCGAAACTATGAAAAAAAGCAATCAAACTATATTCTTACTCCAAAATAGAAATGATTCAAGATAACCTATTTTTCCAAGGGCATGTTATTGTCTCCATAGTTCTTGCTTTGATTCTTTATTCCAATTCTTTGGTTGCCTCTCCTATCCCAGGATCTGGATTAATGCATTCAATCAGCTCTGAAAATTCCAAGAAAAATTTGATTTTTCTTATTCCCGATGGTTTAGGTGGTTCAGGTGTTACACTTGCAAGAACTTTCAAACAATATAGAGATGATTTACCAATCAACTCTACACTCTTGATTGATAACTTATTGATTGGAACTCATAGGTCTGTCTCTTCTAGTCAGTTGGTTACCGATTCAGCAGCTGCTGGAACAGCTTTTGGTTGTGCTTTGAAATCCTATAATGGTGCAATTGGTGTTGACCCTGAACAGAATCCTTGTGGTAATATTTTAGAAGGTTTGAAATTAGAGGGATATATGACTGGTTTGGTTGTTACTACAAGAATCAGTGATGCAACTCCAGCTGCATTTAGTGCACATGCTGATAGCAGACGTTATGAAGATTTGATAGCACAACAGCAATTAGGTGAATCACCGCTGGGTAGAACTGTTGATTTAATGATTGGAGGTGGAAGATGTCGTTTCTTACCTCAATCAGATGATGGCGGTTGTCGTGAAGATGACAGAAATTTAGTTGAAGAAGCCATTGCAAATAATTGGACCTATTTTGATGATCGTGCTGGGTTTGATGCATTACAATCAGGAGAAAATGTTACTTTCCCCTTATTGGGTTTATTGGCTGAAACAGATATTCCTTACGATATTGACCGCGATTCAAGTATCTATCCTTCTTTAGCTGAACAGGCCAAGGTAGCATTGACAGCATTATCAAAAGCAACAGAGAACTCAGATCAAGGATTTTTCTTAATGATTGAAAGTTCTAGAATTGACCATTGTGGTCATGATAATGATCCAGCTGCTCACGTAAGAGAGGTTTTGGCATATGATGATGCTTGGGCTGAGGTCATAAAGTTTATTGATGAGACAGATGTCGATACTATCGCAATTGGAACTGCAGATCATGAAACGGGTGGTTTGAGTGTTGCAAGACAAAATGGGGATACTCCTGACTATTTGTGGTGGCCAGAAGTATTAATAAATCAGACTCATTCAGGAGAGTATTTGACATCCAAAATTTCTGACCACATCGAGGAGTCTAATAGCAATGATACAGCTGCTCTTCAAAGTTATCTTATTAATGAGATTATTGGCCAAGATATGGGTATCACTGATTATACAGATGCTGAAGTTGAAAAATTACAAGATTTAAGCATTGATTCTGATGAAGATCCAGATGCTTTGTTGTACTTCTTGAACAATCTTACTTCCTCAAGATCACAGACTGGCTGGTCTACTCAGGGTCATTCCGCTGTTGATGTTGACATTTATGCCTACTCAAATTCAAAAGACTTGTATGCTGAAATTATAGACAATACTGTTGATGGTGGATTGTTAGGAAACCATGAAAATACAGAGGTGGGTTCTTTTTTCGCTAAACTAGCTGGTGTTGATCTTGATAAAATAACTGAATTGATCAAAGATATTCCCCACAACTAACACTGATATAGCTTTGATATATTGGTGACTCTTTTCAATGGAGAATAAAAACATTATACAAATATGTCTTTCTATACTTATCAACCTATTATATAAACCGTATTGGCTCAAAGCTATAAAATAGATTTTTTACATTACTAGTTGACATACAGAATTCAACATTTTTACCGCAAAACTATCTATCTTATCTAAAAGGATATCTAACCAAAATTTAACTAGTAGTAAATAATCTAAAGTAACAAAGAGAGTAAACTAAGGAGAGACACAAGTTTCATTGGAGGTTTTTGGTAAAGAGGCTGTACACCAATTCCCTCCGAAGAGCTAGATGTACCAGTAGAGGATACTGAAGATGATGTTGAAGACCCACCTGATCCTGTGCCTGTATCTGTCATTGTTGACAATTTCGTAGCAGAAATTTCAGAGTGTGCAGAGGTAGCACTGTTTCCATAGTCAAAAATTGATAAATCATATGTGGTGAAAGGATATAGGTCATCTAGAGAATCTTCCCACAAAGAAGAATTTGATACACTATCATCTCCATTTTCTGGTGAAGTATAGCAATACCTTTCAAAGCATCTACGACACTGATCCCCTTGACTCTTACCCAATCTCTCTTGAGATCTTTTCAAAATAGCACAACCTATACATTCTGCAAATTCATCGTCTAGAGTGAAATTATTTCTTGTTGCTATTTCAAATCCATTAGTTATAATAGAGTTTCTTTCTGTGGTTTCAAATTGCAACTTGTATGCAGTAAAGTTCGAATATGTAGACATATACATATTTGGAAAATAAATCAATATAGGATACATTCTAGAATAATTTCCTTGTTGGAGTCTAAACTCAGTGTTTGAAGATCCATTACATCCAAAAAATATTGGCATTTCTCCATATCCATTATTTATAAATTCCTCTGGAGATGGAATCTCATAAAACTCTTGGTCAGTGGTAGCTTCAATTCTTTCTTTAGTCATCTGAAGTGAAGTAATATTTGGCCAGTTATCATCTGTATTTGCACCATTATCAAAAGCAAAAATTACATCTAAACCACGAGTTGCCTGTAAATAAGGATCAAGTGGTAATGACTCATCTGTAAATCCTCCATCATATAATGGTAACTCATCTACAGATGATTCAATTTCTGAAAAAGTGCTGTCTTTCAAAAAATTCGGAACAAAACCATATGGAGATCCAGTAATGTTCTCATTGATGCTTGATAGTACGGAATTGATAATTGATTCATAATATTGAGGAACAGTGAAAGACTCATTTTCTGTATCAAATGTTCCGTTAGAATTCAATACAGATGGAAATATATTTGAAGAACAGCCGATCAGAAAAGTTGCCCTATCAAATCCATTAGAACAAGCAGTAGAATCAGCTATGTTTCCATCTAACGATGTCCCCAAATACTTTATATCAATGAAAGAGTTGACATCTGAGCTCCAACCTCCCATTTCCAAAGGTGTAATCTCCAATATTTGCAACTCTGAAATTGGATCACTTTCATCTAGCCTAGCCATAGTATCAATAATGGGGTATGGCATATCAAAGTTGTTAAAAACGTCAATGGATCTGATTCCTGACCATGTTAAAGATGAACCATAATTTTCCAAATTACTGAATAATTTGGTGGCTAAATAAAGACCATAAACATCTACTATAGTGGCATTGTATCCTTCTTGCTGTTTTTCTATAACCATAGGAAGTAAAGATGTTAGACCCGATAAATCTTCAGTTAGCCCTTTGGTCAAATTCCATATGCCAGTTTCTTCATCGATAATATCCTGAACAGAGGTCCAATTTTGAAAAATCAGTGACGATAGCAGCCAAGATCCACCAGAAAGACCTGCAATGTATGATGAAGCTTGTAACAATCCAGCTAGTTTGTTTTCTTCTACTGTTTTGGTTCGGTTATCCAAGGCAGATAATTCTCCTGCACCTGTGAGCATTGCTCGATATCCTCCACCTGAAAATGATAAGCCAATACGAATATCATAGTCATTGCCAATAATCAAAGACTCGACATCATCAAAATCTTCCATACTCAATCCTGAAAACCAATCAATAAGAGCATCTGTTGTCTTTTGATTTCTACCTTCAAGCCAGGCATTCTCGACATAAGATATTGAAGAGCCATCTCTCAATGCAACATAGGCATCCTTTGAATTCCCTTCTGCAAAAATTGTATCCTCATTTAGAAAGTAAGCCGGGCATTCAACTGCAGATGGAGCGTATCCCAATGTACTTGTCTTTGATAAAACACCCACAATGGAAATGCAAATAGTTACAAATATAGTAGTATACTCTGGTATAATTCTACCCCTCATTTTAATGTTAAAAGAACGGATATTGTAATTCTCAGTGTTTGAACGATAGTCAATGAAACGAAGGAGCTGATGAAATAGAAAGAGGCTCCAGGAAAGTAAGACTTTGTCAAAGTGATACACTGGTATACTTATAATATTAGGTACAACCCTAAGTTTCAAACTGCCTCGTTTGTCAACTTTGTGGGGGTAAAAAAATTAGTACCCTGATTTCAGCCTTATCGCTATAATGAGCCTTTCTTCTGTACTCAATTATTTTTTGTATAGTGGTGGAAAGTCGCGAATTATAGTGTTTTTTTATTTGAAAAAATGTTACAATTGCAGAGATTACCAATACGAGAGTATTTTTTTGTTCAGTAGAATTATACAGAATATTTGATTACCTGAATAAAAAGTAAACTACTGACTAAAGTCAAAACAGTTTCACACTATACTTTCAAAGTAAATTTTTAGTTATCTATAAATCAGTTATATAATTCAAAAACAGGGGTTTCAGTGATTCCTTTTGGTTCAAGTAAATAGGAGTAAGTCCATTGATCACCAGTAGTTCTCCAAGCGTTTGGAGCACACCAAGGAAATTTGGAGTTTGCAAAATGAATGTGACCAAAAGCATTATATCTATCACCAAAAGTGGTAATTTCAATTTCTTTCTTTCCTTTCAAGTTACCTAGTTCAAGTTTGAATGGATCAAATGCGACATAGCCAACTTCTTCATTATCAACAGCAACAGTAATAAGAGGGGACTTAAATTCTCTAATTCTTAATTTAACAGCACCATCAAAGTCAGAAACTTCTTTTGGAATTGGAACCTTGTAAGTAACATTACCAGCATAAAATGAAAGACCTTGTTGAACCCAATCACCCCAAACAATCTTATTTTGCTTCTCGATGATCTTAGTGTGTCTACCATTTACTTTAACACCGAAATCACCTAACAAGTATAATCTTTCCAAGTTAGAGAATTGATTCATTGGCATCTTATAAGTCAAAACATGTTTACCAGCTTTGAAAGATGGAACTCTAATATTGAAAATATCCTTATCCACAAAATAACCATCAACAACTAAACCATCAGCTTTAACACCATCAATATCAATTTCAATATTTTCTTTAACCTCTGAAGCTAAATATGGATTTTCAACGTCAACTTCACTTTCAAATTCAAACTTGAATGTAACTGAATGCTTAAAGGTCCTTTCATCAGTAAATGTATAAGGTTGAGGGAATCCCATATTCTTAGGAGTTAAATTCAACTCTTTTCTAACAATGTTATCAATTCTCAAAATTTCTTCACCTTCTCTCCATTCACCATCATCAATCTTGAAAGTGTTAGCAAAATCCAGCATAAGAACATTTGGTTCAGCTAATTCATAATCAACATTATCCATCAATGGAATAACAGCAGTTGGTGCAGCTTCAACAATTGGTTTTGCAAGAGCTACGTTCAAATTGGATTCAACAGGAGTTAATTTCAATAATAATGAACCAACAGCAGGGAAATTCCAGTAAAAAGTTGTTTTTCCATTTTTAATTGTAACATCATTGAATGGGTATGATTCAGCAGTAAAAGTATCCATAACAGTCAAATCCCAAGAACCAGTTAAAGTAATAATTGAACCATCTCTTCTTTGTTCAGTACTGGTATTACAGAGGAAAAGATATCTACTACCATCAGCTTCTTGTCTCATGTTGTAAAGTATTGTATCTTTTAATCTTGAATATAACAAGCAGTCATGATCAACTGGATCAACAAAATCAATAGCCACTTCTCTGTAAGGTTCCAACTCTTTGTATAAAGCCCTTTTAGTGAATGGAATAGTAGTAGCTTTTTTAGATAATTCACTTGGTGAAGTAGAAGAAACAGCATCAACTAAACTTGGGATCTCACCCATGAAAACAACTTTACCACCTTTGGCAACAAATTTCTCTAATCTATCCAATGTTGATTTTCTGATAGTTCTTAATGATGGAACAACAATAACATCATAATTCATAACACCACATGGAAATTTATCACTAATATCCTCCAATTTTGTAGTCTCTTCTAATAAAGATTCAGCAACATAATCAAAATCTAATAAACCATAAATCAACCATTTTAATAAGTTATCAAAGTTGAATTGTCTTTCTTCTCTTTCTAATTTGGTTTGTTCCCAAGTACCAAAAGCCAACCAGTAACTCTCAATAGGATGAATAACACCAATTCTGATAACAGGGGATCCTCTAGTTAAAGCCAAATTCAATCTTGAGTAATGATCTTCAATTATGCTATATTTTTTATACCAAGCACTTTGATAACCAATACAAGCAGGAAAATCTCTTTTTGCTTCACCAATCATACTGACCCAGTATAAATGAGGAACTCTAAAAGTAACACCTAAAGCAGCTAACCAATCACCTTGAGATTTATGACCTTCAAAAGTGAAATCCCAGTTTGTAACACCATAATTTTCACACATCATACCTTCTTTACCATATTGATGAACAACAGATTGGCATTGTTTTGCTGTATGATATTCATGTTTATCTTGAAGCATATCAATACCTGGAATATCAAAATGAGGATATGCTCTCATAGCTTCTCCTAATGATGTGGTTTGAGTTAATAAATCTTCTTCATCTAACATGTGACCAGTGAAAGCAATTCCATTTTCTTTACACCATTTAGAAATAGTTTTCACAAATGCATCAGTAAAACGTTGACAAACATGGTCATGATAATGATAACGAGTGACTGATGGTTTATAATCTGGAAGTTCCCAAAAAATTTCAGGAAGTTTATCAAATAATGAGTATGAATATTGTTTTTCAAATGTTTCAGGGATATCAGGAGTCCATGGAATAAATGCTTGTGATGAAGAATTAGCTTTTTCAAAAATTGTTTTATGAGAAAATTGTGGTTCATCAGTGAACATAGATTTGACAGTTTTCTTAAAATCTTTGGCTAATAAATCACGATACTTAACATGTGTAGTTTCAATAAAGCATTCAATAGCATCTTTGGATAAAGTATCAATATATGTTGATCCATTATACCATCCAATAGGTTCTGCATGTTCTAAATAACCATACCATAACTTATAACCTGGCATTGACTTAACTTCTTCTTTTGCTTCCTTTAATGCTTTTTCATCTTTGAAATCGACAAGAGAGTAATCGAGAAGGTAACCATCATCAGAGACTCCCACTTTATAAACACAAAGTAATTCACCGTTTTCATTTCTCTTAGGAGCTAATGGAAACCAATTATAATCTGGTTCTGTTTGCTCACCATATGGGATACTAGTGAATAACAAATATTTGGCTTTATATTCTGGGTGTTCTTTACAAACTTTACCACCACAACCTCCGGAAGGGAATTTGTCTTCATCATATAGGTAAGTGATTAAGTCATGATCTTTACCGTAATCATGAGAATCTTTGACCAATGACATGAATTCTTCACCTAGGTACTCAGTATCTAAACCAACTCTTGAATGAATATGGAAACCTCCGAATCCCATTTCCTTTAAAGTGTCAAGTTCAAAACGAAGTCTTTCTTTGTCAAGCTTACAATTCCAACACCATAATGGGGCACCTCTGTAATCCATAGGAGGATTCTTGAAAGATTCCTCATCGAATTTGTTGTCAGCTAATGGATAAAATATACGTTCAACTGTGGATGACATTTTTGCAATATTTTTTATCTTCTATACTATAAAAATCAAAACAGAACAGAAAGTACTTCAAAGATTTGTTTTTAAGAACTATTCCATAATTAGGATATAGTGCTATGATATATTATTTGTAAATTGAAGATTTATAAAATCGAAATTCTATAACGTCATTAATGAACAATTAACCCCAGTCTTTACGGTACATCAATTAGTTTCAATGGGGTTTTATTTCTCCGCAAAATACACTTAATATACTATTCGATAAAAATAGACATATAGCCAACGCAAACGAATTTGGAATACAAAATATGAAATTTGCTTGTACAAGTTAAACAATAGCATTGCATTCACCGTGCTTTGTAGCAGGAGGTTTCTTGTCCCGAAACGAAAGCGGAGCCTGCAGGCGCCCTCCTCCCCCTCACACCATAAAAATTTCAAGTTTGTGCACAGTGGTTACACTAGCCCAAAAAAAGAAACTAGAAAAATTTAATACCCCGTAAAATGAGAAGCGGAGAAACGGGTGGAGCGGGAAGATCTCAAGTTTAAGTTACCTTGCATGATCATGTAATATTATAAATTACAAAAAAACACAGGGTGAGGCGAATTAAAGTATAACTTGTGAGTAGATTAATTTGAATAACGGCTGGATTTCGGGGATTGGTGTATAATCGTTGTTAGTAACACTTACTATCTTTAGATAATCATTAGATAATCATTAGAGTTGTAGTCAAAGACCGACTGAAACTGAACGCATTATATTGGCCAAGATTGCTATTAAGTATTAAAAAAAAGAAAAGACGATTTTGCCCGAATTGCGTGACTCTGTAACTTCACGAGATTTCTGCTTTGACCTACATTGTGCATCTATCACTCAGCCCCACAAACTATTGGCTTTTCGCCGTACATAGCTAAAATGGATGTTGGTTTCGATTTCGTGGAGTGTAGGTCTTGTGAAACAGGCACAGTGATGATAGTTGGTTACTTCTTTACTAGGATAGGGTAATGTTTCTCTTTGGATTTATTTTACTTGAGATTATAATATACTTGTTCCTTGCGAAAGACATTGCTATCAAAGACCAGGTGCGCTGAAAGTTCGAGAAATGCTAACCATTGAATTGTGGTCTTTTGTTACAACTTAAGCTATTTAAGTCAAGTCTAGTGTGTAAATAAATGTTAATTAATTGAAAAGTATTTGTAGATCTCTATTTTTGTTTTGTTTTGTTTTGTTTTGTTTTGTTTGAGTTCATCTATACATTCAAGTCAGTCTTGCAGACCAATGACTATCACACATGAAAGACTACAAAAAAAATTTCAAGGACACAACCAGAAGTTAGAAGTAAACCATATCAATTATGAGAAAAAGTTATTAATAAATAAATATACCATATAATTGTTTTAAATACATATCAAGCAAATCATTCAGTTTAGGCTGAATCTTTTGGTGCTTTACCAACTGAACTCAAGATCAAATTATCGTCTTGATCAAAAGCAGCGTTCTTAAACTTCCAAGCAGAAACTTTGCTATTGAATAGTTGATCAATTTGGTTGGCATTTTTACCTCTTGTTTCTGGAAGGAAAACCAGAGCAACACAAAACAAAACAAAACCAGTTCCTGCCCAAACAAACATAATTTTAATACCCATATTAACTTCATCTGGGTTATACAAGTATGGAATAAGATAACCAATACCAAAACTGATTAAACTGTTAACATTTGATGTAATTGCAACCGATTTAGCACGTAATCTACCTTGAGGAATTTCAGTGATGAGAGCATAAGTCAATGGACCCACACTAATTTGATAAACAAATGCCCAAAGGTAAACAAACGCCACAATCGCATAACCAGCTTTTGTGTTGTCAGCAAATGACATACATGCAATAAGCAAATTCATGACAGTACAAAGTCCAGCACCTGTTATATATAAAACTCTTCTGTCAATCTTTTCAATCAGCATATAAGAGACAATATTACCTCCAACACAAAGAGTAAACATACCAACAGTTTTATCTGTACTACTTGTGATTCCAGCCAACTCAAAGAAATATGAAACGTATGTTAAAGTAAATGCAACACCAACCCATAATTGACCTGTAAGACTCATAATTGAAAGCAACAATCTTCTGAAATTAACAGGTTTGAGAAGTTCAAAATACGATGCTTCTTTCTCATCTGAAACGTTAATACTTTCTTCTTGAATTTCCTTGAGTAAAATTTCATAATGTAATTCTATGTCATATGCTTGGTTTTTCTTTCCATGGTATAACTTACGAATAGCGGCCTTCCCTTCTTCTAATCTACCACGACGAATCAGATAAACAGGAGAGTCTGGAATGAACCAAAATAACATTAAGTAGAAACCAACAAGAATGTATTGAGCACCAAATGCTATAGTGTAACCTCTGTTATCATCAAGATCTGGGTAGTCTTTAGAACAACCTAAATAAATCAAAGAACCTAACCATTGACCAAAACAAATTGAAAAATTAATACCAATAGCACCAAAACCTCTTAAGGTTGGAGCCATCAATTCCGAAAGAAAAACTGGACAAGTTGAAACCAAAATACCAATACCGCAACCCATAACACATTTTCCCATGACCAAATTAATTGGATGTCCTTCTGGTGCTGTAATAACAACAGTATTTCCAATCATGGTAACTATACACGAGATAACAAGACAAGTTCTTCTACCAAATTTATCACTGTACCAACCAGCAAATAAAGCGCCAACAACTTGAAATCCTAAGGAACCACCATTCCAACCTGATTGATATCTTGCTTCAATAACCCAAGATTGACTTGCCTCATTGAAATAACCATAAGCTTTTCTAAAAGATTCCATACCCATCAGCAAACTGAAAAGTAATGAATCAATACCAATACCTATCGCAGCTGCATAAATAATCAGAAAATATTTGTAAGCGTTACGAATTTCCCAAAGTTTGACCGATGTTGGACGTGGGTCACTGTATATATTTTCATATACTTCTTTGGAGATTTCAGAACGTTGTTCATCAGCGCTCTCAACGTGTTTGAGCTCTGGTTTTTGTTGCACTTCAGAAGTTTCAGTAGTCATTGTTAGTAAGTTTACTTAAGTTAAGATTATCTTAAACAAAAATAAGATTTGAAACTTGGATGAAAATGAAAAAAGTATGTTTTATATCAACTTGCATTTGAAAGGAAATCAAGATTTATAGGAATATTTAAATTAAATTCTGGGGTTCAAAACAGGGATTGATAAAAGTTGGAGAAATAAAGAAAAACAATAAATTGGGTTACCATTTTAAACATAGAACAATAAGCCCCGCAAAATATTAATAAAATTCCTGCTTGAAATATTTTTTGGAACACGAATAAGATACATGATTAGTGAAATGTTATTTTTAGTATGTGTAGTGACTAAAATCACACAGGAAGTGCATTGAATATGGAGAAAAAGCTTTAAGTTTATTTATTTTAATATGCATAGTAAAGGTGAAAAGATAATCCGAAAAAAAAACATTGTTTAACAGAACAATAGACCTATTTTTCATGACATTGTAATTACTACTTGCATTGTCCTCTCGTGGGAAAGATTTATCGGTGATTCTTGGTAGCTCAAAGTCAGAAATGTGGAGAATGGGGTAAAAGGGCAGCATCAAATATGACTCCAATCAGAGATAAGCTTTGTTAAAAGTGCCATCCAGACAAAGGAGCTTAGCACCTGAAATAATAATATATAACAGTCATACTAAATCAATATTTCAATTTGAAATGATCTCAAATTCAAAAAAAAAAAAAAAAAAATATGGTGAATGCTCGCTTCATGCGAACCCCAGAATTTAAAAAATAAAAAGAAAATGGTTGGAATGCGTAAGCCCATGCATTCGAGTGACAGGCCCCCTCACTTTGCCATACAAAATCGTTTCTTTTTTTAGAGCTCATGATTTTTTATATTTGAAGAGAAAACCAGCGTGAATCCCGGACAAAACACACCCCATGTTTTCTCATTCCAATCTCTTAGGAATCAAATTATCAATAATTTTTGAAAGTAATGCTAATTTTCATGGCACACTTTAACTGGTATATGTGTAACTAGTATCAGCTATTACCCTCACAGCAACATAATTCCACCACTGTAAACTAAATAATTAACCAATTTTTGGCAAAAGTGAAGAAACTCGTGTTGGTGTTTTGTCGCGATGTCAAAGCTGGCTGTGTGCATATCGAAAGTTGATGACTATTTGCAGCTTCTTCGCACTTGTGGGAAAGATTATACATTGATATCCCGTGTGAGGGTGAGACTGGGCAACTTTCAGCCTAAAATCAATTTTTCCATTCAAGGTTGTCAGTGAGTACTAGATAACTTGACTACTAAAGAGTACATAAAATATAAAGTGTGTCCAACATTCTTGGTGGGCGAATTCTGATGTAGTGGTCAGGGAAAACTGACCGGTAGTGTTAACCTCGAAGTAGGGTAACATATTTATTGGTGATAAGGATCAACGGTGAAAAGAATAACCGATTACTCCACAAATCTTATCAACAAATTGTTCTGATTTGGGTTATGCTAGTAGTGTACACGAGGAACAATATATTGAGTCAGTAACGGTGAATAATTTCTTGAAATTTTTCCGATAGAGTTAGTTGGTTTTCCCTTCATTGTTATATTTGGACAGTGGTTCTTCTTCTTATCATGAAGTGAAGTTAGCCATTCTGTTATAATAACAATTAAGGACAATCTACAAAATGATAGCAGAACCTTATAGTTTTGAGAAAATAGATGTTGAATCTGTATTAAGTCAACTTACAGTGAAAGAGAAAATTCAACTCTTAAGCTTACAAGACTTTTGGCATACGAAAGAAGTTAAGAGATTAGGAGTTCCTCCAATCAGACTTAGTGATGGCCCCAACGGTATTAGAGGAACAAAGTTTTATGGAGCAGTTCCATCTGCTTGTTTGCCATGCGGTACTGCTTTGGGAGCTACTTGGAATACCGAGCTTTTAACAGAAGCAGGAAATTTGATGGGTGAAGAAGCCAAGCATAAAAGTGCACATTATATCTTAGGTCCAACTTGTAATATTCAAAGAGGTCCCTTAGGAGGAAGAGGATTTGAATCTTTTTCAGAAGATCCATTCTTATCGGGTTTGTCTTCAGCTTCAATTATCAATGGTTTGCAAGAAAAAAACATTGGTGCTGTTATTAAGCATTTCACATGTAATGATCTTGAGCACGAAAGAAATTCTATCAATGTTATAATTACTCAAAGAGCTCTCAGAGAAATTTATTTGTTGCCATTTCAATTAGCGGTTAAACTTTCAAATCCAAAGTGTTTTATGACTTCTTATAATAAAATAAATGGTGAGCATGTTTCCCAATCCAAGTTCTTCCTTACTGATATTTTGAGAGAAGAATGGAAATGGGATGGTCTAATCATGTCTGATTGGTTTGGAGTCTATTCCATTAAACAATCTTTAGATGCTGGTTTAGATTTAGAATGTCCAAATAGGATGAGACAGTTACCTCTTATTCAACACGCTATCACTGCAAAAGAAATTGAAATGCCGGTCATTAATGAAAGAGTTAAAAAAGTTTTAGAGTTGGTGAATTATGCAGCTGAGTCGGGTGTTAAAGCAAACGGGCCAGAAGATATGGATAACAACACTAAGGCAACTTCAAATTTGTTGAGAAAAATTGCAGGAGAGTCAATTGTATTGCTAAAAAACGAAGAATCCATTCTTCCTTTAAAAAAATCAGATAAAATCGCTCTTATTGGTCCAAGTGCCAATGTTCCAAGAATATACGGTGGTGGTTCAGCTTCTTTGAAACCTTATTATTCTACCACTGTATATAGTGGTATCAAAGAATTAATTAGTCAAGAACCAGAATATGCGCTGGGTTTAAGTATTGACTCGTATGATGATTTTGGAAAACTATTACATGAGAATGGCTCCAAAATTACTGTTGATGCTTATGATAAACCAGTGGAGGATTCCTCTCGTGTTTTGTTGGAACATATGGAAGCTGATAGCACAAAGTTGTTTTTATTTGACTATTCCCCAAATAATAATGGAAATAGACTCTTTTACTTAGATGTTGAAAGCAGCTTTATTCCTAAGAAGGATATTACCATAGAATTCCACCTTAATTGTTTAGGAACAAGTTTGCTTTACTTGAATGATGACTTAATTATTGATGACAAAACAAACCAAAAGTTAGGTAGAGGTGCAATTGGTGCAGCCTCTGTCGGTGAAAAAACTACAATTACTTTTGAGGCAGGCAAAACTTACAACTTCAGACTGGAATTTGGTTCTGGAATGACCTTCAATTGTAAGTCAGAAGATTCAGTTGCTACTTCCGCTGGTGGGTTCTTTTCTCTTGGTTACAAAGTTGTTGTGGATCCTGTTGAACTTTTTGAATCAGCAATTGAGTTGGCTTCCAAAGTTGAAAAGGTTGTCTTATGTATTGGAACGACTAGTGAAGTTGAAACTGAAGGATTTGATAGAGATGACATGCTTTTGCCAAATGGACAGGATAAGTTGGTGGAAGAGATCCTCAAGGTAAACAAAAATGTCATTATTGTCAACCAATCAGGTACTCCAGTTGCTATGCCTTGGATTGAAAAGGTGCCAGCTGTTATTCAAGCTTGGTTCAATGGTATTGAATCTGGTAACGCTATTGCAGATGTTTTATACGGCAAAGTCAATCCTTCCGGTAAACTACCTTTAACTTTCCCTAAGAGAAATGAGGATAATCCAGCATTTTTGAACTTCAGAGCAAATAAAGGTGTGTGTATTTATGGAGAAGATGTATACGTTGGTTACAGATACTATGAAAAAGTAAATGTTGACCCATTATTTGCATTTGGATATGGTCTATCTTATACCACTTTTTCATTTGACAGTTTTTCTGCCAATGTTGTAGATGATGTTTTGATAGCTGAACTATCAGTCAAGAATACAGGAACTGTTTCTGGGGCAGAAGTCGCACAATTATATGTGTCTCCTCATAAGCCATCTTTGAATAGGCCTGTGAAGGAATTGAAGGGATTCAAAAAAGTTTATCTTGAACCAGGTGAAGCGAAAACTATCAAAATCGAAACTCCACTCAAATATGCTTTGTCTTTTTTCAATGAAGAATTAAATAAATGGTGTATTGAAAAGGGAGAGTATGAGATTTTAGTTGGTGATTCTTCTGTCTCCAAAAACCTCTTGAGAACTGATATATCCATTGAGACAACATCGTTTTGGAAAGGAATTTGAGTACTTTCAGTTGCTAATATTATAGCTCAAGAGCTAAGTATGACCATTAAAATGGTCACTTTATTTACATAAATAACATTACTGATAAATTCACTATATAGTTTTAAAAAAAGTTATCAGTTATAGGTTTGTAAGAAATTGAAAAGCGAAAAGTAATTTTGAAAAAAGCGCCATAAATGTAGTTTGGGAAGACGAACAAGTCTGTAGCTAACCAGTCAGCGAAAAGGGTATTAAGATAACTTTGCAAAAAATTATTAGTATATATGTAACAAAAGAACTTACTATGATACTTACCGTTTACGCATACAAAGTTTTTTCGCAGACTACGTCTCAAGTTCGATGACGATCTGGTGTGATAGTGTGCTCGGACTTTAATATGCGACAGCTAAAAGTCCCGCAATTATGCAGTTGAGTTTAACTATATTTAATAAGACCACAATCAGTGCAAATTGAACAGTAACACTTGATATATGGTAAGAGCAGATTATGTTTGTTACTCAGTGAGAAGCAAGAAGTCAAAAAATGCTAAAAAAAATGACTCTTCCATAGTGGTGTGAGCTGATCTAACATGTAAATCTAGGGAACGAGTCAAAGAAGGAACTGATAGCGGGAGCTCTAATCCATAAGTCTTTTCGATCCAAGGTACTTACTCTACCTCCTCATAAAATGTATGTACCTCATGCACATCATAAGAACTAAAAAAAAAACATTAGACTTGGCAAGAGAAGGTTTTCAATGCGGATATAGAACGAGACCTGCATTAACAGGATAGCCGACCTAAATTTCTGTATTGGCAAGTGCACATACCAACGGCTTATGCGAGGTTCAAAAAAAAATCTCGGCACATAGCGCATTGATAAGAAGAAAGCAAAATAACCCATCTTTAATTAGGTTATTTTTTTGAAAATCGTTAAGCAGAATATAGCCAAATTATGAGTGAATCATGGCAAACTCTCAGAGAAATTAAGCTGAAGGCAAGAGATCAACTACTGAAGCCTTTTCTAGCTCCAGCAGAATCAATTCCCTCTCCAGCAGATCTGAATGACGTAACAAAGTTCATTGACGAGAGCGATATTCTCTCGCAAAGAGAAAAAGAGATCACAAAGTCTAATATTGAAACTTTGAGAAATGCTTTTCTAGAAAGCAAATATACAAGTGAGGAAGTTGTTAGAGCATTCTGCCATAGGGCAACCATTGCACATCAGTTAACAAACTGTTTGACTGAGATAAGATATGACGAAGCCATTGCGGAAGCCATTATTCAGGACCAGAAGTTCAAAAAGGATGGAAAATTGGTAGGTCCTCTCCATGGTATTCCTGTTTCACTCAAGGATAATTTGCATGTTAAGGGATTGTCCACCTCAATGGGCTTTGTTGCCTTGAGCAAGGATATATTAGACTATGATGGCAGTATTTCTCTTACAATCAAGAAGCTAGGTGGCATAATCATTTGCAAAACTAACACTTCTGCCGGAATGATGTACTCAGAAACATCTAACACTTTATGGGGAAGAACAAGAAACCCTTTCAATAGAAAAAATCTCAATTGTGGTGGATCATCTGGTGGTGAGGGGGTACTTGCTGCTATGAAAGGTTCGTGTTTTGGGATTGGTTCAGATATTGGTGGATCAGTTAGACATCCTGCGGCTTTAAATAATGTGTATTCCTTGAAGCCTTCTTATGGTAGAATACCCACTGTGGGCTCTTATTCCGGTCAGCCTGGTCAAGAATCTATCAGATCAATCTATGGAATACTATCCAGTTGGATAGAAAATGTTGAATTAGCATTTGAGGCAATAGTAAATACTGAACCGTACAAATCTGTCGATGCTAACTGTTTACCATTACCCTTTAAAGATTATAACAACTCCAAAAAGTCGTTGAACATTGGGATTTTATTAACAGATGGAACATCCACTCCAACTCCCCCAGTTCTCAGAGCGATTAACACAGTCAAAGAAGCACTCCTCAAAGAGGGACATAATATTGTTGATTGGCCTGAAACTTACTTGAAAGAAATCAAAGACACGATTTACCCATTCTATGATGCTAATGGCTTCAAATCTGTTTTGAGTATTATTGAGAAGACAGGTGAACCAGTAGACCCATTGCTATCCAGGTGGTTTCCAACTGCTCAAGATATGAATGTTTCCGAATTATGGGAACTTCAAATGAAAAGAAATGATCTATGTCAAAAATATCTAAAGCTCTGGAATACATACAACAATGGCCAGCCTATTGATTTTATAATTACATTTGCTTCCCCATTTCCTGCTTGCTTGATAAATGGAGTGGTTACTTTGCCATGTACTGCTATTTGGAATGGTCTTGACTATTCAGCTTCAACAGTACCAGTTACACGATGTGACACCCACCTTGATCTCCCCTTGAAAAAAGACCAGTTTGTATCATCCATTGATGAAAAGAATCATAAAGTATATGAAGAAAGACTATCAAATTTTGAGGGTGGACCAGTCTCGGTTCAACTTATATGTAATAAGCTTGAGGATGAAAAGTGTTTGTTTTTCACCAAATATGTAGATTCTTTGCTAAAGTAAGTACTATTCATTTATAGAGTTTATTTAATAAACGAACGGTAAAACCTTGTTACCTCTGATGAGCAGATTTGTTCTTTCCTTCAAATCTGCATACTCAATTTGTCTCCCAAAATGCAAAATCATATCTACAGTTGCTCTCACTAAATATAAAGTGGAAAAATAATATATAGAATTGAAATTATTAGTTAAAAAGTTATAAATAATTTAGTTATTTATTCGTAATTAGATAAAGAACCTTGAAAATATAGAATAACTAGAAAGCATTGCTTATAAAACGTAACGGAAACTTTTGTTTTCTGTATCAGTTTGATCTTTCATACCATTTAAGACAGCTTCTATTCTTTCTTCTTCAGTAATTCCGGAAAGATCAACCTTTCCATAAAGTCTATCTCTTCTTTTGTTTTCGAAAATAAAATAAAATCTGAGACCAACAGCAATAACGAAAGTAGCACAAAAACATCCTAAATTAGTTGCCAATGCTTTGGTGTATTTTGGTGCATCATTACTTGTAAAACAGAAAGGACCAATAATATTACCAACAGCAAAGAATATAAGAAGCAGCATACTCATTGTAGCACGTTTAGTATGACCAGCATAGTTAGAACCTAAAACTGATAAGCAGAATGGCCAACCAACAGCATAAGAGTTGATCATCCAGTAAGCAACACAACGACCCCACTTGTTACCCTTGTCTTCAGTAGCATAAACAGATGCCAATCCAGCAATAGCAATGATGTATGGAGCAGACATACCAATAGTTCTCAAGTTATTATATTTTCTGGCTAAGACTGAGTAGATAAGCATTTGTCCGGAAGAAAAGAATGAACTTCCAACACCAACTGCAATACTCTGAACTCTATTATGAACAATATCACTCAAGACTAAAGTACCAAAGTTAGTCAAACCACCGTTTGGAATCATTGCTAATAAGATAAAGGCAATAAGAATCCAAGTTTTTGGATCTTTCAAACAATCCCACATCTGGTAGTATTTCCATTCGTGGGTCTTCATACCCATCATATTCTCAGAAACTCTCTTAACAGCAATTGCTTTTTCTCTTTCATTCAAAAATCTTGCTTTAGTAACGGTATCTGGAATAAGAACAAGCCAAATTCCCCCAATAAGAACTGAAATCAAACCTAAGACTAAGTAAATCAATTGCCATTCATTCAAACTGGCATTGGTAACATGACCTAAACCGTAGGAAACAAAACCAAAAATAACGTAGAAAATACCTTGCATAGAACCCCAGTACATAGTTCTTGTAACTTGCTCCTTTCTTGTATAGAACAAGGAAGTGAATAAAACAAACCCACCAGAAACTGGAGCTTCAAAAACACCTAAAAGGAAACGACAAACAAGAATACCGGCATAATTTGTACAACCGATATGAGCAAACATAATAACACCCCAAAGAAGAGTGGAAACAGCAATAACCTTTCCTACAGCAAATCTTTGTAAAAGATAAGAAGCAGGATATTGAGCACCTAAGTAACCAAAGTAGAAAATAGAAGAAACCCAAGAGTAGTCATCTCCTGTTAATCCTAAATCTTTCTTGAATGTGAATAAAACAGCCCAACCTAAAGCCGCTTTATCGACATAATTGACACCATATAATGTACAAATGACCCACATGATATTCAAGTCAATTTTTCTTGCAACTTTTTTGGATTCCTCTTCAGTGAATTCAATATCAATGTTCTCCCTGAAGTTTTCGAACGCTTCATCCTTGATTTCATCTTCCTCGTCAATAATTGGAAATTTAGTTTTAGTCTCAGAGGTGACTTCAGCTTTATAATCAGTCTTGGACTCAATGTCAGAGTTTATTGTGCTACTCATCTTTAACTTTTTGATTGTAATTGAAGTTTTGAGAATATATCTGAAGTTACATAAGTTTACAAGCGTGTTTTTGAGCTTGGCATCTATCCCATATATATAAAAAAATAAAACCGTTGCTCATGCGGGATAAAAAAGATTCTATGCTCAAAAAAGAATCACCTCCGATATCCGGAAAATAGGTTCTGATAAGCCTAACAGATAACGGGTGCTCTTTTCCGCAAAAATAAGCTCGTTCTGACTCCGTCATCCGCGAGACCACAAGTCGGTAGAATGAGTTTATAGTGAAGCAAGATGCAAAGAAAAGTATTTTATGAAAACCTACTATTTCATATAAAATCGTGTATTGTGCACTTCGAAGCCTTGGTCTCATTAAGACTTTCAGTAAATTGAGCACAATTTGTACGAAAATACACAAGATGCAAAGCCAAAGTATACCTGAGATTAATGAAAAGGAATGTTTAGAATTTCTTTCTAAACTCATTCAAATACCATCACAAACAAGATGCCCAGGTGAGATAGACGCAATCCATTATATGACGAAGGCAATGGTCGACATTGGCCTTGAGGCAGAAAGTGTTGAGTTCACTGATGCTACTGATGGTATGAAGCGTTTCAATTCATTTGGTGTTTGGAAGGGAACCGGAAAAACACCTGGTAAGAAACTCTTATTTAATGGACATGTTGATGTTAACCCTGTGACGGAAGGATGGACGGTTGATCCATACGAAGGTAAATACGACGATAAGTACATATACGGTATAGGTGTCTCTAACATGAAATCGGGTTGCTGTGCATACTATATGGCTGTAAAGACACTCATTGAAGCTGGCTACGAAGTTTCACAAGACGTCACATTAACGTATGTGGTTGGAGAACTACAAGGAGGTGTTGGTACAGTTGATCTTATTCAAAGGGGTATGATAAACCAGTCAACTGCGGACTTTTTCATCAATTGTGAGCCAACTGATGTATATGGTGTGATAATGCATGCAGGTTCTGCAATCTTCAAAGTTAATGTCATTGGTGATACAAGACACATGTCCAAAAGAGAAGAAGCAACAGACGCTATTCGTGTATCTATGGATGTTATTGATAACTTGACAGATATGAAATTCTCACATGCAAAGTCCGAATTACATGAGAGTGTTAACAGGTGTCATGTGGGAACAATCAGAGGAGGTTTAGGTAGAAACTATGAAACATGGAGACCTCCTCAGGTTGCTGATTTTGTAACATTTACAGGAGCTGCCAGATATGCTCCTGGACAAAGCGATGCAATCGTTTATGAAGATTTAGACAAAGAACTCAAGAGAACACAAGAGAAGTACCCAAAGATGAAATACGAATTGGAACTAGAAAAGCATGATTTTATGCCACCATTTGAAGTCGACGCAAAAGCTGATATCGTGAAAGTCTTGAATAAATGTTATAAAGAAGTCAGAGGGGTTGACCAACCTACTGGTGCTTTGAAACCTCCCTGTTTTTATGGAAGTGATGCTGGGCATCTTTTTGAAAAACTTGGCATGGAAGGAATTGTTTGTGGTCCTGGTGGAAAATTTAATACTATGCCTGATGAAAAGGTTGATATATGTGATTATTTGGATTGTATTAGAGTTTTTATGAGAGTTATTTTACAATCCTGTGGAAGTTACAAAAAAGATTGATTTAGTAGTGGGTATATTGATAAACGTATATAACTATGCAGTAGACTTGTAACGAAATCATATTATTGTTAGATAAGTAATGTTTTCAAGGGAGAAAAAATAAAAAAAATAAAACCAAAAAAAAATTGTTTATCTACTGATAAGATTAAACTTGCAACTAACTGCAAATCATACTAAATAGAAGGAAATTTTATCAATTGGCTTCCCGCCTTTCGGAAATTTCCCTTTTTTAAAAAATTCCCCTTACGTTTATTTTTTCACCGTTTTATGAGACCTTTGTTGCTCGAAGTTTTTGAGGATAGAAAAAAAGAAAAGACAAAATTAAAAATATCAGTGGCCTGCTATCTTTTAACATCTTACTTAATTTAAAGTATTATTCGAACCTTGACTTGACTGTCCTTGAAATCAAAATAAATATATTATTAGCGTTAATTCGTTGCTTTGAAGCATGCTTATACAATAAAGTTATAATTACATAATTGTAGAAATAAACCTATCCTTTTTTTGGAAAAATTAAACTTCGGAGTTTTCGATATGACTTACAACATCAATCTTTTCGTCATTAGCTATAGCGAGTTCCTGTTTACCTAATCTATCAACAGTAGTTTGATACTCAGGGAACTTACGGAAAGGAACTTTGTTTGCATAAAGTTCATCAATTTCTTCAAAAGATCTGTGAGCTGTTTCGGGTTGGAAAAAGTAAACATAAACGAGAATAACAAGACAAATAGCAGCAAAGATAAACATAGTTTTAGCACCAAGATCAGCTCTGTCTGGATTGAAGATGTATGGTAAAACGAAAGACCACATCATACCAAACATAGAAGAAGTTGAAAGAGCAAGAGAAATAGTCTTACCTCTCAAACCACTTCTTGCATTTTCAGAAGCGATAGGATAAGCACAGGCACCAACACCTAAGTTGTAGAAGAAACCATACATAACCATAAATGCAACGGTACATGTAACTGCTGAATCTGAGCTTCCTGTACCAGCACCACCAATGATGAAATTAATAATAGTCAAAGTCAATAAACCATATAAAAGATTGTTTCTTCTACCAATTGTATCAACAACAAACCAAGCTACAATGTTACCACCAATAGAAAGAGTTTGTGCAGCACAAGTAAGACGGAATGATTCTTTTGTTGAGTAACCAGCTAATTCAAAGTAGTAAGTAGTGAAATTCATTGTAAAATAAAGACCAGACATAGTTTGAATGAAAAATGGCATGACTGAGATTATAGTTCTGATCAAATCTCTACCTTTGAAACAATCTAAGTATGAGGCACCTTCATTGTTTTGAGTACTTTCATGAATAGTAACTAAAGCAACTGTAAGTTGTTCGTGAGCAGCAACATTGTCTTTCAAAAGACTCTTGTAACACTCTTCGGCTTTTTCAGTTTTACCCTTCAAGATGTAAAACCAAGGAGATTCTGGGATGAAGAAAAGTAAGATCATACTTGTAACAGCGAAACCCCATTGAGTAGCGAAAATGGATTTATAAGCCCATTCGGTGGTATCATTTGACATTTGATAGTTAATACCAAAACAAACTAAGGGACCAATAGAGAAAGAAACATTACAAATAGTAGTAACAATACCTCTGATCTTCAAAGGAGCAATTTCGGCAACATAACCAACACCAACTGTTTGAAGAACACCGATACATAAACCATTCATGGTTTTACCAGCTAAAAAGGTTTGAACGTTTTTAGCAGCAAATTCAATACCAACAAAAGCACAAGAAATAGCAGTGAATCCCATCATAATCCATTTTTTACCAGCATACTCAGATATAACAGGACCTATCCACATACCAATAACACAAGCAGCAATAGGCACACCACTGAAAGCAGATTGCCATTTAGTTTCAATAACATAACTGATTTCACCAGCATCGGTAACGTAAGAATGACCAAAATGTTCTCTGAAAACTGGAATTGAAACAACAATAGAACCAGCTTGATTTTCAAAAGAACATAAAATGAATAACCAAACAATAGTCATACAGCAAAAGACTGAATATGGGTATGCTTTGACAGTTTGCCAATTAGATAACTCTTTATCAGCAGTCTGTCTTGCTGCTGCCATCTTAAGAGCTTCATTAGATGAGTCATAGATAGAGTCCTTTTCAGCTATAGAAGCTGGACTATCCACTTCTGGAGTACTCATTATAGTATTTGTATTTATATTTGTTTGCGCGTAGAAAAATCAATCACCGTACAAAATAGAATTTATTTTGCTTGTATATTTATGAAATATTTTTGAATATTCAAACTTATTAACACACAGAGAGATAATATAAGAACTTGAATTTCAAAACAATCAAATAGTGATAATCGTTTTATAAAGCTAAGTATAATGGCATAAGTAAGATACATACAAGAACTGAACAATATCCATAAGATCTGGGGAAAGGCCTAATATATAGACTCTTTCAGTTACCAACTAATTATCCCCAAATTTATCAAATGATGCATGCTTTGGGTTATTTTGGTTAAGACACATCTCCATTTACTTTGTGGGGTGCATAATTGTCTGCTCATGGATACAAAAGTTGGCTAAAATTTCTTAATTAGGAAGTGCGAAACCAGTTTAATCCTCCCTGTACTATTAAAGTTTGAGAAGCGTGAGTGTCGGTCGCTGCGAAAAACTCCCAAATTGGACAGATATTTCGTGAAGAATTTTATAATTTCTCGGAGACTACAGAATTGCATCTATAACAAATGGAGCTGTGTGGGGTTCAATTGTTTATTGGAATCCGGGGAAGTTTAGAGTTTAGTTGTTCAACAAAATATTTTTGATAAAAATATGGATGATCTACACTGCTTCTGAAGCTGCCTTGAAAAAGCAAACAGGTAAATTTTGAAGATCAAAGCTTTTCACATAGGGTGAACTAATGAACTTTTCACAGCCAACTGCATATGCCATGAAACTTGCACGCAGTATATTTCTATTAATAAAATAGCGCCATTTTGTTGAATTTTTCAAAGGATTTCTCAATCGGTGGATACACCACACCACACCACCTTCCTCGATCGATTTCAATTTTAAAATGCCGATTTACTGTACATATTTTCTCGTAGAATTTATCTATATTCATCTGGATTCTCCGGTTGATACTATCTCGGAACGACAATAAGTTATAACCCTGTGTACAGGGGTTTTTGGTGTTTAAAATAGGATTTACATCGCCGACATAATAATTTGTGCATTTCCTGGGAGCGGAGAGTTGCCAAAAATTTTAATTTCAGTATTGGATAAATCTACTTTAAAAGTACATAGTGTGTTTCTGAGCTTGGCTCAGTCATTTCAACACTGCAAGGGCACGGTTTGTTACTAGCAACTACATTCTGAATATGTATATTTGTAGGCAAAGTAAAAAGATGACCGACTACTTATAGTATATGTAAAATAAATATGATCATGACTATTCTGATTGTTATATACTTCAACAATAACCACTTGGCATAAAGCCTTGTTTATTAGATCATCAAAAAATCTAGAGAAAAAGGTAAATGATTAAATTTGCTGTGGCTATTGCATGAGTTATTTAAAAAATCATTCCTGATACAAACAATAGAAATTAGGTGTGATCTCCTCCTTTTACGATAGTTTTTCATTTTAGGGGTTTCTCGTGAGCTGAGGGAAAAACAAAAAAAAACATCAGCCGGAGAAAAAAATAATTAGTGATTGGATTGAACATATTATGAATAAACGTGTACTTTTAATAAGAATCATCATTTACAATTAGATCCTTGAAGTAAGATCAGTAGGTTATTCACAAGTTTTTAGCACCCACGCCTTTTTAGAATCTGTTCTTAACCATCTTGACTCATGTCTACACAAGGAAAGCAAAGGACAAGGACAGGCTGCTTAACTTGTCGTAAAAGGCATAGAAAGTGTGACGAAACCAAGCCTAGCTGTATGGCTTGTCAGAAAAAGTCACTAGAATGTGTTTGGCCTTTCAAAGGGAACATTTTCCTTGTGAATCAGGACACTATGAAGAAGAAGTTAAAAACCAAAGGAAAAGGAGCTTCCATAGTTTCATTTGAGTCTGAGTTATCACCTCCCAAAGCTGTATCAAAATCGATTGATATCGGAAAGAACTCAAATGAAAACTCTTTAACAGCTCTAGTTCAAAAGGACTCTACTCAAAATAATAAAAGATATGCTCTTGATAATGGAGAACGAATTGAGGCTACCAAAAAACTGAAAACTGGAGATGTAGCCCATAATTTGTCTGGGGAAATCGATGACCCCGCCAAGCAACCAATATCGCAAAATTCATATCAAGGTCCTAGCAGACGTTTGTCAATATCTCATGTCATTGATGCAAGCGGATCCATGCAAAACTTTACTGAACTACCAGATCCCAACACAAATCCAAGCTTGAACAATATCAGTAATGTGAGAGGCAACGATCCCTCCAATAATTCAAGTATACAGCAAATACAGCAAAATCAAGTTAACAATCTTTATGGAAACATTCCAACTCCTGGATCTACGCCAAATTCAACACCGGGAAATGTCCTTAGCAATACAAATGGGACGAATGGCCAAAACAGTCCTTTCAACTTGAGGATGTTGCTTAATGAACCACCTTCTGCTTACAAAGCCGCTGACGACCTGCAAAACGCTGTAAGTGAGACTACGCCTTTAACGATACCTCCAAATATTGGACTGATACGAAATGATCGTGGAATTATGTATAATCAAGATTTGCCTGTTTCATCGCCTACTGGAGACGCTAACTTAGATTTTACTGGAGAATCTCCGGAATATACAACACTTCATAATACATTAAGAGACTATATGTTTTTGAATGCATTAGCAACTAATCCTTCTAGTCCAACATACTTTAACATGAATGATTCAGGAACAGGTGATAGGATGATGATGGAAACTCAGTTATCTGAATTGAATGATGCTATGTCTAATTTTGAGAAAAAGTTCAAAACTGGTACTAATATATACATGGGATCAGTTGAAGAAAATGCGATGAATGATAACAACGATGCCCTTAATATTGGAAACACTTCCAACTCTACTACAACTAATAACAACTCCAATGATAATAACTCTGCAACCCTCAATTCTAACAACATTAAAACATCAACCTATAGCACTGTAGATTGTATTGATGGTATCATTACAGCAGATGAGAAATTGGATTTGCTGTCTAGATACATTTCTGAAGTTGCACCTTGGCTCGATATGTTTGACCATAAAAGCCACTTTACATCTCAACTGCCTTTAATGGTGAAAGAAAACTCACTTTTGTATGCAATCTTGACAATAGCAAGTAGGCATCAGAATAAAATAGGATCCAGTGATAATTTAGCAAATCTCTCAAGAACAGGTGAAAGGACATTCAAATTGTATGAAAGGTCATTACATTATTTGATACCAAAAGTCAGACAAGCACCTGACTCTAGTATGGTTGCATCCTGTGTTATATTGTGCTGTTTTGAGATGATGTCTTCCTCAAATCCAAGTAAAACTTGGCACAAGCATCTTCAAGGTTGTGCTGCATTATTTAAAGCTTCAGGCATAACAGGGTTTTCAGGATCTTTGGATCAAGCAATATTTTGGTGTTTTGCCAGAATGGATGTCATGCACTCAATTTCTGGTAAGCATCCAACTGTTATTCCATGTGAGAAATGGATTCCTGCTGGTTTCGACATGAAACTTTCAAGAGAATTGTTCACCAATAATGCATATGATTGGCACACCGCTTGTGACATGTACGCCAATTATATTGTCTTTCTCTTAGCTCATGTTTGTAACATAATATACTCTAGAGATATCGAAGAGGCTGAATTTTCCCGTCAATGGAGTTTCCTCTATTCTGAGTTGGATAGTTGGTGGAACAATAGACATTCAGGTATGTTGTCAGTTGATGATGTGCTCTCTAAAGAACATGAAACGGTTTTTCCACGTATACTTTTCTGTTCTTCTCCTGCTATTTCTGCAAATCAGATGTTTCATACTGCTGTGATATTGCTAATGGAGCATAAGCCACGGTTTTTTGATGCAAATGATGTTCGTTCCAATAGTGTCATGAAAAAAGGTTTGATTTGGCATGCTAAACAAATTGTAGGTATTAGTTTGACTAATGATCATCATGGATGTTGGAATAATGCACTTCAACCTTTGTGGATTGCAGGAAAGTTATTGAGTCACAGAGAAGAGCACGATATAGTTTTAGAGCTTTTGCAAAAAATTGAGAAGACCACTGGATGGTCAATGAGCTGGCGTTGTCACGATCTTAAAAGCTATTGGTATGGCTAAGTATTATGTAATTTTTTTAACTATGTTTTTTTAATCTTGAAACATAATAATACTACACTAAATAAGAAATTTATTCGAGGATACTAAAACTTTCTTAAATAATTTAAGCAAAAGATAGACAACTGTGCTTATGTATTTCTTTTTATCCGAGCTATTTTGATTTAGATTACTTATTATTACAGCATGTATCAACTAATGATGTCATAATCTATCACTTTTCCCTCGAAGGGATACATTACTCAAAATTGCGGGGAAGAAAAGCAAAAAAAACATGTATTATAATAGCCCCAAATTGATGCCAATAACTTGAACAGTTGTTAAAGAAACTCTAAAGTTGTACCAGAATTATAAGTTAAACCAAGCCTAAAGTCACCAAAGTAGAAGTGTCTATCTTGGCCGCTACCACATGAATGTAAAAATCACGTTCAGACTTTATTTCCGAGTGTATTCAGCCATTCACTAATGCACGTAAATTGAATATTTGATACATACAGGATGTACACTTACACACTAATACATAAGTATAAGCATGCGCTTACCTCCTCTCTCTCTTTATTCACACTCATACAACTTTGTGGAACAAATAAGATCACACCCATGTCTTTCCTAAACCCTGAACAAATTGGGAAACTTTAGCCCAGGTCACTCTTTTTCTTTCTTAATTCGGTACTGCGAAGAGTTTTGAGCCGCTACGGAGCTACGTAAGTATGGAGAGACTTATTCTTTCGAACAGTTTTTCCGCGCGCCAAAATGTCTTTTATTGGAAGTAACCTGATTAAGGACAGCAAAACGAAACCACAAATTACTATGATGATGGAGATAGGTATAAAGCAGCGTAAGGTTCATAATTCACTCTTCAACATAGATTACTTTCTTCTTTGATTTTTCAGTTTATGGAACTATCTTTATACCCTTAAGAAATTGAACATCGTATCAATTGAACTAGTATTCTAACCATTCAAAAGTATATATTGACAAATATGGCATCTCCTTTATTAGACTTAGAAAACGGCTTAAAATTACCACAGGTTGGTTTAGGTGTCTGGAAAATTGACAATGAAATCTGTGCCGATATGGTTTACAACGCCATTAAGGTAGGTTACAGATTATTTGACGGTGCTGCCGATTACGGTAACGAAAAGGAAGTTGGTCAAGGTATCAAGAAAGCTATTGAAGATGGTCTTTGTAAAAGAGAAGATTTAGTTGTTGTTTCCAAATTATGGAACTCTTTCCATGCTAAAGAAAATGTTCCAAAAGCTCTTGATAGAACTTTATCCGACTTAGGTTTAGATTACATTGACTTATACTATATGCACTTCCCAATTGCTCAAAAATTCGTTCCTTTTGAAGAAAAATACCCACCAAACTTTTACTGTGGTGATGGTGACAAATTCCAATTCGAAGACGTCAGCATTTTTGAAACCTGGGCTGCTCTTGAAGAATTAGTTGACCAAGGTAAAATCAAATCTCTTGGTATCTCCAACTTCTCTGGTGTTTTGATCCAAGAATTACTCAAAGTCTGCCGTATCAGACCACAAGTTTTACAAATTGAACACCACCCATACCTTACTCAAGAACGTCTTGTTGAATATGCTCAATCTCAAAACATTATTGTTACAGCATACTCTTCTTTTGGTCCTCAATCCTTCTTAGAATTGAAAAATCCAAAAGCTGTTGGTGCAGTCTCTCTTTTCGAACATGACACCATCAAGGCTATTGCTAAGAAACATAACCAAACCCCAGCTGCTGTCTTATTAAGATGGGCTACTCAAAGAAACATTGCTATCATTCCTAAATCAAACAAACCAGAAAGATTACTTACCAACCTCAAGGTTGAAGAATTCAATCTTGATGAAGAAGATTTCAAGGCTATCTTTGCTCTTGACAGGGGTTTAAGATTTAACGATCCATGGGACTGGGCTAAAATTCCAACTTTTGTTTAAATCTATCAAGCAGAACTTTTAGCTTCAACATCTTAATAAATACTACTGTATATTTTAACCAAGCTTTTCAAAGCTAAATAAAGTAATTTTAATGTAACAGATTATACCAGCTGAAAGAAATAAGTTCGGCATTAGCGAATCTAAAAGATTATATAAGTGTTTTTGATATCTTCCACTACGAAGGTTGATAGTCCCCGCCTTTTGAGGCATATACACCTCACTCGTTTAATAAGGCCGCACACATCTTTTGGATTAGCCTGTTGATAAGATTTCGTAAAAAGTATAGAACTCTGCAAAACGTTTATTCTCAAGTCAGGGAGAAACTGGAGTTTCTAAGTTGTTTTACGCTGATCGCAGTCGGAGTTCTATACTTTTTACGAAATCTTATCAACAGGTTAAGCTAAAAGATGTGTGCGGCCTTATCTCCATAATGGACATCGATAACCTAGATTTGCCATCGATCTAGTAGATCAATAGGATTATTTTTTATTGAACCGCTTCTAAGCGGAGAGATTCAAATATAATCAAGGTGAACCATCCAGTAAAAGCAAAGCGATAACTATTTTTAGGTCTCAAGGCAATGAATGCAGAGAACGAACGTCTATTATTGCCTTCCCAACGTCTATAACCGGAAACGCGGTAGCTTTTTTTTATCGCAGCCCAACGATCGAATGAAAAACTCGCCGAGTCAAAAAAGTGCCGGAAACCTTTTTTTTTTTTTGATAAAGAAAAAGTCTCCGATGGTGAAACATTCGCTCTCTTATCAAATGTTCACCTGGCCAATTAAAGCCTAATGATGGCAGACAGTATACTGAAGAAAGAATAGAGAGTAAAATGATAAGAAAGCTACGATTTGTATAATTTTATGAATATGCGTTTATCACGTTGCTTTAACTCTATTTACATACTTTTTCTTCGTTCACAAAGGTTTAGAAACACATCCTCTTCTTTTGTAGTATTCAGATCGAATAGTTATTAGTATACTCTTGTCTGACCAAAGAAGAAAAATGACAAAAGCATCCATGATCGATACCAACTCAACCATACTGGTTACTGGAGGAACTGGTTTTATCGGTTCTCACTGTATCCAAAAGCTTCTTGAATATGGTTACAAAGTGAAAGCTATAGTTAGATCCAAGGAAAAGGGTATGACTCTCTTGAACATATTCTCCGAGTATGCTGAAAAAGTCTCATATGGTATCGTTTCTGATATCAACGATAGTGAAGCTATCTCAAGAGAAATACAAGGTTGTTCTGGTGTTTTACATTTAGCTAGTCCTTATACTTATGCTGTCTCCAATTTTGAAAAAGAATTGTTACAACCTGCTCTTGCTGGTACAACTGCAGTTTTAAAGGCTGCTATGACTGAACCACTCGTTAAACGTGTTGTTATAACTTCTTCATTTGCCGCTATTTTTGATGCTTCAAAAGGTTTACAGCCTGGTATTGTTCTTACTGAAAGGGACTTTTCTCCTTTAACTTATGATGATGGTAGATTTACCAAAGATCCAGCTGTCGCATATCGTGCATCTAAGATTGTTGCTGAAAGAGCAGCTTGGGACTTTGTTAAAGAAAACAACACTCCATTTGATATCTCTATTATCTGTCCTCCTATGGTTTACGGACCTTTAGTTTCTACTAGTTTAGTTTCATCTTTGAAAGACTTGAATTTTAGTAACTCTACCATTTGGAACATGGCGACTGCAGGCAGTAACGCGGCAGTTCCTCCAACTAAAGGACCAGTTTGGGTTGATGTCAGAGATCTTGCCGAAGCTCATGTTAAAGCTTTAATTACTCCGGAAGCTTCAAACGAAAGATTCTTAGTCAGTGCGGGTGATTTCTGTAACCAAGAAATCTGTGATATTCTTAGAGAAAGTTTACCAGCTGAACAAGCCAGCAAAGTGCCAATCGGAGAAGCTGGTGCTCGTATTTCTGGCTCTCACTTCACAACTGATTCAACTAAAGCTATTGAGACTCTTGGTATAAAATTCAGACCTCTCTCAGTGTCAGTCACTGATCTTGTTACCCAATTATATTCTTTTGAAGAAAGTAAAGCTTGAGTCAACTCTATATATATATGATGCCATGTATGTTTCAGATGTAAAGTTTTGTCTTCAAAGCAGAGCAAGATTTGTTCCGGGCTAGCATAGGTTTTATATAACTCAACTCAGCGTTAGATGTATTCTGTTTTATATAAAAGATTTGAGATAAGTATAAAACAAGGTTTATTTATATTACTAAAAGTTTTATATTGAAGTAAATGGTAAAAAGCTTGACCAAGTGGCGATGTTTCAGTGACTAACTTACTCCACTTCGAACTAAATATTATTATACCAGAAATATTGGGGGAAATTCGTTAACTATATTAGCTTCTTATATAATGCTATAGACTGGGGGATATTTAAAATACTTAAATAAGTTTTACGTAACAAAATGTATATTCCATACACTATAAATATTTTTTTTACAAAAAGAAGGTGGGGAAGATGTTTATGGGAAGAAAAGGCTAATTAGCTTAGTATTCCATTACACCAGCGAGTTTAAGAAGTTTGTCAGACATTTCTGGCAATTCGAGAGGTTGATCTCTGTTGGTTGGATCTTCAGAACCGTCTGGTAAGTAAGCCTTGTTGGATCTGAAGACAATGTTGTCGTGAGGCCAGTGAGTGGTACCGGACCATTTCTTGAAAACTTCTGCCTTTGATTTCAAAGTTTCTTGAGTGGCAAAAGTTCTTGGAGTGTAGGAAGCATAGACAACAGTACGGATAGTTTCGCTGGTTTCATCTGGTTCTTTACCCCAATGACAGGTACGTGAATCCCATAAGATTAAGTCACCTGGTTCACAGCAGACCTTAACTTCTTCACAACCACGGTCGAGGAACCATTGTAATTCTTCGTCGCTTAAGACGTAACGATCAATAGAATCCCAGTCTTCCTTCTTGATTTGAGTGTTGAAGAATTCTTCAAATAAGTTATGGGAACCTTTGTAAACAACAAGACCACCATCGTTTTCACCGTGGTGACTCATACTGATAATACCTTGAGCACATTGTAAACCTGGTTTGTAAGGAGATTGATCAAAATGTTGCCATCTACCTTTCTTTGGAACATCTGGACGGTTAGGGAGAGTAACGTTCAAACTGTCAAATGAAACAAGTAACTCATCGGTACCCCAGAGTTTAGCAAAAGCATCTAAGACACCTGGTTCCATTCTAGCGTCCCACATAAATTTTTCATGAGGAACACAGTGAGTGTAGAAAGTGTTAATCTTACTGGTTGGTGGGAGGTTTTCCTTGACCCATGTGCTTTTGTCGTCGAAATCTAACTTGTCACTGAAAGTCTTCATCCATTCAAAAGCCTTTTGTTGGTAGTATTTAGCCTTTTCTTTACTCATAACATTCTTAACAACACAGAAACCATCTCTAACAAAATCATCTCTCCAGTCATTGTGGACATTGTTCTTTAATCTGTTGTGAGCATCTGCGAAGACCTCTAATGGAACACGGGCAGAATCAATAGTCTTTTCATTTGGATCGTTTCTAACAGAAAACTTTTCTTGAGTCTTTTCTTTCTTTTCTTCTGGAACTGCTACTACCTTGACTGGTACAGTAGCTTCAGTTGTAGTTGTAGTTGTAGTTGTAGTTGCACTCATCTTTGCTATAATACGTTTTGACTTGCTTGCTTATCTATCTGGTACTAAAGTTCAATGTATATGGAAAGAAATAACCAAAGTCAGTTTCAGAATACTACACCATTAAGTATTCCCTGAGATGAAAATCTCCGCTATATATCTATGCTATGATGTAACTAAAAATCAGGCAACTTCTTGTATGTCTCCGATTTATCAAAATGACTCCGGAAAATAATCTAAATCGTTTTCAAACGGTGACTTAAATTTTATAAAATTGGCAGAAAATTGCGCAGCTAAAAACTTTTTCCAATCTTTCCATTCGAGATAAGCATTTATTAGCGAATTTACTAAAAGAAAAGTTTATCTCCCCGTAATCCAATAGGTTTAAAGTGTTTTTCCATCTTTATCTATTTGAAATCAAAAAAAATGATCGGAAAACGGAAATAATCCTATTGTTCGAAGTTTTTTTATTCCAAGCACGAAATGTTCCTATCTACTGCAAGAAGACAAATTCGAAGGAATTTTGATAATGGCTTTAGTTAATCAGCAAAGACTCTTAAGTCTCCGTAACAATGATTGTGTCAAATCGAAATTGAGATTAGATAACACTAGAGAATATCCTCAATCTTCGACCAATATATAAGTGTATATCACTAATACCCTTTTCTCAAAATTATTTTCGTTCAAAGTTTTTTGTATTTTATAAAAATTCAAATAATATTCATAGTCTAAACAGTTGGACATATAATATTTTTATTTGACAAACTTTTGTTATAACTATACTTTGCTATTAAAAAAAAATATGAAGTTGGTCAACGTCAACACTAAAGTTAAGAAGAGAACCGTTAACATCGGTGATTCCGAACTTTTAAAGGATGAAACTTTTTCTTTCAAACAAATCTGGGCTGACTCAGGTTTGTTCAAGATGACTCTTTGGTTATGTGTTCTAATGGGTGCTCAAATTTGTACTGGTTTCGATGCTTCATTAACTTCTAACTTACAATCTTTTAAGAAATGGAAGCAAGATATGGGTAATCCAAACTCTGATAAGATTGGTATTATTACTTCTATGTATTTCGTTGGTTGTTTTGTTGGTTCCGTTCCAGGTGGTTACTCTACTGATAAAATTGGTAGACGTTACAGTTTAATGATTGGTCAACTTTTCACCGTTCTTGGTGCTGGTTTACAAGCTGGTTCTCGTTCTTATGGTATGTTCTTAGGTGCAAGATTCATCTTAGGTTTTGGTATTGCTTTCGTTACCAACGCTGCTCCAGCTTTACTTGCCGAATTATGTCACCCAAAGATTAGAGGTTTCATGGTTTCTATGTTCAACCCATTCTGGTATGTTGGTTCTGTTATCTGTGCTTGGACTTGTTTCGGTACTTCTCACATGCCAGTTACTTCAGATATGGCTTGGAGAATTCCATCTTTATTACAAGGTGTCTTCCCAGCTTGTTTAGTCGGCTTTGTTTACATGATGCCAGAATCTCCACGTTTCCTTATTGCTAACGGTAGAAAAGAAGAAGCTGCTGATATCTTATTCAAATATCATGCTAACGGTGACAGAACTAGTGAATTCGTTCTTAAGGAAATTGAATTAATTGAAGAACAATTACACATCGACAACAACCCACAAATTTCTTATCTCGATGCTTTCAGAAACAAGGCTCACAGAATGAGATTCTTTATTGTTGCTTCTATGACTTTATTAGCTTTATGGTCTGGTCAAAGTATTATTTCTTACTACTTCTCTCCTATCTTAAATCTTGTTGGTATTACTGGTACCACAAAACAAACTGGTATCAATGCAGGTTTAAACATTCTTAACTTTGTTGCTTCCATCTTTGGTGCTTGGTTATCTGAAAGAGTTGGTAGAAGACCATTATGGATGGCTTCAATGATCTTAATGATTGTCATTAACATTCCATTCACCGCTTTAACTGCTACTTACGTGAAGAACAAAGAACACTCATACGCTTACGGTGTTGTTGTTTGTTTATTCTTATTCGATGCTGCTTACAACATTGCTTGTAACCCTCTTCTTTACAGTTACCCAACTGAAATTCTTACCTTCGACGTTAGAGCTAAAGGTTTGGCTATCAAGAATCTTGTTGGTCAAGTTGCTTTGATTATTAACATGTACGTTAACCCAATTGCCCTTGCCCACATTGCATGGAAATACTATATCTTCTATCTTTGTTTAGATTTCTTCTGGTTAGCTTTGATTTTCGTCTTCTTCCCAGAAACCAAAGGTTACACCTTGGAAGAACTTGCTGCTTTATTCGACCACTTGGAACCAAACAACGATGCTACATCTTCTAGTAACTCAGAAAATGAAGTTGAAGAGCTTGAACCTATCGTCTACGAAGAAAAGAAATAAAGGACTAGCTGCTTCTGAACAGATGAAGCGGGACTTTTATCTGTTTTTCTTATTATTATAGTTTATATATTATTAATTATTTACTTCTTATATTTTGTTGCTTTTTTAGAATATATTCGATATACAATATTCAGATTGAACTTTAACTTTACTTGTAAAATACTTGTCTAAAAGTGAAACTAATGCTCGTATTATGCTTGTTGGAAAGTAATTCGTTGAAACTTATATGCAAAATTTTCTCACTTGAAAATTTGCGCTACAGCCTATAAACCTTCCGCTAAGAACAAAAAATAACTTGAGGTTCAGTAGTTTACAGCTACTAATCAGGTATTGTACAAAAGTTGAAAGTAAAATTTATCAAAGAATCAATTTTCTATCTATATATATATGATTTATGTAACGCTATTAAGTCTTCTTTCTCATGGTTAACAAAGGACTGTCACTATCGGTTCTGATTTTGCTCCAGTCATGAGCATCAAGACAAGCATATCTTGAAAGCAAAACAGCTGGGTGAGCTCTTTCATAAATTGCAGTACTGTATTTAGCAACAGCTTCATCCCATGAAATCTTACCTTCTAAGTTTTCAATAAGGAGACCCTGAAGAAGTTTTATATCAGCAATACCATGGTTAGCGGCTTCACCTCTGTACATGACCATAGCATGAGCAGCATCACCAACTAATAAAGCTGAACCCTTTTGATCATTCCATTTAACGTATTCCCAGTCGGATAATCTGATTTCTAAGAAGTTAGCAAGGTATTTGATCATCTTTTCTTTCAAGAACATCAATTTATCACTTAAACCTTGAGATTTTTCTTCGATTAAAGCGATTTTATCTTCAAGAGTATCAAACTTCTCTTTAGATTTATCTTCAACCCTCCATGAGAAGTTAACTTGAGCTTGGTAAATACCCTTCTTGTTGTGTTCTGGAGTTGACAAAAGTGAGAACCAGAAGAAACTTTGAGTTAAAGGAATAGTACCTTGGAATAATAATGGATCAAAGTTTTCAGAAATTTCTTGGTATTCTTCTGGTGTAAGTTCAACAGTTGCTCCAAGGAATCTAACTGGTAAGTCGTATAATGGACCATTTTCTGGATTGACAACCTTTCTGGTCATTGAGTTGGCACCTTCTGCACCAATGATTAAACCACCTTTGAAGACATTACCATTTTTACATTTGACAATAACTTTCTCATTGACATCTGCACTTTCTGGGTTAAATTCAACATCAGTGGTTTGATTACCCCATTGGACATCGATACCTTGAACTAAAGTTCTTCTTAATTGTTCTCTTCTCACACGTAATCTCTTGGAAGGTGGGATGGTAACAACAGGTTCACCAGTACCTGCATTAATATATAAAAATTGACCAGTATCTTTTTCATGGAAGTTTTCTAAAACTTGACAGTTGTAGATTTCATCTTGTAATTCTTTTGGTAACATGCTTAAAAAGTCATTCAAAGCCCAATGTAAGGTGATACTATAATGATCAATATACTGTTAGTAAAAAGCTTCTGAAAGCTTCATCGCATGCACTGATAAGATAGAAGAATAAACTCTCCAGTCTTAGCAATGCTAACTTTAGTTAGACAAACTACTTACCCCCAACCTTGACCTCTAGCTCCAATACTTGCATCTCTGTCGAAGATGATATATGGGATACCTAATTGCTTAAGGACCTGTGCTGTTAATAGCCCAATGAGACCAGCTCCTGATATTAAAACAGTTCCTTGACTCCACTTGCTTTCACTCATTGATATGTCTTTTATTTGGTTGAATCTCAATAGCTTATTCTCTAGGAAAGACAAGATATTTAAAAACAATTAAATATCTACTATATGAAATCCGCTTGAACTCCGATCATCAACTTAGAGTATAATACGCTAGTTATATTTAAAAAACGATTTGAAAACGTTAAATACGATTAGATCATTATGTTACAAGTATTAAATTCAAAAATATTTTACACACGGATACTTATCAGAGATTTGCCTAATTCTTATCGAACCGGAAACTTTTTTCTTTTTATCTCAGTGATTATTTCCTAATTGGTCGGATTTTAAACGTTTTCGAAGACCAAAATGGTAATGACTCGGCGACTTTTCTTTATCAGATTTCCCAATTTGGTAGGTTGAGAAAAATAACTCACCGTTCAGCAAATTTATCACCTTGTAGTATTACTTTTTGATCATTACAAATCTATTACTATTGTTATTTATTAATTTTTCAGGCTCATAGTTTACCGTTATTTATAAAAAGCATTTGTAGGCTAGTTCTCTTTCTTCAACTACTTTTCATTTTGTTCATTTTAGTTGTATAATCGTCTTTTTTGATAATAACTAAGTCACAAAAGTACAAATAGATAATCAATCATGTCTCAAGGTCACGAAGCTGTTAACCCAATCCACCCTTCCATGGAAGGTAAATTAGATCCTGTTTTCGTTGAATTATACAATGAACACGTTGCTAACACTCCAAATAAGCCAATCGATCTCCCAATCTTAAGAAAGAACTATTCTAAGATTTACTCATACGGTACTGGTCCAGCTCCAGAAATCAAAGATATCAAAGATATCAAATTCCCATCATTCGATGGTTATGAGGTTACCTTACGTGTCTACAGACCAGAAGGTGTTAAAGAAGGCGAACTATTACCAGTCCATATTGACTTCCACGGTGGTGGTTGGGGTTTAGGTGATTTAGATACCGAATCTCACGTCTTAAAGCATTACGTCAAGAAAGCCAACATTGCAGTTGTCGATGTTGAATACAGATTAGTTCCAGATTTCGCATATCCAACTGGTCTTAAAGATTGTTTTGCTGCTACCAAATACATATACGAAAATGCTGACAAATTAGGTTTCAAGAAAGACAGTATCTCAATTGGTGGTGTTTCTGCTGGTGGAAACATCTGTTTAGCAGTCGACCATTTATGTAGAGATGCAGGCATCAAATTAGTATTGGTCTGTGCTGGTACTCCACAAGTTGCTGATATTGAAGGTTTAGACAAGGCTTCAGAATGTGAATATCCATCTGTTGCAGAATGTGAATTTGCTCCAACCTTAAACTGGGCTCGTTTAAAGTGGTTCGACAAATTAAAGTGGGACTCTCTTTCTAAAGATCCAGAAGAAAAAGCTAAACAATTGAAGGAAATTGGTTGGTTCAAGAGCATTATGACTGCTCCAAACTTCAAGGATTTAACCAAAACCGTTATTTACACTGCAGGATGTGATCCAATGAGAGACGAAGGTGAAGCTTATGCAAAGAAGTTATTAGACAATGGTAACGAAATAGTCTTCAAGAGATTTCCAGGTGTCCCACATCCTTTCATGCATATGGATGCAACTTTATGGCAAGCTAGTCAATTTATCGACTTAACAGCTAAGGAACTTGCATTAGCACACGGAACTTTCCATTTCTAGGTTTTTTGTTTACATACTGATTTAGCTATATAGCCCTTATCGTATACATATAAATAGTGCCGATCTACAAATCCAATACATAGAGAATTTTTTGAGATTTACAATATTTGCTAATTGTGTAAAAAGTAGCCTAATTTACAACGTGTAGGCCACTTTAGTGTAAGCTGTAGGTACTTCGTTTCTTACTATTGCCCTATAAAAGCACTTGTAATTACAATCGCATCACTCTTGGCCTTCTAACAGAAAACCCTGCCTTGTTTTCCACCAAACAGATGACTGAGATCGTGCTTCAAGATACTCGATATGATGTTCGAAAGCTTATATTGATAAGTGGAAAAAATACGCACGGAGACAAAATTCGATAACAGAATTTCCTAATTTGTCAATTGAAAAACTCTCCGATGAGCGATTAAGTCTCCGTTCTTCTGATAACTAGGAAAGTTTCTTTTGATCTTCGTACTGATATATTGTATATAACTACTTGTATTTCAAAAATGGTACGATATTCATATCATCTTTCCTATAACTTGTTTCTTCTCTAGCACTATATATATAAAGAACTTTGAAACATTGAAGTTTAATATCATAAACCAATCTTAAAAAAGTTTTCAAATCATTTACTGATAAGATAAGAAATACTCACGAGAAATACAAAAAATTATAACGATGTCCGACTTTAAACAATTAGACGTAGCTGTTATTGGTGGTGGTCTTGGTGGTCTTACAGCTGCTTTGTCCATGAGAAGATTTGGCCACAAGGTCACTATCTACGAAAGATACCATTATGCTGGTGAAGTTGGTGCTTCCCTTTCCTGTGCTTCCAATGGAGGTCGTCTTTTAAAGGAATTAGATGTCCCAATCTTAGAATCAAAGCCAGTTATCTTAAAGAACTTGATAAAACATGACTGGAAAACAGGTGAAATCGTCAGTGACTACGATCTTGGTGATTATGAAGATATGTTTGGTGTTCCATACTACAACTTACACAGAGTTGATATCCACTCTTTATTATTGAAATGTGCTACCCAAGAAGAAGGTAAAGGTATACCATGTAAACTTTTAGTTGACCACAAAGCTACCTCAGTTGACTACGAAACTGGTGACATCAAATTCGAAAACGGTGTCGAAGCTAAGCATGACTTAATTGTTTCTGCTGATGGTATCAGATCAGTCATCAGAGAAGCTATTGGTTTAGTTCCAAAATTCAGATTATCTACCTCATGTTGTTTCAGATGTTTATTTGACACAAAGACCGTTTTAGATAAAGGTTTAACCGATTTCTCTAAAGGTGAAGCTATTGAATACTGGTGGAGTGGTGAACCAGGTACCAAAGGTATTGACAAGATTGTCATGTCTCCATGTAGTGATGGTGATATTGTCTCTTGTTACTGTTTCTACCCATCTCA
Source organism: Wenyingozyma methanosorbosa (assembly GCA_030570755.1). Lineage (NCBI taxonomy): Eukaryota > Fungi > Ascomycota > Pichiomycetes > Pichiales > Pichiaceae > Wenyingozyma > Wenyingozyma methanosorbosa. The sequence goes on from JAJLWP010000008.1 coordinate 42,749, forward strand.
ATTGAATGAAAAGAGAGAAGGTGGTTGGGACGATGATGCCACTGTTGAAGAATTAATTGAAACCTTCCCAGAGTTAGACCCAAGAGTCTTAGAATTATTCAAGATCTCATACGATATCAAACAATGGAGACTTTACGTTCACGAACCATACCCATACTGGCAAAAAGGTAGAGTTGCCATGTTAGGTGATGCTATCCACCCAATGATGCCAGATCAATCTCTTGGTGCTGTTACTGCTTTTGAAGATGCTTTCGCTATCGGTTACATCTTCAGTGACAACTTCAACTTCACCATTGAACAAGGTTTAAAGATCTACGAAGAAGTTAGAAAACCAAGAGCTACCAGAATTCAACAAGCTTCCTTGCGTGCTAGAGAAAACTTGAACGAAAGAATTGGTTTCTCTTCCAAAGAAAATGATGATCCTAACAAATTAACCATTACCGAAGTTTGTGGTTACAACATCAAAGAAGATATCGCTAACGTTGCTAAAAGATTAGGATACTTGTAATGGAGCTGTGCTTTATTATCTATCATACCTTAATACTCTCTATATAGACTTTCATAATGAAAAAAAATCAATAACAATATATAAATTTTAGAAAACGATTGATTTTAAGTAAAGTGCTTTAATTAAGAAAAATCTTATGTAATATTTATATCCAAGAAATCAAAAATGAATGTGTAAATCTGAGTTGAAGAAGTGAATGGGGAACTATAATAGTAGAATCAAAATACCAATTCCATCATTTTGAGGATTGCAGCATAATGACCAAGAACCCCTCCAAGCACAAATAAATGCCAAATATTGTGGGAGTTCATGAAGAAATCAACCCACCAAAGAGATGAAAATTTCCCGTAATGCTCAGTCTTTTTAGGTGATCTCTCTAAATATTCTTCTAACTTGTTTGAAGAGTCTAATTGCTTAATTAAATCATCTGAAATATCGAAATCGTCAATCACAATGTCAGATCTCCATCTCTCAGGAATCAAACAACCGTAAAATACAACACCAATCAAATAAAATGCAAAACTTTTACACAATGGGAAGTAAATCTTTAAAGCGTGAAGAACACCCTCCATGTAAGCAACGGAGAAAAAAGATGCGGCTCCTAAAGCTGCTAACGATATGAAAAAAGAAATTCTCAAACCTCTGTATTCTGGTTTGTCAAATAGTGGCGACCAAGTGAATCCCACACCTGCTATTCCTGATAGCAGTGAAAAGGTCATATAACTATATTTCAATTTGGGGAAATTAGAAAGAGCAATATGCTCAGTAGTAAGAATTGAGGCAGTTATCAAAACTGTTATTCCTGTGTAATCAACACATGCAAATGATTGTCTCAGTGATAATTTTGAGATATTAGAATAGGTATGCCATAATACCGAAAATGCTAAACATTTGAAAGCTGCTAAGAAGAATATGTTCATTATGAATCTATCAGCAGATGAAGTCTTTGCGTAAACTTCTGTGGTTGGGAAATGGAAAATCGCTAAGTAAACTATAAATATAGCGCCAAGTAAATGAGTCCATATATTGACAGTTTCATTGTGATACTGAAATATACTCCGTATAGCGTGGAAATGTTCTTTGTTGAATCTGTAACCGTAGATAATATATTTGTTTTCTCGCCATTGGAATGGTAACTCATAGAAATGTAAAAGTCTTGTTGCTCCGGCAAGTAGTGCTTTTTCGTAATTGTACAGGGAATCTTTTAATTCGTATAATGCTTCGTTTTGTATGTTCGGTATATTCAAAGATTTTTCAAGCTGAGCCATCTTCTCCTCGAGGAAATGTAGTCCAGTCAACAATTTCTGGTATTTCATCCACTTGGCATCACGCTTGGATCTTTGACTGGATCTTTGACGCAAAACTTCAGCTGAACTTTTGTCGCCTTCTTCTTGATTTTTGTTACAAGAATGAACTTCTCTGGAATCACACTCATCTTCCTCGCTGCCGAGGGTTTTTGCCAACAAGGTTCCATAGTAGTCGTCGATAATGCTACTTAGCATATCAAGATGTGCCTGTGACACACAAGATTCTCTGATAGCAGACAAAACTTTATAGACATATGTATGTCTCTCGGTTATATTCTTGTTATCTTTGTTTTCGAAATTTGACTTGAAATAACTTTCAAAAGTGTTGAATTTTAGCTCTAGCTTGCTTAAAAAAGAGTCAACTTTCTCTAATAATCTTTCCTCTAGGGATAAATCGTTGTTCTCAAGTTCGGATATCGAGTGGATTCTATTCATCAGCTTGGCATCTGATTCTAATGCAGTTGAAAAAGAGAGATCATCAAATGGTTCGCCGAGCGAACTAGCTCTTTGTCTCAAAGACGAAGACATCTCTACTATAAATTGCAATGTTATCTATATATGCTAAACCTACTGAATTCAAGTATACCCTTCGAGTAGAGAGAATAAGTTCAAAATAAAGGGATATTCTACTGATCTGCTCGTTTAATTATACTAAGCCATGTGCGCTACGCTACGCTATAAACTTTCTGCTTTCTTTTTTTCTGTTTTCTTCTCGTGATTTTTTTTTTTTATTGGTTGATCTTTTGATTATGTAAGTGATTTGCATTAGATAATCGGTGCTATTACTAATGTTTAATGGTAATAAGTAGGATTGTCTTTGTGCTTAAAAAGAGTATAAGAGTATGTTATCATGTAGTATTTGGATGGCTAGCCTCAATCACAAAAAAAGAGAATGATAAATGAATGTAATAAGCATGATTTTTCAATCAGTTGAAGCATAGAATAGCTTTCCATAAATGGAAAGTTATATCACTGCTCATGGATTGTTGTACTTTATTGATCTTGAAGAATTTCTAGCTAAAACAAGCATGCTAGGCACATATATAAAGCATATTTCATGAATGTTGAGCCTTAGAAGTTATTCAAAGGCTTCAGTTACTGAAAAATAATGATTTCAGGCAGAATCACTCAAGAGAAGAGACAGCTCGTATAGCAGATAACTACAAAATTAATTTTTAAAATTTAAGAATTATATTTGAGAAAGTACATAATCTCTCCTGTTAGTTTACACTGCTAGCTTCGATTACATTGAAATCATTTTCAGTGATGTTCCCAGTAGTTATCGGGTTGGATTGAGTCATATACAGGAACTCTACATCAGAAGCATACCCTTTTCAACATTGTTCACTCCTAAATTACTACCGAAAACTTTGAGGAAAGACTTAAACTTTCCAACAACTACAAAGCCAAGGCCAAGAAACCTACATAAACGTTGGTCAGTCCTGGTATCAATTCCAATAATTCCAATGACTCAACTCTTTATACGAAAAAAGCCAATAAAACACAGTAAAAAATTCGAAAAAAAATAAATAGGGAAAAAGTTAAAATACCCCTGCATGAAAAGTCATCAAGAGAATGGCTTTATCGGAGAACAAACATTCTTGATTTTGTCAGGGTGCTCCTTTTTTACAATAAGTAGTTTTTTTTTAATTTGCTTTGCATTGTTTAAGTAGGATAGCAGCTGAAGCATAGTAGGAAAGAGATTGTATTGGGTGAATTTATGGTATTGACGAAAGCTTTCACATTGCTCCCGGTAATCTTCGATCCCCTCTGTGTTTCAAGAGATTTGTAAAATTTCACCTCGTGAAACATCTTTCTGTCCTAAAGTTGACATGCTAGCCATATTAGAGTACTAATGAACACCACCTTTATATGTAATTATATGTGTGTGCCATTATCACCAATACATTGTTTGCGCACTTTTTGAACTTAGTATCTTTCGTAGTCGTATAGAGAGACAATTTTTTTAAGTGAACTACCTCAGCGTCAGCTAACTTACTTGCATTCTATTGTTCTGTAATTCCTATTGTTTTCTATTAATTTTGAAATTTTGGTCAGAACGAGAAATATCAGTCCAATCAGTTAGATTCAAGTTTTATGGAAACGACTATTATTGGGGGAATACTCAAAGGGGTGGGTATACCTGCATGCATGCATAATTATTTACTATAGCGGCAGTTACTTTAGTTACTAAACTTTTGTCTTCCGAAATTTCAGTTGGAATGTAGTCCCTTGTAAAAAATGCATATAAAAACAGGGTTTAATCCCTGATATTTGAACTGAATTGCAATTAAGATATTATCTTGAACATCAATCTTATCTAAGAAAAATATCAAATCTATAATTAACAAAAATGAAATTCGCAACTTTATCTATCTTAACTGCTTTAGCCACCTCTGCTTTTGCTATTCCAGTTGCTGAAGCTGAAGCTATGGCTGCTGGTCTTGCCTTTGCTGATGCTGAAGGTATTGCTGTTGGTGCTGCTTCTTACGCTTGTCACGCTACTTGTGGTTACTTAATCTTAGCTGCTAGAGCTTGTTCATCTGATGGTTCATCTGATAGTGATTATGATTCCTCATGTCTTTGTCCAGAAGATTCCGAATCTACTTTTGAATCTTACGCTGCTGACTGTTTAGACTGTGCTAACTGTCTTTGGGACGACTACGGAAGTTACTTAACTTCTGCTTTAGCAATGTGTTCTTACGAAACTACTCCAACTGGTACCAGTTCTTGTCCATCAACAGTTTCAGTTCCAGCTACCGCTACTGAAAACTACTCTACTTACATCTAAGTTACTCAGAAGAATATGTCCTATTATTGAAAGTTTTGTATTTTGGTACTTCCAATCTTGATGACCATATACTGTCCATGCTACGGGCTTTAACAGTCATTAAAATCTATTCAATGTCCTGCTTCTTTTAAAAGTTTTTTTTTTGACAAAATGTAAGTAAGTACATCTCACTATATAGAGTCTTTTTTTTTCAAAAAATAAGTATAAATCTTTACGAATAAACAGTAACATAACACGATTACAGGATTACAGTAATAACTTATTTCAAAAAAATTAAAACGGGATTGATATATTATATATAGAGGGGTAAAACAAATTAAAAAGAGGAAGAATATAAAGAGAATTATACAAAGCCACTAACTAAACCTAATTATGTAATCTTTTTTCGTAAGAGTGTAAGTTATGAACACCACCTTCTAATTGAGATGATGGAGTTCTTAATTCGAATCTGACTTCTTCGGAGTTGACTTTTTCCTTTAATTCATCTAAAGATCTAACACCGATATCTTGACAAGAATGTTGTAAACCATTGTATAAGTATGGGATGAATTTGGTGATTGAACCTTTATCTAAGACAGAACCAGAAACACCTTGAGCGACTAAGACTTTATCACCTTCAGAGAAGTATCTTGAAGTTGAAGCGTTGGCGTTATCAGCGGTTTGTTGCATAGCATCGATAGAACCCATACCACGGTAAACCTTTAATCTCTTACCATCACGGTAGAAGAATTCACCTGGAGATTCAGAAGTACCAGCAAGCATACCACCCATCATAACACAAGAAGCACCAAGAGCGATAGCTTTAGTGATGTGACCAATGTTTTGAACACCACCATCGGCGATACATGGAACACCGAATTTTTGAGCAAATTCACAAACTTTGTGAACAGCGGTACCTTGTGGTCTACCACAGGCCATAACTTCTTGAGTGATACAAATGGAACCAGAACCCATACCGATTCTAAGACCATCAGCACCAGCTTGAATCAAAGAAGCAGCTTGTTCACGAGTAACAACATTACCAGCGACAACTTCTAAATCTGGGAAAGTTTCTTTGATGTATTTGATCATATCTAATTGGAAAATGGAGTTACCTTGAGAAGAGTCTAAGACAACGACATCTAAACCAGCAGCGACTAATTTAGCTAATCTTTCTCTATCAGATGGTAAAGTACCAATAGCAGCACCACATAACAATTGTTTAGAATCAAAAGATTTTGATGCATTTGGGTAGTGTAAGTTTTTTTGTAAATCAGTTCTTGATAACATAGAGACTAAGTTACCTTCTTCATCAACGATTGGTAATTTACCTTTCTTTGAGTTTCTTAAGATTTCATTACCATCAGTTAAAGAGATACCTGCTTTAGCGGTAACTAAGTCTTTAGTCATAACTTCAGAGACTAAAGAAGAATCATCTTCGTGGAATTGAACATCACGGGATGTAACAATACCGACTAATTTACCACCAATTTTACCGTTATCTATATTTTGAGATGTATGTTAGTAATGTGTTGATAAGGCTAGTATAAAACACAGCCATCTTCTCCCAATTTTACTCAATTACAATATTGCTAGTTGTATCAGGGAAAAAGTTGTCCACAAGATCGTTTGATCTAATTCGGTAGAACGAAAGTTAATGTTAAATTTAATCATCATTTTGGAGATTGTAATCGATGGAGGGTAGAGAGAAGAGCAAGCTAAAGTAAAGAATAAAGAGAAAGAGAAAAAGACATACCAGTAACAGGGAAAGAAGTGAAACCTAAAGATTCACTCATTCTTTTAACTTCACCAACGGTTGTATTTATACCAATGACAACAGGATCATTAATGAAACCATTTTCGTATTTCTTAACTTTTCTAACCATTTCAGCTTGTTCATCAGCAGTACAATTGTGATGAATTATACCAATACCACCTAATAAAGCCATGTGAATAGCCATATTTGATTCAGTAACGGTATCCATAGGAGATGAAACGAATGGAGTTCTTAAACTGATTTTCTTGGTCAATTTAGTATCTAAAGAGACAACTGAAGATGGGAAATCAATCTTACCTGGTAAGATTAAGAAATCATTGTAAGTTAAACCACCTTGCTTTTCAGAATTCATCAATTGCTTAACAGATAAACCATCTTTGGATTCATAGGTGCTTAAAGTTTCCATAGCTTTTGTGTAATCTAACATTTTTGTTTTGGGTCAGGTTTCAATGGTTGAATACGTAAAAGTAATACTGATTACTGATTGAGTATAAAGGACAACAGAGATTGCCAGGAAAGGGAAAAGAAGTAAAAGAGAAGAAAGAAAGTAAAGTAGTAAGAGGAGATTAGAATGAAAAATTTTGTAGCTAAAGCTGTTTATCTTACCTGCTAACCAAAACAAGCCTAGAAAAAAAAAAAAAAAAAAAATTTTTTCAGAGTGAAAAATTCCAAAAAAAGAAAAGAGAATTTTCCGCAAAAATCATTTTAATTAGTAATTTTAATTATGTAATCGATTACTTATTGGTGATACGATGATTTAAGGTGACTCTGTTGGTGTGGGATAGAGGGAGGTTGGGTATGATTGAGGGAATCAATCTAGTCTGTATTTATTCTGAAAGCAAGTGAAAAGCGAAGTATCAAACTAGCATACAGGTATATATGGAATATAGTCTTACTTAGATAACAGACAGAGAAGAGTAGAGATATAAATAGACTCTGCCCTAATTCAACTTACTACAGTATTAAGTAAGACTCTGTTTGTTAAACTGGAGAAAGTGAAAGAGTAATGATTATGTAACAAAGAAATAGAATTTAAATATCACGTGACCATATTTTTTTTAATGCTAATACAACAACACCCTTACACAAGAAATTCACAGGTAAAACAGCTTTAGCAAAAGAGAGAAGATGCTTAGCATGGTTGAAGAACTGGTTTGGTGTACTAGTTGTACTCCGTGGTGCTCAAGTGACTATACATACACACTATATACAACTAACAATGGGAAATATACCTTCAAGTCTACTAGATGACCTCTCTGAGGGTACAGACTGTAAGTAAAACTCATTATGTCTGACATGCCAAGCTCATACTAACCTACTTTCATATGCTACGTATAGTTGGATCCGAAGAGATCGATCGTCTTGCTAAAAGATTTATGAAATTAGATACAGATAACTCTGGTGCTATAGATAGAGAAGAATTCTTATCCATACCTGGTATAGGCTCAAACCCTCTCGCTAAAAGAGTGATAGATATCTTTGACACGAACCGTGGTGGTGATATAGATTTTAAAGAATTTGTCAATGGTTTGTCAATTTTCAGCAATTCTGGCTCAACCGAGGACAAATTGAAATTCTTGTTTAAAGTGTATGATATTGATAACGATGGATACATCTCAAATGGTGAATTATACCTAGTATTAAGAATGATGGTGGCTAATTCTTTAACAGATGTACAATTACAGCAATTGGTGGATAGAACTATAATGGAATCTGATCACGATGGTGATGGTAAATTGAGTTTTGATGAATTCAAGAAGACCATCTCTAATACAGACATTACTGATACCCTGACTTTAGATGACAAGATATAACCTGTATACTCTATTTATTTATTTATTTATTAGTATAATGACTCGTTAAAATGGCACTTTACTATGTTATGTATTGTGGATTATATAATCATAATTTTTATACTCAGGCGAATCTCTTATAAAACGAGATGAGCGGAGTGATAAGATAAGATAAGAAGTAAGTGCATATGTGTGTCTTGTTTCTTTGTTTGACTAGCTATTATATATACAATTCTTGACTTGAAACTGAAAACATGTCTACTTGGGGTATGTTGTGAACTAAATGTTGTCTAATATGAGCTTTCTTAGTACTAACTCACCATAACTCTTCAACAAAATAGCCGATAGTGACGATGAGCTACTCATCTTCCCCAAGAACGCTTCAATTGATGATGACGGGGAGGCCTACAATGAGAGTAGAAAACTAAAGAAAGATAAACCATTGTCTTCAAGTGAAAGTTCACAAACCTTAGGAAACTCAAATGACTATCAACAATCATATCTACCATCATCCTCTTACATCTTAAACAACGCCAATATAGATTCCTCGTCTATTTACTTACCGAATATGTCAACGCGTATACCTTCCTACAATTCGTTTAACATCTCAAATACGTATGGAACATTGACTTCTTCTCCACTAGAATACCTTATGTCCGAAGACCAACTGTATACTTCCAAACTGACACGAGAATCGCAATTGTATCGCCATAATTTGAAATCAGGCTCAGGTAAACTACGCAAGCTTAGAAGAAACATAGTAGAGAATTTTGACAAGTTATACCTTATACATCATTCCCTGGATGAGATATACCTTGCTGAAAGAAACAAAAGATTACAAATACTGAATGTGTTTCAGCGATGGGAAACACAAAAGGAGAAGATTCTCAATAAACTCAATATGATCAATTACGAAGGAGAACATGGGAAGAAGTACGAGATGTTAGTAAATGAGTCAAACAAAGTGTCAGATGAAATTGATGAATTGCAGCAGAAGTTAGCTAAGCTTTATCAGAAACAAAAATCACTTAATAGTGAACTCAGAGAGACAAAATCAGTCATTGACTCAAGATCATTCTCATATCTAGAAAGCTTGAAAATGATCGAGTCTATGGAGAAAGATGCCATTGATGAGATAAATGGGACTTCTAATCAAAGTGTCAATGACAGTGGTGTTATACCAAATGGCAATGACTTACTCGAACCTCTGAAGAAGTTTGATATATCAAAATTATTTAACATAAATAACTCGGACAAGACACCTACTTCCATTCCAGCTTCTACTGGCATCAACAGCTCGATAATCCATCATAAGCCACCACCCAAGCTGAAAAGACTAAAACCTGCAGTTTCTGAAGTCAATGCAAAACCAACTATTGAAACCATAGCTAGACAAATCGCAGCATTTGATGACTTACTTAAAGAAGAAGGAGAGAAAAAGCAAGATTATTACAACCAGGGAGTCTTACTACAGGGTGTTTTCGCTTTGATCAATGATCTAGAGAAACAACTGTCTGGATCTAGTAGTATACAAGGCCTAAAAGAGGATGATCTGGCCAGAATCCTAAACGACACAAAATCGCTACTTTTGCAAAAATTAAACCAACTGGACGAAATGACAGCGCTAAAAGACAACAACAGCACTAAAAAGACTAAGAACCCCGGAAAACAGGGAGACATATCATATAACACAATACGAAAGATCATCAGTGCTGAGATAAGGACCATTGACAAGGCACTCAAGATTATACTACACCAAGACATAGAAGACGAAAAAGACGGAGATGATTCCGAACTTTACTACGACGATAGCGAGTTTGACAAAACGTCTTACAGCACACGAAGCAGGAGTATAAGCCTGAATAGTAAAAACAGCGGGACAGAAGAGCTCAACAAAAATAATAACAATAGTAAAAACCTATCGCATAATGCTATATCCCTAACTCCTCCAAAGGGACTCCTCATATCTTCTTCTTCACCGACTATAGCCGGCTCCAAAACAACTACGTTCTCTGCTAATTTCGCATCGAGCAACGGTACCACAAACAACGAGCCAGGAGTTAGTATAACTAAGGACATAGGAAAGTACTCGAAGAAAAATACCAATCCTATAGTCACTGCTATGTCTTCTAAAAAAGGTACTAAGAAAGATTAGGGTTATGAATATATGTACAAATCCGTTTAAGTTTCGTATATAAAGTATATAGACATCATGCAATTTTTTTTTCACGCCGTTATTTTATTCACAGACGCTTAATTTGGATTCCTTTGCCCGTTATTCGGATTCGGATTTGGGTTGTTCATGTTTTTCAGCTTAGGATATTTCACTTTCTTCTTACTGATCTTGAACAGATCATCTCTCTTAGGAGGTGGAAGTATTGGCCCATTTTTGTTTTTACCACCTTTGGCAACAGGTTTTGGAGGTTCTGGATTTGCTTGAGCAGTGTTAGGGTTGCTGTTGTCACTATGTTGCTTCTTAGCATTGTTGTTCACATTATTGTTGTAATCTGGGCTTCTCTTCCTTGGTATATTCTTGTTATTATTCCTGTTTATACCATTATTATTCCTGTTGTTTCCTTGCATTGGAGGCCTTCTATTTTCACCGTTATTGAATGAGTTATTGGGTTTTTTGCCTTGTGATGCATGTTGAATTCTAGGAAGGTCAGCATACGAACTTCTTGGTAGGTTTTCATTGGAGTTAGGGCAACCAGTAGGAGGTTTGAAAGCCTTTGAGGTTGGCCTCGAGGGAAGACTTGATGATCCTGAAGAGTTCAAATTCTTACCATCAGTTTCAAGTTTAGGAGTTCCTTTGGAAGTACCAAAAAGATCATCGTAATCCACTTGTTCATCGTCATCTTTATCATCATCGGCGTCGTTAGCATTTTCTTCCTTATAATCATTTGATTTTGAGGTGGTCCTGCTTGTAGAGTCTTCAATGGATGGCTCATAATTATAGTCATCCATCTGCTGTGCTTCAAGAGCTTTAACAGACTCTTCACATAGCTCTAACCTTTGATGAGTGAACCCTCTGAAACAACGAGCACCCAAACCTCTATAGAACGCATCTTCGATCAAATCTCTCCAAGTTCTATCTGCAATTAAACTGTTTTTGTCACCAACAATCCATAATGAACATTTAGCTCTGGTCAATGCAACGTTCATACGACGAATATCTTTCAAGAAACCAATACCACTTCCTGGTTCACCTGCTCTGACACATGAGAATATGATGATTTCCTTTTCTTGACCTTGGAAACCATCAACGGAGTTGAAGTCTATAGACTTTGTTATGTTATAACCATATTCTTCACTGAAACGCTTTTTCAGTAAATTGACTTGTTCCTTATATGGAGAAATAATACCAATCTTACCATTCCATTCAATATCTGGGAACTTATTGAATAAGTCACTGACCATCTCCAGTGCAATTGTAACTTCAGCATGATTAAAATAGGATTTAGTTCTACTATCTTGCGATTGAGAACTGGATAAGTTATAGTACATATAAGGACCATAATGCTCATCTTTATGCCATTCTCTAGCGGTCTTTTGAGCCATACCTTCTCCATCTTTCAACCTTGAGTTGTAAAATTCTTTACTTGGGAAGCGAGAAATGGCAGGATGCATACGATACTGAGTGTTAAGTAAGTAAACAGCATTATCGTTTTGATTTTGCATTCTCACAAACAATGATTGCTCATAGTTATAAGAAGCGGCCTTTTGGGACAAAACAGTAGGAGGCAATTGATTTGGATCACCAACCATGATACAGTTAGTACAACCATATCTCAGTGGAATAATGGCACTCAACTCAATACATTGAGCAGCTTCATCAATAATGACAGTGTCAAAATGCATAGACATATTTGCCAAAACATCATGAGCAGATCCTGATAAAGTAGAGCAGACAATTTCCGCTTCACTTAATAATTTGAACTGTAAGTTTCTCTTATCAATTTCTCTATTTCTATAGTTCACAGCTTGTTGTTCACGTAATTGATCAATTTGCTTTCCCAAAGTTTTACGTCTATCATTTACTTTACGTAAATTGGCCTCAATTTCTGCAATTTTCTCAGGATTACTCTCCAAGATTAGTTGTTTCCTTAAATCATCTTTTTCGATAATACATTTCTTATGTTCCTCACGTAACTTTGAATCATCGGTGTTACTTCTATCATTTGAAAGTTTTGAGTCAACAAGTTCTTCCAAAGTGATATCTTTAACTTGTGCACTGATTGCGTCTGATCTACCCAGTCTGATAACATTTGGCCTGATCACACTGTTAGGAGTTGTGATACCTTGTCTTAAACGGATACATAATTCATCAACAGCAGCATTTGATGGCGCACACATCAAGATCTTTTTCTTTTCAGTTTTCTTACTTGCACCAGCAACTTGAGGAGCTGTATTGGTTTTCCAACGAGATGAGTTAGGAGCCAACAAGTAACCAATAATACCCATAATAGTCATAGTTTTACCTGTACCAGGAGGACCTTGAATCAAGGAAAATCCTTTAGATTTGACACTTCCACAAATTGCAGTAGCTTGTGAATCATTGACAGTGAACATCTTTTTCGTTTCCTCGATCTCACCCTTTAGAATCACTTTGGGAGGAGTAGGTGTGGCCTTAACAATTTGATCAGCAAGGTCATAATATTGTAAACCATGCAATGACGAGAATTCTCTCTCTATTGTGATCATCTGAATAACTTTCATTCCTATTAGTTCAGAAGATGGGACTAGATGGGATGATAATTTGGTGTCTGTATTGACTCTCAGTGTAACGTCACAGTAAGTATTATGGTATTTGATGTCTCTCACTTTTGCAAGACAGGTGGTTTTACAATTATTCATGACTTTTCTTGAGGGAAGTTTGCCTTCCTCCAAATTCTCAACAAAGAAAAGTACTAATAAATCAGAATCACCAAACAAATGCTGGTCAGAGATGACTTCTCTCTTGACAGATGTGAACACATCGTAGAATTTGTCTGTAGCAGACCGAGAACCAACAGTGAGTCTAAACGGAGACTCTGTTTGGATTTGTTTTGCTCTTTGTATAGACTGCCAACATTCCAGGAGTAACAGAGGCTCAAAAGTCTGCCTATAATCTATAGCGCTCGAGAACTTGTCTTTGATTGTCAAATACTTTGAGTGATCTGCGTCCGAGGGATAATCAGAGTTTCTATTATAATCCCAAGACAGAACACTCTTGTACAGTGGAGTCATATCGACATTAAGACGAAGTCTCATCAATTCCTCAGCTTTCTTCTTCAAGTCAATGGCAGATTTAGCAGCATTATTACCGTTCAGACTGTTAGGGCGGAACAAGTTGTTGGCTTTACTCTGTATAGCTTGCATACGCAGATTGGCCTTGGCTCTTTGTAATCTCTTTTCTCTTTCTTCTTTGCTAACGAACAATGAACCGACATCTTCATCATCTGAGTCGTCTTCGTCTTCCTCACTCTGATCTTTTTCACTATCATCTCCTGATGTGGGTTTTTTATTGAAACCAGGAGCACGTGGAGGAGCAGGAGGTACACTGCTTACTGGAGTAGCATTACCACCCTGTCTCTTTTCCAGTAGTTTTTGTCTTGCAGCTTCCAACATTGATGGCCTTTTAGCAGGCTTAACATCAGGAAAGTTGGATTCAGGACTACCAATAGACATAAACTTGTTGAGTGTCTGCTGTCCTGAAGCACTCTTATTTCTACTCTTCTCATAATAATAACTTTCTTTATCCAAATCAATAACATTGATTGGTGGAGTCTGAGATCCAGCTCTAGAGGATGATGCACTACTAATAGTGGCTGATCTATTGGCCTCATCCGCAAGTCTTTGTTGCTCTGCGAGCTTTCTGGCCTGTGCTTCGGATTCAGTGACAATCTCTTCCACTTTTTCTTCATTAAATTTCCTTGTTCTCAACAGAATTTCACCTCTTTGTAACTCGTTCAATTTGTTCTTATGACCTTTAGCTTTGACACAGAGCTTAGCTAATGTAACTATAGCAGATTCATCTTCCAGCGAGAAGTTCTTTTCTATCAATAGATCAAGAGTGTTCAAAGTAAGCTCAACACATGAGACAAGCAAAGCTAAATCAGATAAACGCAACCAATTAATCATTGGAGTGAAACCACTGAATATGCCTTTCAGCACTACGCCGTCTTCGTCTTTGTTTAAATTGGATGAGAGTGTTTTATAACCATAAAGTAATTGATGCGAAACATCAAGAGTATCTCTTGTAAACTCTCTTAGTATTGTGGAATATTTCTCGGCTCTTTCAGGTGACAAATTTGGCCTATCACGCTCAAAATCACTTGACCATGTAATAGTGGTTTCATACAGCATAGCTAGATATGACCAACAAATTGTATAAAATGAAACAATCTCCTTTTGCGCGCTATCTTGAACTGTGTGACTAGAAGTTACAAGCACACCATGGACAGGATTGAATAAACTTTGAATAATATCCATCAATATTTTGACGTGCCTGCAAGAAGGGTTAAACGCTTTGACTTTGATAGTTCCTTTCAGAATTACAGATATGGAGTGCATACCTACTGGCAAGTTCAGCTTCAAAATTTGTGTGATTGTTTCCAAACGATCTTCAGCATCAAAGGATTCATATAATAGTGATATGATACTTTGGTAAACCTTTTCTTCTGGAGAAAAGATACAAGACCAAAGACCAATCGAAGCACTTGGACTTCTAAGTATACTTTCCACTTGATCAACAGTATAAATCTGCGAAATTTTGTCAAAAATAATCTCCAATTGAGTCATCAAAGTACTAACATTTTTATTGTGTTTATTGAAAGAGGCAACTAACTCTCTCAACTTCTCTGAATCATACTCAGACACTGAGCTTGCTTTTAGTTTTCTTACTAGAGGGTCAATCTCAATCAAAAAGACACTGTTCATATGCGACATTGAAGAGAAAAACTCGGTGGCCAGCAAAGTATCATCAGCGTTAAATCTTCTATCTAGTACCATCAACAGGTCAGAGTACAAAATAGAGGCAACCCCATTATTGGCGTTATGCAACAGGTAACTGAATTGTGCAAGCCCCATAACATCATACCTTAAACACTTTCCAATCACCAAAATTGGCGAGGTATAGTTTTCTTGAGCCCAGACCAAAGATTCTAAAATTGGGTAGATTTTTTTATCAATCAAAGCTCTAACTTCTTGCCTTGCCAACAAGTCCATAGTTAACTCTTTAGAGTATAATTGACTTTTGAAATTTAAAAAGTGAGATGTCAGTTGAAATGCAACATCTATGAGAAATGAACCTAGCTTTATTTCGTCTTTCCTATCCAATGAAAATCGTAAAATGATAGTAATTGTGATTGCCCGCTGAGGAATAGGTAAAGATTGATATAATGAAACTTTCCAATTGATCAAATCACTGAAGGTTGGAGAAGTGGAACAATCTTTAATAAGAGTGGAGATGTTACCTTTGTTGATTGTTAAAGTTTTCAAATAGTTGATGTAATGTGGACTGGTATAAATAACATCCAGAAAGTTCTTGAATGTGTAGGGAGCTGTAAACTCCCAGAAGTGTTTTTCCAACCTTCTTAGGAACATATCGAATACTCTCAGCAAAAATGGTAATGGCTTGTCTAAAAATGAGAACAGATGGTTTTTGAAAACTTTCAAAAGAGGTACAACAGAAAATGTCTGTGATTCTCTATACGGTATCAGTTGCGGCACTGTCAATAGCTTTGACTTGATTGTTTCATAGTCTGTGTGTCTTAAGATCGGTACCAAAGTGGACCAAAATAATATACAAATTTCTGTGTTAAACTTTTCAGGATTTTGAACGTCAAATAATGCGTCTCTATACTCTTCCAAGAATGGCTCATCAAACGCTTTGAAGTCTATCGTATCACCATCATTTGAAGGTAAACAAGAAAGCGCCCAGTTCCTACGCCTTTCAACTTGCGAAAGAGAGAGATATAATAAACCTGAAAACAAGTTTTTCTTGGGTTTGATGGAGAATGGTGCCAAATCCAGTATTACGTCGAATATCTTATTAAAGTTGTCTAGAAGATCAGAGTTGACTTTGAGTAATTTAGGGCACATTAGACATTCGCTCATTGATAGCAGTATTGGAATTGAAGGCAACAAGCAGTTATTCTGTTTATCCTCAACCATGAAATTATTGTCTTTACAACTCTGTAGGTGACTCACTATATTGTTGTTTAGTGTACTTGACTCCCAAGTAAGTAATCTATTGACCACAATTTCTACACTGCCATAGTCCAACTTTCTAACAAGCACCAAGTCATTGAATATACTTGTCCTTGCTTGATGGAAGCCTTCAATACAATTGGGACACATGTCCAAAAAAACCCTTGACTTCGATTGGAAGTCGGTCAATACTTCGTTCGCATCCATACTGAAAAGTGACACTAAGACGTATACAGAAATCCTACTTTTATAAAAATCACAGAACCAATGATCTGACTTGGGCACACCCAGTATATATTGGTACGCAGTTTTCAATGCCCTGTCCTGCAATTCGAAGTCCTGAGGATTCAAATGACTATCTTGTATGCATTTCAAGACTGATAGCTCTTCTTCATTTCCACCCTCATTGGGGTTGATCTCGTGTTCCTTCTCTTCTTCCATTATCATTTTCGTGTCGTTATCACCTGACGGAGGCCCATTGGATGACATAGTGTGAGCTGTTTTTCTTCAACACACCCAGGGTTTAGTCAACCTATATATAAGAGCCTTGTTGCTTTCGCTTTTGCTTGAAGCGCCGACACTTCAATGTATAAACTCAATGTAATACAGCTTGCCCTCTTTGACACAAAAACTGCAGAAGCGAGCCAGATTTTTTTTTTCATAGTAATTTTTTTGCTGTGGACCAACCCCTCAGAATTGGGAGATCCCGCTGGGTTTATTTTGATTTCCGATTTCACTTCACACAGATTAGGACAACTTGTCAAGCGATGTGTTCCTTGATATATGAATTTGCTTGTGAATCAATCTTGAATTGTCACTATAGAACAGTTATACATCTAGTTGCCAGTGCTGTATATCACATTGATAGATAACAATTGAAATATGAGGTATGTTTCTCCCTGTTTAAGCTCTAGGTTTGATGAGAACCGTGTCCTTGTACATGAAATATGTTTACTAACGTGGAGTGACCCAACATGAATTCGTGAAAAACGTAGAGATGCACTTCGTACTTCAATGTATGAAAGTGTACATCTTCTTGTTTTCATTTGAAGGATTGTTGACCCAATTGATACAGTGGAAAATTTGTTCGTGCTTCTAAGTACCGTCACGTATTTGGTCAAGCAGGTAAAAAGGAAATTTGCTATGAAAATTTGAAGATCACTAAGAATGCTTGGGACTCCAACCTGATCAAATGTAACGGTAAATACCTTTCAGTCAACTGGGAAGCATCTGGTGGAGGTGCCTTTGCCGTTATCCCACTAAATGAAGTTGGTAAGGCTCGTGATAATGTGCCTCTTTTTAGAGGACACACGGCTGTTGTCTTAGATACAGATTTCAATCCATTCGATGATCAAAAATTGGTCTCATCTTCTGATGATGGTAAAATTGCTTTGTGGGAGATTCCTGAAGAGTATAGCTTCCAAAACCCGCCAGGTGATACCATTGAAGATATGAAACCATACTCTCATTTGAACGGTCATACAAGAAAAGTTGGTCACGTGCAATACCATCCAATCGCTGAAAATGTCTTGGTTTCATCTTCATTAGATTACACTGTCAAGGTCTGGAACTTAGAAACTGAAACATGTGAAATCACTTTACAACACAAAGATCTTGTTACATCCTTCAGTTTCAATTACAATGGTACATTGCTTGCTACCACTTGTCGTGATAAGAAAATACGAGTATGGGATATCTTGAAAGGTGAAATTATTAGCGAAGGTCCAGGTCATAGCGGAGCTAAAGTTTCAAGAGTTTGTTGGTTGGGTAACTCTAACCGTATTCTTACAACAGGTTTCGACAGATACTCAGAACGTCAATTAGGTGTCTGGGATGCCGAAAAGATTGATGCAGGTCCAATCGGTGGTTTCTATACCGTTGATACATCTTCTGGTATCTTAATGCCATTCTACGATGAAGCTACTAAGTTATTATTTGTCGCTGGTAAAGGTGATGGTAACATTAGATACTACGAATTTGAGGATGATGAATTGTACGAATTGTCCGAGTTTCAATCCACTTTGCCTCAAAGAGGTTTCGCTGTTGCTCCTAAGAGATCAGTCAACATACACGAAAATGAAATCTTGAAAGCTTACAAAACCTTGAATGATAGTTCAATCGAGCCTATCTCCTTTATAGTTCCAAGACGTTCAGAAGTCTTCCAAGATGACATTTTCCCTGACTGTCCAAGCAACAAACCTGCTTTGACTGCTTCTGAATTTTTCAGCGGCAAAACTGTTCCTGGTCCTTTACTTATGTCAATGAAAGACTTATACGAAGGTTCAGAACCTACAATCACTGCCTCAACAGAAGCTAAGCCTGCTGTTAAAGATGTCAAAAAAGAAGAACCAGTTAAAAAGGAACCAGTCAAGGAAGAAGTTAAAGAAGAAAAGAAGGAGGAGCCAGTTAGATCAAACATTGAAGCTTTCACCAAATCTCAAGAGCAAGGTGTTGATGATTTATTGAAAACCAAAGAAGTTAACTCTTTACTGGAAAAAGTCAACAACTTGTCAGATGATGATACCCAAGATGTTGATCAAGATGATGAAGATGATGAATGGACTGATGTTAAGAAGCCTTCTCCTGCATCTTCAACCGTTGATATCAAAAAGGAAGTTAGCGCTACTCCAGAACCATCAAAACCTGCAGAAGAAAAGACAATCGAGACCAAGCCAGTCGAAAAAGAAGAAATCTCTGTGTCCAAACCAGCTGTTGCGGAAGAAGAGAAAAAACCAGTTGTCGAGGAGATAAAACCAGCTGCCAAAGCAGTCCCAGAATCTACACCAGCTGCTACTTCTACTGCTGCTAAAGGTGTAGCTGCTGGCTCGTTAGCTGCCAAGACTGGTTCATTGAAAGAAACAGTTGACAAAGTTTCTGCCTTGGTTGAAAAATTAGAAGCAACTATTGAATCTTTCACCAAGACCAACCTCGAGCAAGCCGAAAAAATTGCTTCATTAGAAGCCAAACTTGATGCTTTTATGAACAAATAAGAAAACAAATAGCCTTTCTTCAATTACAATAGTTTCTTTCCTGTTCTCAACTTCATGCATTACCTTGAAAGTTGAAACCAATTTGTTTTTTATGATTTTATCCAGTTTTCCTGTATGTTAAATTCTGCCTAAACTTTGTTAGTTATAGAGTTAGTAAGATAATGCATAATATAAATAAATAAATAGAATAAGCAAACGGAAAAGTTATGCTTTGTTTTTACTCAGATGTATTTCTTTTATACTACTTTGACTTATATTAATTTTATGTACATCGTTCAAAGTTAAGTAATGCATTGTCTATGTTGAAGAGATAAAATAGTCTACACGAACTTATGAAGCGTAAATTCTATATAGATATATAGCAAAGATCAGTCAAAGAAATTGACAACAATTCTCTTTTTTTTCTTCTTATTACCGCTCTGTTGTTCAAGCTTGGCTTGTTGAATGAGGAGCTCAGCATCGATACCGTTATCATCATGTGAGTCCAATTCAGATTCTCCGTTATCTGTTTTCAATATTTTTGTTCCCCAGACTGTGGAAACGTACATTTTGTCATCATCCTCTTTCTTATCAGAGGTATGATCGTTACTTTCATTGACTTCATTCGTTTTATCATCACGCAAAAATGCACCTAGAGTGGCAGTACTAGGTGCTGATGTATCTGGTGGAATATAGAACTCTTCAACATTTTGTTGATATCCATAATCTTCCAATCTTAAGTTATTCTCTGAGCTATAAAACTCCAAAGTTCTGAGCTCAAGCTCTTTCTCTGACTTCAGTCTATTCTGTTCCTCTCTCAAAAATTTCGACCTTGTTTTTGCTGACCTATCAAGCAATTTTTTCTTGAACTTATTGTAAATTTCTGGAGGTAGTATAGACCTCTTGTTTCTGGAGTTTCTTCTCCTGTTGTTGTTCATGTCCATGGTGTGATTTTCCGCATTTTTCTCCTGCTCAAACCAATCTAATTCCAGAAATGCAATTTCTGTTCCAATAGGTAAATGACCCATATACTTAAATTTCTGTATTATTTCTTCAGTGAGTACACCTAACTCATAGCTAACATTTTCCACACGCATTTTCAAAACTAATGGGAATTTAGAGTAATCTCCATACAGCTCTTTCAAGATTTGTACATCTAATTGAGACAAGAAGAACTTAACTCTCGAATTGAATGCAGTTTGATAGTAGAAGAACATCTTTTCATCGTCTTCAATAGTTTGTTCAGCAGTCGTTTCAGATTCTACGCTTTGAGGAAGTTCTTTCTTCCTTTCAGCATTAATATCTTCAATAGATAGCGATGTGACGGACTCTAAAAGTTGATTCATCTTGATATTTGGAGCACTTATATGAAATTCTTCTTTTCCAAGATTCTCATTCAAGCTTTCTAGAGTGCCTTTTATTCTAGCAATAGCACGATCGTAATGGTAACCCTCATCACCATACGCCTCTTTATCAATTATCTTTTGGGTTTCGATATCTTGGATTTCTTTCTCGTAACATTTGTTAATGAAAGATAGCTCACATTTCATAAGTCTTGCAAACTGTACATAGCAATTAGATGCCAAAAAGTTTTCTGGAGTGACAGAATCATCATCAACAATCCATGGAATATTTCCAGCATAGATATCCGGTGAAACTTGGGTTAGCTGGTATGGTAAAGATAAGATCTTTGAAGCTTTTCTAGCCATCAATTGCAACAGTACTTCTTCATTCACAGACGGCTTTTCATATCTATCATCTATCTGGTTTATCAGTACAGGTAAGAGTACATGCGATTCTTTGATATCTTCTTGACAAAGTGGACATCTTACATGCTTTCTTTTCTTGACTTCAAAAACTGCTTGACTATTACCTTGAGCCGTTGCATCTTCTTTATTACTGTCAAATAATCTGATTAAACATGGGTAACAGAAAATATGACCACATCTTGTCATCCTTGGAGCTAAAAATGTATCATCATTCAGGCATATAGGACACTGGGTATCGTTCTTTGGGACAATAACTCTCAAGATGCTTGAGTCTTCCAATGGTAAGTTAGGATCTAAAATCTGAGATCTGTAATCGCCTCTGTAGTCAACTATGAACTTGTAATTCACGTTGATGTAGTTTCTTGGACTAAGATGAACAGAAGAGTTTCCGCCATAGCCATGGTAGTTGCCTTGTCTTGTACGTCTGTTACTAGAGTTGTGATTCTTGGTTACGCCATTTGAGTCAAAATGGTCCTCATCAGCAAAGGAAAAGTCAAGCAAATGACTTATATCCACTTTCTTCTTGCCTCCTGAGCTTATAAAGGAGCTTTCAAGTTCATCATAGTACGAAAGATTTACACTCACATTCGATTTGTTTTGCTGTTGCTTGACTTGAGGATTCCTTTTGTTATAGTTGTTTCCATGCCTGTTTCTTGAGCCTGTCTTCGGCGTGCTTCCACCATTTGGCTTTCTTTGAGATCTTGGGTTATTACTTGCACTTATCTGAGAAGTTGACGATAATGAAGATGATGAAGAGTTGAGCGCTTGCGCTGAGCCCATAGGAGCCGAAGAAACGTCTTTGCCTTTCTTTGGAAATGCCATGTGTGTGTATATGTCTAGTAGAGTTTGTGAAGTGACGTTTTTTAGTATAATTAGAAGTGTAAACTATAACTGTTATAATTAACCACCTGAGTGCTAGTGTTTCAGCTTGTGTTCGGGTATGAGATCTTGTTCAACGAGATGAGTAAGTGATCCTATTTACACGTGCAAAGGGTATCACCGAGTACGAACAAGCAGCAGTGGGATGCAAAAGAGTTGATATGCTACTCTTCAGTCTACCTGAAATGCAGCGAATAATGCAAAATAAGCTAGGCCAACAAACCTGATTCTATTCTTGAATGGAACACCAGTCCAGACGTGATAGTGACCTGATCCTTTACCCAGTTAGATGTTCCCACCATAACTTTATCAGTCAGCTTCCCGAGTCTTGGTACTACAGAAAAAGGAGATTAGGCAAATCAGTCATACAATTCCAAGTTGGGTTATTTCTTGTAATTCATACACTACCTTGTTTTACAGGTGTCTCTTTTCTGTGGTGGTCAGTAAGGGCATACATGCACTGATGGGAAGAGTAGTCAATCACTTGCTACAGCAAACAGAATACACAAAGACCCGTAACTGACAATATTAAGCTGAATACCAATTGCGTTTATAATGGAAGTCAATAAAGTGAATTTGAACTCCGTTGTGGAGCTGCGTAACGAATGTGATGAGAAGCTGAGCCAGATTTTGGACACGTTAGATTACTCCCAATCCTTCAAATTAATAGACTTAAAGTTGGCTTTAGGATACATATGCGTGGGTCTAGCTGGTGGAATGTACCTCTTAGAGAAGAAATATAACAATGACTTCAACAATTCCGAGTATATCTTGTACACAGAATACCTTGTCTTTGCATTTTTCGCTTTGCAAGCTGTCCAGTTTGCGATCTCAAAGTTTGTTGAAAAATCAGTCACTTATACTGGATACTCAAAAAAGAACAAATCAGAAAAGCTAGATGTAACGACATGGGTAGACAAAAGTCTCACTGAGCCAATATATTATGTTAAACTAAGCTCAGGCGCAGATCAAATAGAGTCAAGTATTGAATTTGCCAAACTGTTCAGCGAGGATGGTACATTAGCACTCGAAGAGTTTAGAGGTTTCATAAAATCCCAATTGGCCTCACTCACGCAAAAGAAGAAACAATGATTACCAAAGCGTTACTTTATATTATGAATTTACGAGAAATAGTAAATAAACTAGTAAATATATGACATATGATAATGTAAAAATACTTGATACTCTAGCAGACTTTATTGGATCTGTTCATCCATGGTACTAAATTTACGACACCATTGGTATATAACATAAGGCAAACTGCTGAGTGCTGGTATAAAATTTGCATAAAAGGGGTATGTGAAAGTCCCGCATTCACCAGTTTCGATAATATCACATATTCTATCAGCTAGTTTTTCGTGATCTATCAGTGGTGCGAAGAACTTCCTTGGAACATGAACATTACTGAACATTGGCGATGTTAGCTGACCGGGACAAATTAGCGAGGTTATTATATCATCGCTAGTCTCGTACTCAATGCAGTTCATCAGGCTAGTCATGCTTGCCTTTGTTGAGCTGTACATCGATAACTTTCTGGGTGACACGTACCCTAGAATCGAAGAGACATTTACAATATGAGTTCTTGATCTTGTTTTTGTCTCTTTAATATAGTTTAAGTGTTTCTTTATCGTAAATCTGATGAGCTTCACATTGCTCCAGAAGTTGACTTTCCAGATCCTCTCTATATCCAGCTCTGAGAGATCAACAAACAGTCTGGGTTTGTTCACTGCACCAGCATTCAATATGAGAACGTCTAGCTTGGAGTTGGTTGACTCAAGAAAGAGATCTATTGAGGCAAGCGCGTTGTTGACTTCGTTTTTCGACCTTAAATCACAATTGATGCAGGTAATATAATCTCCCCATTGCTCTATTAAGGCCTCTGGCAATTCCAAGACATCCAAAATGTATAACCTTGAAATACCTAATGCGTCAAACTTCTGCATGAGATTCTCTACTATTTTCAAGCCCAGCCCTGAACACCCTCCAGTGATAGCGATGTTGATCATTCCTTGCTTATTTTGGTTTCGCAAAGGAAACTTTGAACCCCGAGCCAGTCTTGCCTTGATATTCAAGTAGCGTATAATCCAACAAATGTCTATAAGCAGACAAATCATAAACGCAAGGCCTTGGTGTTTGGTATTGCGAAAGTTATTAAAAAGGAGAACCCACACTAAAATTGGATTTAAAAACGTATTGAGAAGGCCGTATACCACAGTATCTATGTTCGCACCATTGCCATCTACGGTAAGTGGTGCATTGGGGAAGATTGCTGCTTTAAAGCCCAGTCCAATTACCATTTGATTTATCCAGTGTACTTAAAAACTAGCAAGCTATCACACTATGTAAACTGAAAAACTGCAAGCTACTTTTCTATATAGCACATACACATTGCAGATTTTACAGAAAGGGAAAAAAAGACGTTTTTTTTTTTTTTTTTTTTTTTCCTGCGGGCATATGAACTTCTGAGCGCTAATCTCATTTTTGTAATTTTGTAGCCTGAGTCACCAATTTATTCGTATATTTTTGGTATTGTATTAGGGATCTACTATACGCGTGATCTATTAACTAAGATGTACAACTTATAAAAATCATGATGGGTTATTACTCTTATTAACGGATTTGGAAATATTGACACCGTTGAGTTTTTGATTATGAGCACTACTAGAGACCCATTTTCTAATACTTCTGATTTCATCAGCAGCGTAACCAGGTAATCTGATATTCCAATTTTTCTCGAGATTCAATTGAATATCTCTTACATCGAGAGAATCGCTCTTACGATGTTTGGCCAATTTACAAGCAAAGCTGGTAACACTAGTGACGAATTCATCTGCTAAATCCAATAACAAGTCTTCAACGTCACCATCAATCAAGATGTCACCGTCTCCCTCATCTGCTCCTATAGTTCTTACCAATTCTTTCAACTTTCTTTTATTCAAAACACGTTCACCTTCAATTTCAAATGAAGGTGGTTTTACAGATACAGGGGTGGTAGTGGCTGGTGAGTTCAATGCATTACCACCTAGTATACTTGGTCTATTGTTCAATTTGACATTCACTGGTTGTGGAGCAGGCACCTTCAATTGATCTGGGATTGCCATGTTCTGGAATCTTGGTCTGACAGCGTTTTCATCAATTGGATTAGTAGCAGCGCTTGGGATAGCTGTTGCTGTAGCAACTGCGTTTCCTGCTGCGACCGAAGTCAATGGAGTGGCAGCAGGTGCACCTTGAGAGTTGGCACCTGATGAGTCAACAGACTTTGCAGTAGGTGGTGCAGTTCTATTACTTGCAGCAGCAGGAGTAACAGCAGCAGCGTTGTTATTTTGTATTGGTACTTGTGGTTGCTGTTGTTGTGGTAATTGCGCTTGTTCTTGCTGAGTAATTGGCGCCGATGGTTGAGCCACTGCTGGAGACTGAACTGAACGATTTTGTGGAGTTGTAATTGGTTGTTGCTGTCTAGCAGCTTGTTGTTGAAAACGTTGTTGTTGTTGTTGTTGTTGTTGCTGGGCCTGTTGCTGAGCGGGCATCTTAACCGGTTGTTGTGGATTTTGATTATTCGTATTTTGAATTTGTTGCTGTTGTTGCTGTTGCAACATTCTCTGTTGAAGAATCTGAGCTTGTTGTGCTTGTGTTAAATTGTTCGCGTTGGCACCATTGTTGGCCATCATAGCTTGTCCAGCACCTTGGGGTGACATTTGACCAGATTGTGGGCGCATCATTTGATTCGAAGCCACCTGCCCTGGTGCAGTGACAGGAGAGTTAACCTGAGCTTGAGGTGTTCCGATTCTATTTCCTTGTTGTTGCTGTTGTTGTTGCTGTTGAGCTCTATAAGCATTTAAGATGGATGCTACTTGTTGGGCATATTTATGACAATGTTCTAAACGTGATTTAAGTTCTACTTCCTTTGCAAGTAAAGGTTGTAAGTCGACTTGAGAAACGTTTGGATCGTTTTTCTTAGCTTCAATAGCTCTTATTTGTGCTTTTAACTGTTCTGCTAATTTCATAATTTGCTGGTATTTTTGAAAGTTTTGTTGCCTGTGAATTTGCTGTTGTTGTGAATTAGCACCAGGAGCTGGTGAAGCTACACCACCAGCAGATGGGGTGTTCATGGTAGGCTGTCCAGGTATTGGTGAAGGAGATCCAGCAATGTTGGCAGTAACAGGTTGCGGAGAAGATGATGGCATACTACCATTAGTAGCACGTCTTTGTAATGTTTGTGGAGGTTGTTGTCCAACGCTTGGCCTGTTTCCTGGCATAACTTGACCTTTTATAGAAGAGCTGGAGTTTGCTCTATTCATCATGTCTTGAGGAGAGGTCTGCTGAACTGGAGGACTTTGTTGCTGTTGTGGTTGTTGTTGTTGTACAACAGGCACTTGACCTTGGCCTTGCACTTGACCTTGTTGCTGTTGTTGTTGTGCGGCAGCTTGTTTTCTGGCTTGTTGTTGTGCAGCGAACATCTTGAGCTTCTTGTTGTAATCGATCAAAATCTCTTTGATTCTCTCTGCTCTTTTGATATGTTCTTTACCTTCAGGAGTTTGAAAACCTGCCTTTTCTGCTGCTTCTTTTTCGAAATTGAATTGTCTTAGTAATTGCTGAGCTTGTTGTTGTGTAATTTGAAAATATTGTCTTTGTTGGTTCCCACCGTTCACACCTCCAGCAGGGGAAGCTGCACCATTACCACCAGCTCCTTGTTGTTGGGGCTGTTGTGGTTGTTGAGGCTGACCCTGAGGTGGCATGCTCTGATTAGGCACATTTCCGTTATTCATAATATAAGTATTCAACAGGTATATACAAACCTTATGCGAATTGATTGATTAGCGATGAAGTGGATCACGATGTTGCGTCTACGAACAGAAAGTTGAAAACACGATAGATACAAAACGAAATTTGTAGTCAGTTGATTATCCAAGACCAATCTATCAATCAATTTTAAAAACCAGGCTTGTACAATCTTCCTTATAGGTAGCTTTCCGACCACTAATTGAATTCAAAACTGATGTATTGTTGAGAGATTACGCTGTATCAATACTAAGCATATACACAAATAGCTTATTCATAATCTGTGTCTTTGTCTCTCTCCTGCTGAGTCGAAAAAAAAGTTTTTCGAAAATAAAGAGCGTTTGGGCGAAAATCTAAGTCACGTGAATTTAAATTTGTTTCATCTCGAAATGTTGTGATGAGTAATTACCCAATTGGGTCTTGTTGTGGTTCTCGTGCAATAATTTTTTTTTTTGAGGAAAATGTAAACAAAGAATATAAGAAAGGGAACATGTCTGGTGAGACATTAATATAGGGAAGTTTACGTGATTAGTGGTTGTTCAGTGAATATCGAAATATACCACTACTTCAACATAAAAAGTAGCTAAACAGAAATTATGTCTAACGCACAGTCAAGTTATATGGCGTCAGTTAATGGGCTGGAATCTCAATACTCGCATAATGGTGGAAGTGTCATGTCCTCCCCAGAATCTTTGAGATCCATGCGCAAGCCACCTCTAGACGAAAGTAGATACGACGGGTCCAACAGGGAGAATATGAGCAAACATGAGCTGCTTCCACCCTTACCAACCACTCCTACCAGATCTAGAACCGATTTTATATTAGCGGCTAGTTCTCGCTCGCCTCAACAGTCTCGTACACCTCAACAGTCCCATACTTACGGAAGGTCATCAGCTTCACCATCACCGAAAAAGAGTTTTTCACCACTACCAGCTCTCCCTCCTATGACACCTAAGTCTAACTCTCGACCAATGGTTTTTGGCTCTCCCATCTCAACATCCAGCAACAACTCTCCATCAAGCTATAATATGAAATCTCCTAAAGCATCGGGATCCTCATTTTTCAGCTCACCTTTCGAATTGAACAAAAATTTCCAGAGAATGAGTATGACAAGTGAAAGGAGCTTGAGTCAGTTTGGTGGTGATTCCACACGCAATAGTACCTTCATGGACAACACATCAGACGAAGATCTTACAGATGGAGAATACGAGAAAGATTTGTTCACCCATAGCCAAGGCTCAATGTCCGCGTTTAGTACCACATTCAGTGAAAGTCTTTCCTCGAGTGTTAACAGTTACACGGAAAGTTACAATATAAAAAAGAGCTTCACAAGTAATAATAATGATCTGCCTATTGATGTAAGAATTATTATTGAGTCTAGACCAGCGTCAGTTGTTCATCAGCTAGATCCATTCAGAAATGCTCAATACTCTGAATTCTGGCATTTGACAAACGAAGACTGCGAGGAACTTGTCAAGTGGAACAAACTAGAGTTTGAGAAACAAAATATCTTATTTGAGATATTCATTATATTTCAGCAGTTTAGAGGTAACTTGAAGCGTGTGGTAGAGTTTTATGGGCCAGAGTTTAAAAACTCAACAAAGAAGTTAACTACAAACCAATTGAGTGATTACAAGAAAACCTTTGAGCCATTGGGCAACTTGTATACATATCTTGATAGCTTGATCACAAATGCGTTAAAGCCATGTTATGACAATCACTTATTTGTTGACGATCTGCAAGTCTTGAAGTATATTGAAAAATGGCTAAATGGATTAGAAAAACATTACAAATTCTATTCAAAAAGTATAGTCTACATGATAAGGCTTTTTGGAAAACATACAGTAAGTGAATGGGTGGAAGATTTAGAAAGTAAGATGAGACCAGATGAAATAAATAATCATTTGGTATACGGAAGTAAGCTTTTTCAGTCCTACTTTTTGACAATTTTCACTTCAATTGCTCTACTATTCCCTAGATTGAATAAGATTTACGAAAAACAAAATTTGACGGATGCAAAGACTATATCGGATAACATATGCGCTTCACTCGCTCACATAAATGAAATTTCCAACTTCACATCTGAGCTAGACTCTAAATTGGAGTTGAACGATAGAATTGTATGCCAAGATCCTCTATGGCTGGAGATGGTAGATCTGTTTGATGACCATAGAACACTGGGATATCCACTTGATATAGAAGGGTCCTTGATTTATGTGTTGGATAACTATGTATTACTGTTTTCCAAGAAAGAGAAGAATAAGTTGATGCTGAACAAACCTCCTATTGCCATACAGTATGTCTCTCTTCAGATCCAATCAAACAATTCCACAGCAGACTATTCACAGTCCGATCACACTCTTACTATCAAAGACACAGGCAATCATCATACATATACCTTCAAGTCCAAAAAAGGGAAGACAAGTTTCTTGCAATTCGAGTTGTCTGTAAGTAAAAACAGAAAGATATTCTTTGAGTCTCACTACAACAGCTACATATACAAAATGATCAATGGTTGTACTTTCAACGGTGGTCTCTCCTATTATGAGTACAGCGTTCCTCCCAATGATTTCCCTAATTTTGATCCTCTTGTCAGAACTACGAAATCGGCAAATTACAATGAGTTGAACATCGTTATCGTTTCTGACTCTGTTGTTCTGTCGTCAGACTGTTTCAACGTTAATGGAAGATTGCATTTCGTATTTGGAACCAACTATGGACTATTTGTTGGTCTAGGTGATGATCCATCATCTTGGAGATGTGTTTCTAATTATACAGATATAAAGATAGTGGATGTAGTTAAGGGCGATAACGCTACTTTGTTCTTACTGTCAGGAAAAACTTTGGCTCATGTTAAAATCGAAAGTTTGCTAAATGCATATACCAATAATAAATTGTGCGATTCAAGTATTTCAGTCATTGCCAAACAAGTGGACTTCTTTGATATTGGATATCAACAATCTAGAGCAACATACACAAATTCTTCATCATTATACTTATTTTATTGCTCCGATAAGAAAATATACTACACTTCTTTGAATTTGAGCTCTGAGCAATTTTTGCAAACTTCATCATTCAAGTTTGACTCGATGAAAGCTTCTTTCACCATCAACACATTAAACTTTCTATACCCTTACAATTTTGTGATATCACACAATATTGAGCATCAACCTACATTTTATTTGAGTGATCTGGATTCTAAAACAAATATGCCATTGCCCAAGATCACTGATGAAAGAGACAAGGATCTCAAACATAGGTTGAGCAAGCATCAAGTCCCAGTTGGCGCTTTCAAGTTTCCACTAGACCTGAACTCATCTGACATAGTGTTGGTCTATTCGAACTATGTGATATTTGTGGCTTTCCACAACAGTACTGGCAGTTACTCCAAATCACGTAATGAGATCATCAGACTCTCTTTCGAATGTAAAGAAGCTGCATTCGATTCGAAATACAAAACTTTGGTGCTAGCCGGACAACAAAACTTGGAAGTATGGGAGCTTTCCTCAGACAGAGAAAAACGTTCTAAACTATGCAGCTGTGTGGTTGGTAAGTCAGTAACCCTGACAAACACCACTCCGGGTAAAATCATGGCTCGTATAGTTCCAAACACAGATGAGGAAGCAAATCAGATAACAGTCCACATAAGGAAAAATAAGTCCGCTGCGAGATAAGACCGAGAAAAAAAACATGGCGCAGAAAACACACACAGCCTCGTTTCAACGAATTTTCTTCAAATATTTGTCTTCGGTTCCCCAGATTTTCAGACTTTTATGCTTTTATTCTCTTTTATAATGTTTATTGTATTTTCATCTTTGTTAACATATACCCTTATATACCCTTCAATTGAACGTTATTAATACCATAATTGAATATATGTACAAATTATCTTCACCGCCTGCGAGTCCACCTCCAATTCCTCCTTTACCTCCCCTCGAAATACGAAGAGGCTCAGCCGATATCAAGAACTTGTCAATATTGTTGTCGCCAGCAACTTTATCATCACCCACCAAGAATGAACAAAGATTTTCACCCAGATCATTGACTACAAGCTTTACACAGTTACAAATCCCAGAATTGCCGCAAACTCCAAGCTCATATGATTATAATGATTATAATACATACGACTATCAGGAGCGAAGCGTCTGCACCTCACCCCAAAGCACAGTACATCATGATTTGAAGTCCAGATTTTCAGTAACATCATCGTTGTTCACTAGAGAATTAGCAAAAACTGATGAAAACAAGGGAGCAAAAGACGAAATCCCCCTTGAAGTCCAAGCGATTATAAGTAGTCGAACTCAGGTCAAGCACGATTTGACTAAGGAGTATACTGGTTTACAATGGCATCAATTTTGGAATTTGTCAACTGAAGAAATCAACCTCTTGAAACACTGGAACACCTATGAGTTTGAGAAACAATCAAAGCTTTTTGAGATCCTTCTGTTTTTCCAGAGGTTTAGATATAATATACAAATCTTGACTCAGATTTTTGGTACCGAATTTTCTAAAAATAGATTCAAGAAGAGTGATCAATCTAATTTCAAGAAAAGTTTTGAGCCCTTGAAAGTGCTCTATAAATTCTTGGATAGTTTCGTCCATCAAATTGTGAATTCATTGTATGATGGTCAACTGTTTGTCAATGATGTTGCCGTCTTGAAAATGATCAGGAAATGGCTGTTAGATCTGACCAAGAACTACTCATATTTTTCCAAGGCTATTATTTACTTATCAATTTTTTACAGGGAAGCTGATGTACAAAGATGGACTGTAACGGTTTCCGAGGTTTACAAGGAGACATTCAAAAACAAGTACTTTGTTGGGATTAATGAACTTTTCTCATCATACATGAAGAAGATTTTCACAAATGTAGGTCCATTGTTTCAAAATCTGTCCAAACAGTACAAAAAAGCAGACGATGAAGAGCTAATGGTCCTCACTGATGAGATTTTGTCAGCATTAAGGGAAATAAACGAGATATCAAGTACTACAATGATGTATGAAATGAAGCTTGAATTGAAGTCAAAACTACAAAAATGCCATAGTACAAAAGAGCTAGAAATGATTGATTTTGCTAATGAGAACAATCATGTGCTCAGTTCTATATACAACGAGTTTGGAAGCATCTATTACCTTAGTATGTGTGTTTTGATACTTAGTAATAGTAACCAAGATAAAGAAAGCGACTTCCTGGAAATCAAGAAAGTCACACCACAGCAGTACTGCAAGATCAAATTCAAATACTCAAAAAATGGTAGTATTCCCTATCTAGTAGTCGAAGACGAAAGAGCTTTCACCGCAGAACATAAGTCTTATTCATCATACAGATTTCCAATTTCTGATGATATCACATTAAGAAGATTTGAATCAGAATTGAAAGACGTGCAACCTGAAGTGCAGATTCATTTCGAGACAATATCATCATCCTATTTGAAACTTGTAAATTTCTGTCACCAAGAATCTACATCCAATTTTACTTCTGTTCCGATATCAACCTTGAAGAAAGAAAGTGATAGTTTGATGGATGATATTTTCGAAAAGTCAATTAATAAGGCTAACTATAGCACTATAAACTCTATTGGACAATGCACTCGCATATTGTGTGGTGCAATTTTGAAACTCCCTGATGTATCTTCCACAGTATGGTTTCTCTTCGGATCAGAGAATGGTTTGTTTGCATGTAATTCAGTAGCCAGAGAAAGTCAGAAAATTGCTTCTTTCAAGAGTGTTACCAAGATAGAGGTGCTAAACTCTTCATCCAAGATAGTGATTTTGAAGGACCATGGAGATTTGGTGTACCTCTCATTCGATGACTTTGAGTCATCAGTAGTGCAAGGTAAGGCTATTAAAGAACGTGCCTTCAAGCTCATTGATGGAAAAGTCGACTATTTTGAGGTTAACGAGGCATCAACCTACGGCCCTGGTTTAGTGTACATCAAAAACAAGAGCATTTACAGAGCAAGCATGTTTCTAAAGACAAAGTTGCAAATGAAAACCGTCTTCAAACCTTTATCCGTTAGCTGTGATGGATTATTTGGAGACTATTTCGTGATCTCTCATGTGATCGACAAACGCCCAGTCTTTTTCTTGACATCTTTCGACTCTCAAACTAATATTCCTCTATTGAACGTCAAAAAGAAGGGATCCCAAAAGAGTCACCCTGATGAAATTGATTCTGGAAAATTATTTTCAATACTAGAAGATCAGATACCTGTTGCTGCTTTCAGCTCTGATGTATGCAATCCAGGAGCTCCAATCATATTGGTGTGTTCAGGATCTGTAATACTTGTCAGATACTCCAAATCGAGAGGGCAGTATGTGCCGATCATCACGTTTGACTCCAGCTCTATTCTAAATTGTCAGCTTTCTTTTGAGTGCAAATCTGCCTCCTATGATCAAAAATTCAAGCATCTGACATTAGTGAGTGATAACTGTTTTGAAATATGGAGCTATGACCCCTCAAAATTCAAATTACAGCTTACCAATTTTGGGATCGGCGAAAGTACCAAGATGCTCAATGCTACCCCTGGTAGAACTCTGATGAGTAAAACAACAAGGACTAAAAATGGACCAACCAATCTAATTTTTCATTTGCGCAAGTCGCACTAATAATTTTAATGATATCGAGAAGATGGCATTCTCTAATACCCTATCTGAATGGCCGATCTCCTACTTTAATGAGTTTCCTAATCATCTATATCTATTAATTTTGCTTTATCTAATACTAATTATTTTTTATACCATTTACATCTCTATCATAATCGTAACCTCTTGCAATACCATCTATACCTTCTTCCAGAATAGCACCTTCTTCTGGATCGAAATCCGAGTTCTCTTCCTCTTGCTGCTTGTAATCACTACCGAGACCAGACCACTGTCTGTTTTGCAAGTATGCAGCAGAAGTGGAGACAGTACCCTTGATGACCATTTGGGAAGAAAACTTCTTGACTAACTCATTTGAGCCAGTTGGAACATCATCACTCTGTTCAGATTCTTGCTCAATCTCCAAATGCTTGATTTGTCGCAGCGGTTTGGACATACTAGTGAACTGTCCAGTGACAGGATTGAATTCGGGAGCATCTTCATCATAATCTTCATCATGACCGGGGCTAACTTCATTAGAGTCCTTGGTTTCTTTGGTTTCTTCTTCCTCACTTTCGTCATTATATCCTTCTTGTGACATCACTTCCTTGAAATCTGTAATCCACTTACCAGTCCATGTCACCTGGAAGTTCAAAGCCATCTGTAATTCATATGGAGTGATGATAGGTTTATAGTACTCATTGTTATTGTCTATGATGATACCTGACTGACCACATCCCAGAACACACCAAACTTCTATGTTTTCAAAATTTGCAAGCTTGGCCACGTTAGGTTTACCAACCACAAACATATAGTGCTTTTTACCTGCATTTCTAATCCATTTCACAGTTTTATTCAATAAAACTCTAGTGTTAGACAAGGATAAGGTGTTGACAAGAATACCAATCGTACCCGCAGTTCTTGCAACATGCATAAATCTATAACGTCTCATCAAGGATGGGAATGGACCATCTGACGTTTCCCCTGTTAATGAGTCGTAAATCGTAATTTCGTTGAACTTAGTAGATAGTACAAGTAAATGAGGGTCTGCAGGTAAGTTTATGTGGAACAGCTTGTACTGCTGTGTAAATTCATTCTTTTCATCGTCATCTGTCTCGTCAAGATTTTCCAAATCAGCTGCGTCAATACCGTATAATATTCTCGACGCAACTTTTATCTGCTTGGCGTCAGATTTTTCATGTATATGCATATCTATTATAGGAGCATTCTTTCCTGACTTGTTGTAATCAACATCTGCATAAATTAAGTTAGGATATTCTGGTTTCAACTTAGTGTATAAGTCATACAAATGAAAACTATATGGCGTGTCACTCATAATACAAATTTTGTCATCTTTGTCTTCGTATGTCTTTTTGAATTTGGCAATAAAGGATTCATGGCTCAAAAATGGTTTACCAAATACATAAGCTGCAGAGAGCTTGTCGATTGGATTAAGACAGGCATCACCAAAATGTACAACAATATCAGCAGATACATGCTCTGCAGCGACTTCATCAATACAACATGGAGAATAGGAGGTATCGGCCAAAACCCAAACATTTTGTATCTCATTTCCAGCCTTGTCTTTGTTTTTACAGTCACCTCCACAGGATCCTGTGCATGCTTTTGTTTTGTCACTGAGACTCTCAATATCCAAAGTCTCCTTCTTGGTCCCACAACTGGAGTCTTTTCTTGCAAGATGCGTGAGATCTATTTCATTCTCTTCGTATATTTTGGAGTCGTCCTCATCATGGTGATTTTCATGATCGTCATGATTGGCTTTCTTATATTCTTCTTGTGTGTGTTTCAGCCCTTCCTGTAGAGCCTGTACTAATATGGCAGAATCACTGACCAAATAGTCAGGAAATTGTAATGTGATGTTATGATATTTGAGCTTTTTGGTTTCAGGGTCCCTTTGGCTTAAAAATTCCAAAAGCTTGGGAACGTTGTAGTAATCGCTCAAAATCTCTCTTAGCGTTTCTATCTCTATGTTTTCGGATATTGGACCTAAGTACGGCCTCTTACGCTCTAAAGTGGTATCAACATTGGAAAACTTGAATACAGATTCATCTTGTGTGGTCGAGAGAGCTGGGGCAGGTACAAACCCTGCACCAGAATCCCCTGAATCTTCTGTTGTCATTATTGTCTCTCAAATTTTTGGATTCTGTGATTCTTTCTGCCCAGTCTCCTACGAGAGTTTACCTTATGTGTTTCTCCTGTGACCTAGTCAAACACCATCAAGGAAAGTCGTCTGATTCTTTTTGAAGGCCCAAACAAAAAGAAAGAAAAAAATATTATGAAAAAAATATCTCCCATTTTGGCAGGGAGGGCTCTTTGGGCCTTGGTGATAATCGAATCTAAAGCTCCTTGGAATTTGATATTTCAATGAATGTGATCGAGTTAAGTTTGTTGGGTTTATATTGTAATATACATATTGATACCATTTCAAGAGAGACCATAATGGCTGAAAAGATTGACTTGGGAATAACGGCGGACTACCATGTCCATTTGCGTCAAGGTGACATGATGAAAGTCGTCACACCTGCAGTTAAGCAAGGAGGAGTATCAGTAGCTTACATCATGCCAAACTTGGTCCCTCCAATCACAACTTTAGATAGAGTCCTTGAGTACAAGAAGGACCTTGAAGCTCTTTCTCCAGATACCACATTCTTAATGACATTCTACCTTAGTAAGGACTTGACTCCAGAGTTAGTTGAAGAGGCAGCCCAGAAAAAAGCAATCAGAGGTATCAAATGTTATCCAGCAGGTGTTACCACTAACTCAGCAGCAGGTGTTGATCCAAATGATTTTTCAGCATTTTACCCAATTTTCGAAGTCATGCAAAAATACGACTTGGTTTTGAACTTACATGGTGAGAAGCCATCTGTTCACTCTGCTGAAACCAATGAAGAAGACGAAATTCATGTCTTGAATGCTGAACCTAAATTCTTACCAGCATTGTTCAAATTACACAAAGATTTCCCAAAATTGAAGATTGTGTTAGAGCACTGTACCACAAAAGATGCTATTGATGCTATGTACGAGATCAACAAAGATTTAGGCGAAGGTGAAACACCTACCGTTGCTGCATCCATCACAGCTCATCATTTGTCTCTTACTATTGATGACTGGGCTGGTAATCCAATCAACTATTGTAAACCAGTTGCTAAATTACCAAGGGATAAAAGAGCGCTTGTTGAAGCAGCTACTTCTGGTGTCCCATTCTTTTTCTTCGGATCTGACTCTGCACCTCATGAAATCTCTACAAAAGCCAGACATGTCGGCGTTTGTGCTGGTGTATACACTCAACCATACGCTATTTCTTACGTTGCAGAAGTTTTTGATAAAATGGGTAAATTAGACAATTTGAAAAAGTTTGTCAGTGATAATGGTAACAAATTCTATGGTATCAACGACTCAAATGTAAAGAGCGCTCAACGTGTCTCCATCGTCAAGAAAGAAGTTGCAGTTCCTTCTTTGTGTACACAAAACGGTATTAGCATTGCACCTTTCAGCCCTGATTCAAAATTGTCATGGTCCGTCGAATGGAACTGAAAGTGAAGTAGAAGCCTTAATAAATTCTTACAATAGCGTATATATGTGGTATATAAACTAAATTAAACATTACCTAGAACTATAGAGAATTTCAAATGTGGGTCATGACCAGGAGGGAATGATCCATCTTCATTGAATAAACACATACTATTACTCTTCCACCCCCAGCTTTGACTCTTATTGAAATTGTTTGGAACAGACAAGAATGAAGTTATGGTGGATTTTTCCTTTCGTGAGGGTGTAAAAATGACAAAGTACACCGCAATACTTGTTCTGCGATCTTCATATGACAAGACTGACTTACCATACTTTGTAGAGTCTTTGATATAGGATGGCGAAGACGAAGATGCAGCCGATGCAGAAGGAGTAGCAGCTGCATTGACGGAGGAAGGTTGTAGCGTGACTCCACCTTGATCGTCTATTCTCAAATCACCAATATTGATATTCATGGTGGTTGCTGTAGTCTTCTCATCTTGACCATTTACATCTTGATCGTGAGTCATTTCGTAATAAACATTTCTGTAAGATGGTCCATCAAAATTATGAGTTTTACTATTGACGCCATCAAATGCTTCACTATCATTGGTGTCATTGGATTGAGGTTCAGGCCCATATTTCTTTGGCATTGCCTTGTAATTACTATTTTGAGCAAAGACATCAGGGTTCACCAAACCGCTTTTGACAGAAGATGATGAGGTTCCGTTATTCGCACGATGCAAATAAACTCCGATTTGGTATGTGTTTTTCAGAGGAATATGATTTTTCTGTAAGTACAAATTCCAATAAGAGCCCGCGTACCAAAAGACCTTACCGTAAACT
The DNA here is from genome assembly GCA_030570755.1 of Wenyingozyma methanosorbosa. Taxonomy (NCBI): domain Eukaryota; kingdom Fungi; phylum Ascomycota; class Pichiomycetes; order Pichiales; family Pichiaceae; genus Wenyingozyma; species Wenyingozyma methanosorbosa. Next base: position 80,446 of record JAJLWP010000008.1, read on the forward strand.
CTTCTTTCTGTGAGTAGATCAGAAACGTTAGCAAATGCAATAGAAAATCTGAAAGGAGGGATTTTTGTCCAACTACACAGCTTTGCGTTTGACATAATATTCGTACTTTCCCTAATTCTGTCATCTTCAGTTGCTTTCGTGATGCCATCTGCTACCGCTGGTCTTTCACTTCCACTAGATCTACCTCTAATATCACTCATTTCATCATTTGACTTATTTCTATTTGAAGTATCAGAGACCGCGTTAGAATTACCCGTGGAGCTCAAGTTCTCTTGTAATAGTCTTCTGAGCTCTGATGGAGTACCTGAAATAGTTTGATCCTGCATTGGGATCTTATACCAAGTCTCAACCTTATTAGGTGCAACTGGACTCAAGATCGAAGGTGCCAAGTTTGGTGTATCAGAACTGTTAGTTATCATTCTTTGAATTGCAATGGCTTCCCATAAAGCACGATAAAGTACATTAGTGTCAATATATGGTTGATGATTTATATCGTATAATGTTTCCAATTCTTGAAGATGTTCTGGAGACATATGACAGTAATGGATTTTGGTGTTCAAAACTTCTTTCAATTGTTCTGTATCTGCTAGGATTTCAGATATAGCAGATTCTGATAATGATTCTTCCTCTTGTTCATTTTTCTTGCTATTGTGAATTGATTCTAGCCTTCTTTCTATCAGTTTGATTATAAAAATACATCTGTCCCATTCTGTAGGAACAAAAAAATAATCCTCACCAACAACGTCAGCGATAACTTCTACTGGGATACCATCCCAACTTTCAGGACCAGCCTGCCAACCATCGGAGCATAAGACACCTTTACCACTCTCTATTATTCTTTGACTTGCATTACCATAGTCCTTTGCACAAGCAAAAGACAAATGCTCGGCCAAGTTTCCCATATTAAGCTGCTCGATAATTGAATGAGTTGCATGACATACAACTTCTGGGATGTCCAGATACTGCCCAACAGCAATCATACAATGGGGTAGTTTTTGTTCTTCTTTGATGTTGACTGCTCCATATAACCTAGCAATTCCTAGTCCAAATGCTTCCCTGATAATATATGGATCATCGAATATCAGCTCATGCACATCTTTCTTCTTTGTTCTGAAATTTTGTCCCTTTTTAGCCCTTTGATTCGTATCACTATCGCTGCCATTATCACTATCTGAATCACTGTCACTACTATCATCGTTGTTTCCATGTTTGCGCCAGCCAAATAAAGATCTGAAGTAACCGCTCTTGCTCAAAAATAGTTTGTGTAATTTATAAGACTCTCCAAATGCAAGCACCGTGACATCAGAGTAAGCACCTTCTAAGAAAGCGGTTTTGAAGATATACTCTGTGGGACTTTCTCTTGTGCAACACCCATATGGGCAAGTTACCAAGGTTGAACTCGAAGGTCCTTGTGAGTCTCCAGAACTAAAATTGTTGCTGGCGTCACTTTTAGTGTTCGGTACAGATAATATGGGACGACCGTTTAAGTCTGTAAGATGATCACTGTTTGATGACTGACTAAAATATGGCGAAGAGCTGGAAGAGTGTACTGAGTTGGCAAACTGATTTTGTGTGGTATAGTGTGTTTCTTGTTGACGCTGTTGCTGCTGCTGTTGTTGTTGTCTAGAAGATGGGGAGTGGAAAAAGCCGGGTGCATGGGGGAGATGCTCCATCATTGACTGCGGGGCAGAATGTTCTCCAGTATTGTTCGACATGGAGGAAGAAGATGAAGAGGAAGGTAATATTGGGCCAGATGTTTCAATTGAAGTGAACATATCAGTTACATTTGAGCTATGGCGTTGTTGTGAAACAGAGGGTGAGTATCCCAGATTTCCAGGGGTAGATCTCCTGTTGATGACTCTTCTGGAGCCACCTAAACTGCTGTTTATATTGCTATGATGATTATTGTTACTATCGAACGACATGGTGATGTAGTCTATCTGTGCTCCTTTTTGATCGATAAAGATACCGAGCTAAACTATGCATATGCAACCTTACCACATTTTTATAAACTTTTGTTTACCCTAAAAAAAGTGTCCCACAAAAAAAGAGCGAGATGCGATTTGGCTCTGTGGTGCAGGGGACTTTCCTACAAATATGACGTATCATATCAGTTTAATAATTGAAATCTCCACTGATTCAGGTCTACAAACTGTCAGATAGTAATGATTTACCATACATACACCCAATTGCACAGTTCCAACTTATAAAACATGTTTATTAAATTACATATATACTTTTTTTTCTACGTACTTGTATGACTATTCTTCATTATTATCAGAGTCTGATCCTGGAAATGACTGGAACATAGAGACTATCTGGTTGGAAATTTCTTTATCCTTTTCTGTTTCTTTTGATAAATCATCTTCATCGTCGTTCAAACTTTGCATCCAGAACAAACTTCTTGCTCCTGAACTTAAGAACGTGAGCATATATACTCTACCTGTCTTACAAGAATTCACTTTTTTCCACGTCACGTCACCTGCTATCACCAATAGCTCTTCTTTCTCTATATTTGATGAAGAGGATGTCAATGATCCCACAGTTTTGTCCTTTGGTGTCCATTCGAAAGAATAAAAACCTTCACCTTCTTCACTGTTACTAATTGTGATTTCTCCCTTTACAGGCAATGGTATGTACAGGTCTCTGTCTTCATCGTAGTCGACTTTACCGGCTTTAAAACGTAATAATGGCATTGTCAAATGATACTGCTACTTCTTCTTGGTACTGGCTATATATGTAGCTGATCAATGACTATACACTGCGCTCTTATCTTCACTTATCGGTACCTACAACTGATAAGTCGCCACTCTCTCTGCTTCTCTTTCTGAGAAGAGCGAAATTCAACCTCGCTAAATTTAAAGAGGTCTTAGGGTTTGAAGGTTGAAAGAGTGCGAGAGAGAGACTTTCACTGGAGTTTATTCGTGCTGTGTAAAGACCGGGAGAGTGGGTCCACTTCAATTAGCTTCTCTATAGGTTGCAATTGTAAGCAAAAACAACATACACACATATCAGCTCTTTATATACACTGCAGGATACCAACTATGGACTTTCCACCAAAAGAGATAAACGATTTGGTCCAAGAGATCTCCTCCATCTTATTGCGCCGCAACCAGACTCTTTCTGTATCAGAAGGAGCATGTGGTGGCCTCTTGTCGGCATATCTTATTGCCATACCGGGCGCTTCCAAGTTCTTTGATGGGGGAAGACTTATATACAGTTTGAAATCAAGGCTGAAATTGAGTGGATGGGATCACAAAGATATACAGAGCTATACTGGTCCCTCAGAATCCGTTGCATTGAGAATGGCAAGAAGTCTGCGAATTGAGTTTGGATCGACATATGTGTTGTCGGAAACTGGTTTAGCAGGTCCTTCGCCTAGCTTTGATAGCTCTACAGAACAAAATGGTGAACAAGGAAATGACGAAAATGAGAGCAAAAACGTAATTGGTACCGTATATTTGGGAGTAACGGGTCCTAACGGAGAGAAATCAATTGTCAAATTCACAGGATCTGAAGATAGATCGAAGAATATGCAGTTGTTTGCCAAGTACGGACTGGAGTTCTTGTTGAGTATACTGAAAGAAGAGGAGTAACTTTGTGGAAAATCTAGACTCCTCGACATTACTGAGTGGCATACACATTCGATGGAGACTGCTGTCATGCAGGGCAAGATACAGTTCTCTGTAAGTCTTATGTGGACGCAATCATAGCATACAGGACCTTTTCACCTTTTCACAAAAACATCTACTCATGACGATCTTTATCTCACTTAAGTTCAAAAAGAATAGAGTTAATCCTCTCAGCTTTTTGCCACAGTCGAAACCAAATATATATTTTTTTAACTGTATTATATGTACATATGTAGTCAATTGAATGAACTGTAACCATGATAGCCATCGAGTAAGAGCCAGATCTGATACTGTCATAAATAACTACATCTAAGGGATATCTCCGAGCCAATGATCCCACTCTTTTAGTCAGGAACCAAATCGGGTAAAAGAGCACAGCCTTGGGCAACAAACTGAAAAATTGAGATCGTCAACATTCCTTTTCAGGACTGTTTTTTGATGATTTTTTTATGCTGCCTTGACAGCTTAATATCCTCCTTTACTTCGTCCATGAATCTTTCCAAACCTAAATTCCTCGGTATTTATTAACTGGTTCATATTCATTGACACCTGTTCTATTGTATACTTCTTTTAAAAATCAAGTTTTCGTAACAAATAGACATACAATGGTTACTTGGGTACCTACTAATTCTCTTATCTATGGGAGGGTTATCCACCCATTTGAGCCATTGAACAATCCCTCATTTGATAAGAGTGATAAAGCTTTGAACAACAATTTCACGAATGTTTACGCAGGAGATGAAGTCTTTATCTTTGAAACAACTATTGGCAATAATAATGACTCAAGAGAAGTGGTCTGGGGTAGAGGGTATGTGACCTCTAAGCCATTCCCTTCTGATTTCTCCTTAGATAGCGCAAACGCTGAAAATATTCCAGAAATCAAGACTACCATTGCTATTGTCCCCATGACTAATATCAGAACGCTGAAAAACATTGATTTGTCGTATGCATCTTCCTTAGCTGCCAATGGTCACAACAAACATGAAAATGACCATGCGCTTGACGAATCAGAGTATCTAGATTCCGGGGATGGAACTGAAATGGAGAGAAAACCTGCAAAACCACCTTTTCCATATGATAATTTGGACTCGAAAACTTTCATAGATGAGATCACTTTTGCTTTGAACTCATTGATTGTCCACATTTACTCACTCTACGGTACCTCTGAATTCGAGCTATGTACTAAGATGGTTGAGATCTATGAAGAGTTAGATGATATCAGAATCCAAATGACTGAAGGTTTGTTAACCAAATATGAAAGTAAATTGGCTAGAAAAAGAGTTGTTGTGCTTTTGGGTAAGATCTCAAAACACCTTGCATCAACCATTAGTGGCCCTAGTACTGATCTTACACAAAAATTGAAGAAAGCCAGCTTGAAAGATAAGGATGTTGCTGGTTATCATGCGATTATGTCCAGAGAAGATAAACAAGAAGAATTATTTCCATATCAAACTGAAAATCCACCAATTGAATTGTACAATCCAGCCATTTTATCACTAAGACAATTACTTCTTTCTCTGTCACCGAATTATCCCGTCACACAAACTAACAGCTCAGGAATTGTTCCCACGAAAAACACAAGATTGACAAAAGCACCTCCATCTCATATCTTAATTGACTTCAAAGCTGTCAGTGGTTCGTCTTCCGTCTTACCAGATGGGTATGACGGTATGACTGCTTACATGTACATCAGAAACAATAAGAAACGTTTAACTGAAGCTTTTGCAATTACAATTCAACACGGACAAGATTTGTTGCTGGACAACTTATCTGCTGCTTTATACACCAATATTCCAGCAGCTGAAATTGATACTGGTAGAATATATCTTGTTTGTTTACTTACAGAAGATATAAGACAACCAACAGATAAAAACCCAAACTCCATGATCAATGGTGCTACTATGTCCAATTTTGACCTTATCAGAAAAGGTATCGCTGGTGGTGTTATTGATATTTCCAGAATTTTTTCAAGACATAAGGGGTCTTTAACTTCAGGGGAACCTCATCAGTTCACAATTAAGCTTTTTGGTTCTTTCATGGAGCAAACTTCAAGTGCTAATGGTGGTTCTTCCAATATCACATCTCCAGCTGATATTCAACAACTTATTCAACAACAAAAGATTACACCAGGTATGAACCCTATGGCGGCTATGTCTTTAATGATGCCAAACAATGGTTGGGGTGAGCTTATTGATCGTATTATTTCTGGTTCGAATAAAGGTATTGCTGTGAATCCAAGAGCTGAGCGTTTAACTATCTCTATTAAGGAGTTCAAGACAGACTTGAATCAACAAGGTAATAATGGTGTTTTCATTGATACTTCTAAAGCAGTCTCATTGATTAAGCCAATGCAATTCGATCCATTAGATCCGGATTATGAAAGAGTGTATTTCAAAGCCGTGAAAATTACTACTCCAATCAACTTCCCTCAAAATTCTTACTTCACCATCCATATGTCAGGAGTAACTTCCAATAGATCAGTTTTCAAGTTCAATAAAGGTACGAATGAAGCTCCCAAATCACAATGGAGATTCTTGACAGTCAGTCTCAATGAAGCTATCAATGAAATTGTTCAAATCTCTGGTTTTGTCAAAGATCCAAAACTGAACTTAACTGGTGATGAGACTGATTCTGATTACTTACGTTTCCAGCTATTTGCCAATGGTAATTTGATCGGTGAGGCCAAATACGAGATAAGATCATTCAATAAGATTAACGAACAGAAGAAAATGCCATACACGATTGATTTATTCAGTACTAATAATGGTGCTAAGATGGGTAGTTTTGAATTTGAAGCTGAATACGTTGGTACAGTTTATAGTCTTGATGAAGCCGTGGCTACTATTTTAGATTGGAGATACTACTATGAGGCGAACATCGTTAATGCTGAAAAGAACGTTATTGCCAGCATTGGAAGATTAAACAAATGCGATATTCCTACATTGACCAAGTACTTTGAGAAATTATTAGCTCAGTTACTTGGACTTTTTGACACTGCTATTGCTAAAAACTTGGCCAACTTGAGAACAGCTGTATTTGAGTCAATTATTCATTTACTGGATGTTGTTATTGCCAGACAAGACCAATTTGTCTACTTGTTTGATCAGTTTGTTGAATCTAGTAACAACAATGAGATTACCAAGTATGGTGCTGTCTTATTGAATTTGATGGATGGTTATTTTGTCAATTGTGCTAAAGAATGGAATCAAGTCGGTAGAGCTTTGTGTCGTATTTCTGTTTTGATTTTAAGATTGGCTGATAAGTTCAAAAGTTCCAGTGCTGAATTTGTCAGGTCTTTCTCACCATTTGTCAATTCCATCAGTGAATTCTTACAAAATCCTAAAGAATCCTTATTGACTGATCAATTATTGATCATCGAGGTGCTTGAACAATGGCTTGATGTCTTGAGAAACAGTTTTGACGATAAGGACTTGATCAAATTCGTTTCAATATGGCTGAATTCAGTTGGTAATCGTGGTCTTGGATCAGTGGAAGATCCTGAACAAAACGCGTTGGCTAATAAGAAAAGGGCAAGAGAGCATAAGATCATTATTACAAAACTTATTCTAGTGAGAAGATTACTCCATACTACCTTATTGGAGAATAGTGAAGTTCGTGATGCTCTTATTTGCAATGCTATTTACTTCGCTATGGAAGTCTTAACAAATAGGAAACAAGAGAATATTGATATTGATGCTTCAAGATTAGCCATTGGAATTTTGCTTTCAGTTTGTTCAACTTCATTTGGTAAGGATAGAGTGTTTTTAGATGAGTCCAAGCACTTACAGATCATATTGACTCTTATCATGCCTACATTGAGTGAATCATTGCATGTTATTTACAAGTACTCTAAAGAAGCAGGATTGTTGATTAAACCAAGAAGAACCTTCACTCAACTATTCCCTACCAAGTACCCATTTGATGAACAAACCATTGATTCTACTGTAAAAGACGAGGCTTTCTCTGAAATTATGTTGGAATTAGGTACTGTTATTTGCTACATCTCAAAGATTTCTCAAAGCATTGCTGATGATTTCTATGAGTATAAATTCAATGAAGCTAACCAACAGAAATTTTTACAAGAGTCATCTGAGTATGCGTTGTTGTTGTCTAAGTTGACATTGAGTGGTACTGGTAACGAAGACAATTTTGTTATTTCATACATTCAAACAGTGAGAACACTAACTCAGTCCAAATTTTATCCTAGTGGTAAATGGCTTTCAGTCAAGGCATTGTTTATTGAAGGTTCAGTAACCATGCTTGAATTCATCTATCCTATCATGGAACGTCTTAACATTCCAAGTGTTAGAGAATCTGCTAAATTCGATAGATTATTGTGGGGTAGTTACCTGAAAGTGCTATTGAAATGCACAACATCATCAGTCTCCTCTATGGAACACCTTAACGAAATTGCTAAGAAAGCAATGAATGCCATCTTAGGTGATATTAGAACTCGTGGTGCTAACTTATTAGAGAAAGCATGGGATGCATTAGCATGGGATGGATTGCCCGATGATATCATCAGGTTCCACGTTCCTCGATTTGGTGGGTATCAGGTGGAATTCATTACTAATTCCAATGGTGTTGGTATCACCCAGGAGTTGTTGTTGTTTTGTATGCAAAGACACGAGAAGTGTGCTCAGGTTGGTATTATGATGCTGTGGTCTATTATCATCTCTGAGTGGTTGATCAGTGAGAGTTTATTCGAGGTTGAGAAAGAGTGTATTGTTGGTCTGTATGAGATTTTCCACAGTGAGAATCAATACACTCCTGAATCTAATGAAATCAACACTTTTATTCAAAACTTGAATAAATTGGTGCAAACAGTGGATAAAGAGGATGAATCATATAGTTATATCAATACGTTGTCTAAAACCATATCTGAGTTCTTGACGACATTAGCTGAACTCTCTAAGATTCCAGCAGGTGATGAATTCGACGATGATAGGACATTCCATAAGTTGAATATCTCAGGATATTTGATGAATGTGAACAAGCCTGAACTATTGCATGAGTTTATCAATGACATGTATGAGAATAACTTAGCCAAGAATAATTTCATCCAAGCTGCTTTGTCATTGGAGTTACTCGCAAATACATATGATTGGGACACAGAGTTGGTATTGAGATCAAGTTCCAAGCCTAAACTTCCTGAACAGACAGCATTTGAGAGGAAAGAACACTTGTATAAGATCATTGCTTCGAATTTCATCAAGGGTAAGAAATACGAACAGGCTGTCGAGTTATACCAAGAATTGTTGGATGTTTACTATAAGAAGAACTTCGATCTCAGAGGCTTGTCCTACTGTCATGCCAAACTATCAGAGATTTACTCTGCATTAGAGACAGTTGATCGTTTGAACTCTACTTTTTTCAAGATCTCATTCATTGGTTTTGGGTTCCCTACATCTATCAGAGGTAAAGAGTTCATTTATGAGGGTTTACCATTCGAGCACATAACTTCTATTCACAATAGATTAGGTCGTCTTTATCCTGGTTCGAAGTTTATTTCCGATGAGGAGGAAGCTGCTAAGATGTTACAAAACACGCCTTTTGGAAGATACTTACACATCAAGACCGTTGTTCCTCAGAAGGACAGCGCAATGAGTTTATCCGCTGGTAACAAGAACAAGTTGAATAAGTCTTCAGCGTTCATGACTCAGAAATTCTTGGATAATAAAGATTTGAATACTTTTATATTCTCGAGGAGATTACCTGGTGCTAAAGGTGTTGAAGATCTGTGGACTGAGGAAACAACTTATGAAACATACTTGACGTTCCCTACTTTAATGAATAGAAGTGAGATTAGTACCTGCACCACAGTGAAGATCTCACCAGAGCTCAACGCCTATCGTACCATCATTGAGAAGAACGAAGAATTAGCCAATATAGAATTCTTAGTCCATAAAGCTATCAAGGAATCCTCAAACATTCAACAAATCTCCTCCTCTTCTATCTTTAATGACTTGTCGCGTCAATTATCAGGAACGGTGGATTCACCAGTGAACGGTGGTGTTGGTCAATATCGTACTTTCTTTGATAAGAAACCTAAAGACACCAATGAGAATGATGTTGATTACTACAGTTTGATCAAGAGTTCCTTTTTGGATATGGTCCATTTACTCGATCGTTGCTTGCAATTACATGGGAAATTAATCCCACCTAATTTAAAAGCATCTCATGATTCATTAGTTGAACTCTTCCATAAGAATTTCAAGAACGAGATTGAACAACTCGAGCTGGGAAATCATATCTCGAAGAACACCAGGAACTCAAATTTCCACAACAGGAAGAGTTCCACTACAAGTTCTTCAATTCAGGGAAGTTACTTCAACTACAACTATGCCTCGAGTGTTTACTCTGACTCCACTACAAACACCAACCCAACAACGACAAACTCTTCATCTATCTTACACCTGCACAGAACACGTAGTTCAGGCAGTGGAAATGTCTCATATGGATCTCACTCTGAAATCTCATCACTGAACTCAGCAGGTGCAAGTACTGGGAACGGAAGCGGTGAGCATTATAATGGAAAAAGAGGTAATCCATCAAAGAGAACAGCTCTTAATTGGAAAGATCGTTATTGAAAAAAAAAAATAATTAAAATACATATTTACAAATTAGACCGTATAAATAAATAAACACATACATATAAATTTTTATTCTTTAGTTATTCGTTTGATTCACAACGGCAGCAGCAACAGCGGCTAATGCTGCACTGTCTACTTCACTGTGATTATGATTACTATTATGAGAGTCATCTTCTTCATCGCTAGGAGAAGATGGTTTATGATGGTAGAATTCGTTTTCTTCATCACTTAGTTCATCTGATTTTATATTGGTATCCTCATCATCTTGTTCATCATCACCGTCTTCCTGAATACTATCATTACTACCTTCTAATCCCTTAATAATCTTTCTACGTTTATGTGCCAAACTTCTAGCGTAATTATCTCTAACTGCAAAATCAAATAGCGTTAAACTACCCAGTGCTTCTTGAGCGCAAAATCTCTGTTCTCTAATCCATATATCATTTTTCTCGTCTCCTGATAAAGTTTGCCAATTTTCATATGCGGTGTTAAGTTTCTCCTTATACGAGGATATAACTGAATATATCTGATTCTCATCGTTGGTATTGTTATTCTTCTTCAAATTTAGACTATTATTAGTATTCAACATCGGTAATCTATTAGCCAGATCCTGTTCATCAAAGAGTAAATTCAAGTTCTGGAAAGTTTGATAAGTAGGAGGATCATGTGGCCATTTAGAAGGTGGTAGAAAGAACAATACCATTCTAGGGAAAGAAGGGTGAGCAGTCAAAGTTGGGGTACTTATCTTCTTTAAGAAATGAGACAGATACAACTCTTTAGCTCTATATATCTTAGATTCAATTTTTCTACGTTGTCTGTTTTTCTCCTTGACATAATCACGTTGAGCATAAGCTCTTTGTTTCATCAATCTTCTCTGCTTAATGAGATTTGGATCACCACGACGTTCTACATTGGCTCTTAGTTGTTCGATTTGTTCTAATGGATGGAGTAAAGTTCCCTTTCTCGAGTCCAAGTGTCTTCCTAATGAGCCAGGATGTGCAAAAGTCTTACCACAAAATCTACACATTCTCTTGGGGTCAATACCTTCTGGGACATCTAGTAATTGAAATGAGTTGTTGTTATTAGCCAAACTCTCATCCTTCTTCTGTTGTTGTTGTTTAGCTTGAGCAGCATGATAAGCGGCAACGGCAGCTTCAGCAGCAGATATAGATACTTGATCACCAGTGTGAGTAGTAGTAGTAGTAGTAGTAGTAGTAGTACTTTGAGTACTTTGAGTACTTTGACTATTACCATTAGTCCCCTCATTAGTCAAAGAAGAGTCAATGTTGAAATTACTATCGACTAACCCACCTTTCTCCAATACAGAATGAACAGCATTAACGACTTTTTCAACATCGTTATAAGGGATATTCTGGAAATATTGATTCACATTATACTCTTGTTTGTTGTTGTTGTTGTTAGTGTTATTAGTCTTGTTATTACTACTACTGCTACCAGTAGTATTAGTGTTAATATTAGTATTAGAATCCTTATCTTCAGACATAGTAATAGTATATGATAAACTAAGATAACCCACAAATTACCATAAATAGATAAAAATTGTGTAAATATTGTTATACCAGGTAATATGGTATTTATGTCTGGTCCTCTCTCTCTCTCTCTGCTACAATACAAAAATCTTTTCACCCACCCGGGAGAGAAAAGAGAAAAAAAATGAAAAGAAAACAAGGCAGTGAGCTTCTCTTCTCATATCATCCAATTGATTTGATTACATAAGCAAAATAAAAAAATACAGTTTTGTCACTTTGAAAATTGTTGTGTCTCTTCTCTTCTCATCCTCACTCTAATAGAACACTTGTATATACAAATAAGTATCTCTTCAAGGATCATCCATGGCATACTATTTACACTAAGATGTAGGTACTTTAGAAAAATCTATAACTGACTATACGATCTGTATACTACTGTATCCTATATACCTCCAACAATCCTTACATCATACATCACATACTCTTAACAATCACAATCACAATATCTAACAAAACGGATGTTATGCCCGATATCTCGGCCGCTAATCACTCAGAATCATCGATCGGGTTTCTCTTCCTAACAAAAAAAAATTTTTTTTTCTTTTTCTGTTTAAAGTAACAACGGGAATGAGGGAAAAAAAAATAGATGACATATATAGTATGTGATTAGATAAAGAATTTTGACTATAAGCAAGTTACTTTCAACTACTAGTTTATTCAGTTTATTGTACGCTAGTCTACTAGTTAGTTGTATATTATTATCCTTGTTTGGAGTATAGCTACATACCGTTTACTTCAACCCACAGTCATCAACTAGATCCACACTCTTACGTGATTATATACACAAGTGTGGCTTTTCACAATACAAAAATTGTTGCAATACTTTACTAGATACTCAAATTAGTCATTTTACTACAATTTACCTTATAGAGAATTACCACTTATAACTCAAAACACATATATACATACACCACATACATACACCATAGCACACACACATCATGGCTCTCAAAGAAAGTCATCCTAAAATTCACAAAGCATTACAATTCACTTTAAAAATAGCAATTGATCAATGGTTTAACATAGCTCTGGCAATATTCATCGTTATTGCTAGATTCGCTCCAAATTTCGCAAGACATGGTGGTCTTTTACGAGGTGAATATACTATCGGATATGGTGCCGTTGCAATAATTTTTCTTGGCTCAGGATTATCGATGAAGACTAAGAATCTTATGCTCAATATGGCAAACTGGAGAGCTCATCTTGTGGTGCTAGTACTACAATTCTTAATCACTCCAAGTATCATATATGCATTCTGTTGTGCCATAAGAGCAGCTCATGATAGTTTAATCTCAGATTGGATGCTCGTTGGTTTATTGGTGACTGGTTGTTGTCCAACCACAGTCAGTTCTAATGTCGTGATGACTAGAAAAGCAGATGGTAATGAATTGTTAACCCTTTGTGAAGTGTTTATTGGTAATTTATTAGGTGGGTTTGTCACACCAGCCTTAGTGCAGATGTTCTCAACTGGTCAATGGGCATTTGCTAACCCAGCTAATGGATCTTCTGTGAGTAGAGTGTATAAAGATGTGATGCAACAAATCGGATGTACTGTCTTTGTGCCTATCTTCGTAGGTCAAGTGATTCAAAACTTATTCCCTAAAAAAACAGCTTGGTTTTTAACAACCTTCAAATTCAACAAAGTTGGTTCATTCATGTTATTAATGATTATGTTCTCTTCATTCTCCACTGCATTTTATCAAAAGGCATTCACCTCGGTGCCTCATGCCTCTATCATCATGATTGTTTTCTTCAATATTGGTATTTATTTGTTTTTCACAGTTATTTGCTATATGGTATCAAGACCTAGATTCTTATTGACTTTGTTTAAAACACCACCTGAAGAAAAAGAGAGACAGAGCAAAATTTACAACGTAGCTTATAAGACATTCAGACCATTTTATTATAATAGAGAAGATACAGTTAGTGTTATGCTCTGTGGTGGTGCTAAGACTGCTGCATTAGGTGTTTCCCTAGTGACTGCACAATATGGTGATAATTTCTCTCACTTGGGTGAATTACTCGTGCCTCTTGTGCTATACCAATCAGAACAGGTTATCACTGCTGGATTCCTGACGAATCTGATGAAGAGATGGGTTCATCAAGAGGATCACAAAGCTGGGGATGAAGAAAAAGATGTATTGCCTCTTGATGAGAATGAGAATGAGAATGAAAATCAGCATACTATAGAAGAATCCTCGAGTGCGAGTAATGAGACATATGAGTCAATAACCGATACCAAGAATAAACGTAGTAGTCCGGTAGAGTCAAATTAATATAATTCGCATGTACTATTTATTTATTTTATTTATTTTATTTATAAACCCTAATAAACTTAATACTATATACAAGAAATTAAATTGGATATATATGTGGGTAGTTCATTGACATCAACTTTTTTATCAAGGTCGATCTTTGTACTCAAGATTTTGTAATTTGGATCAGCTTTGGAGTCCAATAGAGTAGAAGGAGCATTGAAATCATCAACGTGAATCTCCCCTGCCTCAACTTCAACTTCACTCACGATGATGTAAATACGAGTACAGTTCTCGATGATTATTCGCTTATCGAATTTCGTACTGGGGAATCTCAAAAACAACACCAGATTATGTGAATTGTGGATTCTTATCTGCTGAGATTCAGCGGAGATGATTGAGTTCTCGATAGAGTTCAACATGAGTGATGACTGAGATGTGAAGTTCAAAGCCATGGAGTAAGTCATGTTAGTTATGTCTATGGACGCTGCTGTTGTGTTCTCAGTGGTTTGTATCATCGATTGAGAAACGTCTTTGATGAATACATTACTATCGTTGACTTGTTCAAAACTCAGCTCCACTGATTCTTGATTTACATTATTCAGTGTTGGCTTTATCAATGGCACATCTACTGGCTCATCATTCTTTATCACTGTAGTCGTCACTGTCGTCATTACTGGTGCACTTGACGCTACTTTCCTCTTCGTGAACGAGAATTTCTTCCTCCTCGTCCCAGAATCACTATTCTCCACTGATATCCCACTACTGGCAACTGAAATCTCCCTCCTTTTCTGCTCGATTAACTCCAGTAGGGAATCAACACTAGCAGAATAAGATTTCATGTCATAAGAAGGAACACTCTCACCTGATCCTGAAATGATAGACATTAAGTTATTCACTTCAAGTCTCTGTAAATCTAACTCCGATTCACTTTTCGCATCTTTAATCCTTTGTGTTATATCTTTTATAACCTGTTAGTTGAGCTGTTTTTTAACTTATTTATGTCTGGTATAGTAAAAAAAAGTTACTCACCATTCTTCTTCTTTTGAAACGTGTCTGCCAATCGTATCATCTTTAACCTACATATACAAGCTCTACTAGTTAGTTCTACAATCACTACAGGTAAAAGGAAGAAGTTCTTAGATATAACTAACTCCACACATAATCTCGCGTACTAAGATTACCACGCCACTACATCCTTACACTTCTGTTTTTCAAAAATAAAATTTAAATTTAAATTCAATTCAATTAAATTTGACTATTTACCAAGAAGAATATGCTACTACTTATAAAACATTCATTATAAACAATTCATTCAATTATATTAAAAATATATTAAATTTTATCAAAGGACTTCTTCAAAAAGGCATAATTAATAAATAAATAAAAAACATTGCAATACATTACGTTAATTTTACTTCTTCATTTAATCAACTTCTTCCATAGCAGATTCAGCAACGGCTTCTTCAGATGGAGCTTCAGTAGAAGTTTCAACTGATGCTTCTTCTTCTTCAGTTTCATCAATGTTTAAACCAATTGAGATCAATGAGTTGATTCTCTTTGCAAAAGAGTTTGGTTCATCTAAAGTGAAACCAGAAGTTAATAATGCAGTATCGAATAATAAAGTAGTCAAATTCTTAACAACTCTATCTTCAGTACCATTTTCTTCAACTTTCTTCTTTAAAGCTTTGATGATTGGAGATTTTGGTGAAATTTCAAAAATCTTCTTTGAAGCCATATAAGTAGACATAGAAGTATCTCTTAAAGCTTGTGCTTTCATAATTCTTTCCATATTAGCAGACCAACCAAATTGACCTGTTCTAATAGCAGCTGGTGAATCGATTAATTTATGAGAAACAACAACTTTTTCAACTTGATCACCTAAGATTTCCTTAAGTGCTTTAGTTAATGGTTCAAATTCTTTAATTTCTTCTTCTCTCTTGGCTTTTTCTTCTTCAGATTCTTCTAATTCGAAATCTTTAGTAATATCGACTAATTTCTTATCTTCAAATTCTTTCAATTGAGTCATAGCATATTCATCAATTGGATCAGTTAAGAATAAAACTTCAAAATTCTTAGCCTTTAATGCATCTAAAAATGGAGATTTTTCAACAGATTTCAAAGATTCACCAGTAATATAATAGATGTTCTTTTGATGTTCTGGCATTCTAGTAACGTAATCAGATAATGAAGTCATTTCTTCAACTGATTTAGTTGAATTATAACGTAATAATTTAGCTAAAGCAGTTCTATTTTGTTGATCTTCATGAATACCTAATTTAATATTCTTAGAAAATGCTTGGTAAAATTTATCAAATTGTTCTTGATCTTCAGCAATTTCATTGAAAGTTTCAATAACTTTCTTAACAATGTTCTTTCTGATAACTTTCAAGATCTTGTTTTGTTGTAACATTTCTCTTGATAAGTTCAATGGTAAATCTTCAGAATCAACAACACCCTTGATGAATGATAACCAATCTGGGATTAATTCTTCAGCTTCATCAGTAATGAAAACACGTCTAACGTATAATTTAATGTTGTTTCTCTTCTTCTTAGATTCGAATAAATCGAATGGAGCACGTTTTGGAACGAATAAGATGGCTTTGAATTCTAATTGACCTTCAACAGAGAAGTGTTTAACAGCTAATGGATCTTCCCAATCATTAGAAATAGATTTGTAGAAAGCGTTGTATTCTTCTTGAGTAACTTCAGATGGGTTTCTAGTCCATAATGGTTTAGTCTTGTTTAATTCTTCAGTTTCAGTAACTGTTTCCTTAATGGTCTTCTTCTTTTCTTCCTTATTTTCATCTTCATCATCTTTGATTTCTTCTAATTTAGCTTCCTTTTCACCTTCTTCAGATTTTTCTTCAGATTCTTCTTCTTCTTCTTTAACTTCTTTTTCAACTTCCTTTCTGACGACTAATTGAATTGGGTAAGAAACGAATTCAGAATGTCTCTTAACAACTTCTTTAATTCTCTTTTCGTCCAAGTATTCTAATTGATCTTCTTTCAAGAATAATCTGATAATAGAACCTCTTGAGATTCTTTCATTGGTTTCATCTAATGAAACAGTGAACTTACCACCAGCATTGGATTCCCAAACGTATTGTTCATCATCATTGTTCTTAGAGATAACTTGAACACGGTCAGCAACTAAGAATAAAGAGTAGAAACCAACACCGAATTGACCAATCATTGACACATCTGCACCGGCGGATAAAGCTTCCATGAAAGCTTTAGTACCAGATTTAGCAATGGTACCTAAGTTCTTAACTAATTCAGCTTTAGTCATACCAATACCAGAATCTCTAATTTCTAAAACTTTTTCTTCTGGTTTTGGAGTAATTCTAATGAATAATTCTGGTTCAGTTTCTAAAACTTTTGGATCAGATAAAGCTTGGTATCTGATTTTATCTAAAGCATCAGAAGCATTGGAGATCAATTCTCTTAAGAAGATTTCCTTGTTGGAATAAACTGTGTTAATGAAAAGAGACATCAACTGAGAGATCTCAGCTTGAAACTCATATGATTCACTTTTTGGAGTAGTAGAAGACATCTTGTGAATGAATAATATTTAATCAAAATTACTACTAGTAAGTATTAGCGGGATCTAACAACAGATAGATTGATTGATTAATTGAACTAATTGTAAAAAGAAATCTAAATGAATCAGGAACAAGAAGGCTAAAAAGTAACATAAGAAAGAAATCTGTCTAATTTTATAATTGGTCGACAAAAAATGTCAAATGCTTCACCCATAGAATTTTCCAAAAACTTTTTTTATTCTTTTTTATTCTGGAAAGTTCTATTTTTAAGGCGGTGTCGTTGGATTTGTTGTGGTGTTGCAACACTGGAATTTGTTGTGATTCTCTTGTTCTCTTGTTCTCTTGTTCTCATAGTTAATTTTAGTTTATTTAGAGAATTTTTCTCTCTTTTTCTATGGTAAAGTGGTGATACGGCTTTTGCCATCTCTTCTGATTTTCTTCTCTTCTTTCTTCTTCTTTCTAATTGTTCACTCTTTCTTCTTCTTTCTCTTACGTTGATCAATTGATAACCACGCAAGAGGAGACAATTACTCGATTTATCATGATAAGAATAATCGTACCATTGTACATTCTGATGACCTGTATGTCTTGACCTAATTACCCTTTAAACATTTCAATTCTACTTTCAATGCTTCTGTCCTTGTCCTTGTCCTTGTCTTATCAATCTTGATTGATATCTCTTAGAAATTGAGTGGGGAAATTATCAGTAGATTCTACAATTGATTATGTCATCGGTTATTTTTCGATCTTTCTGAATTACATAATCATGTCTGTTTTTAAGACATTAACATTTGTTGTACAAGATAATTATGCCCCTAATAAATCCCAATTAGGAAATAAAACAACACATAAAGAAATTTAAAAAGAACGAAGAGAAAAATGTAAACAAAAGGATGAGACTTAATTATACTACTCTTTTGATATAGTTGAACACTTGTTTGAAGCCTACAATCACAAAACACTCACTTGATACCCTCAATTCCTTAGCTAGAGCAAAATGACTTCTCCAAGGAAGAACCTGGCTTCTAAATATTTGGAAGCTATTGGTAATCCTCAGGATATCACTTTGAGACCTTCATCAAAGGGTAACACGTTGAATAGCTCTACTGCTTCAACACCATCTAGCCCTTTGAAATCGCAGTACTCTTTGAACCTGAAGGAAAATGAGAACCCTTTCAAGAAGAGTAGTACACCTACTATTAGTACACCGACGTCTCCTGTAAAAAGACTGATTATGCAAAAGGAAAATGAAACATTTGCTAATAATGGTGTTTCAAATAATACAAATATTGGCATGAGTAAAATGATAAACTCACCTTCATTGAAGAACCTCAACAAGCTACAGAAAATTGAGTCAAAATTGACCAACAACAAGACAAGACTTATCAAAGATATTTCACACTCCAACTTATCATCATCTTGGATGGATTCTGATAGGGAAAACTTGAAATATTATGAATATTTATGTCGTATAGTGGAATTGAAGAAATGGTTAGAAGAAGTCTTGGAGATTGAAATTACAACAGATGATAATCCAGTTGAATTTCAAAACTATTTGAAGAATGGTATTATATTAGCCAAATTGGCAAATCATTTTGATAACACAACAACAAAATCAATTTACTATGGTAATAACAAAGATAAAGATGACTACAAGACCACAAATGGTTTAACTTTCAAATTCACTGAAAACATCAATAATTTTATAATATTCTGTAAAGACATTGTCAAGTTACCTGATATGTTTATATTTGAGACGAGAGATCTGTATGAGATGAAGAATTTCCCCAAGGTTGTGTTTTGTTTGCATGCCTTGAGTGATTACTTATCTCAATCATATTCTAACTGTCCACCTATGAACCAATTGAAAGGTTTGAAATTTAGTGAACAACAAATCTCCAAGATTCAATCAACTATAAGAGGAGTAAAATTACCAAATTTTGATAACTTGAGTAATAGTACAAGAAGAGACGGTAAGAGTGTTGAAGTGAAAACCACAGATGATGCAAGATCATTATTTAAAGACAGTACCAATACTAAGTTTACCATTTCCTCAAGAATCCCTGAGTCAATGTCTATAGATAAGATCCATGAGAAATACCTGAACTACGATGATGATAACCATTTCAAGACTACAACCTCCAATACCAGTTTAGTCACCACAGATGCTTCTTTAATAAGATTACAAGCCATTGCCAGAGGTTCATTGCTGAGATATGAATTGTTTGTCAATAAGTTCATGTTCAGAGCTTTCTCAGGTGAGATCATCAAGTTACAATCAATAATAAGAGGTAATCTACTTAGAAAAAGTAAGGAAACCACATATAGGAAATTGAATGCCAATATACGTTCTTTATCAGTCTTACAGCAAATCTTGAAGAACAGAACTAAGGAGAACAAGAAGAATGCAAAATACTCCAAAATCCAGGAAACTGCATCTCAATTTACCAATGAAATTATCAATTTACAAAGTGTCTTCAGAGGTAAACATGTCAGATCATTGAGGTTAGAAACTAGAAAACAACTGTCATCCAATGTTTCACTGATTATTAGACTTCAAAGTAAAATAAGAGGTAATTTCCAAAGAAATGGTTCAATGAATTTCATAAGAAGTGTCGGTAGTAACAGCAGCGTAGCTAATAGACCACTTCCACCAATTCCTAAGAAGCCAACTTTGACAGAAAGTCAAAGACAAACTTTCAGTGATGAAGAGATGATCTATGTTGAGTTTCAATCAATTTCAAGAGGTGCATTATCAAGAGTGAAAATTAATAAGAATTTGCAGAAATTACAAGATTTTGAGAAAGATAAAGAAAACTTGAAGAAGTTCAACGAATTACTATCAATTTCAAGAGGTATGTTGGCAAGACTTGAATTCAAGAGAATCAAGAGTACATTGAACAAATCAAAATCAGTTTCTACAATTGTTTCACTGCAATCAATCATCAGAGGAACAGTGGCAAGATTCTACCAAGAGATCTTGATTGACGATATTGAAGAACATTCACTTGAGATAGTTGAGCTACAGAGTATTATCAGAGGTAAGCTGAAAAGAGATAGAGACAATGCAAGAATGGTATATTTCAAAAGACCAGAAAACTTGGCGAAAGTAATCAAGATTCAATCATACCTAAGATCAAGACGTGAGATTCAGTCATTCAATTCCTTGATCAATGAGGAAAATCCTTCGTTGAAGGTTGTCAAACATTTCATTGACTTATTAGATGATGATATCAAGTCCAATAACCATGCTAACGGTAATCAAAAGACAAGATCCCTAGTTGACTTAGAGATTCAAATTGAGAAATACAAAGATCAAATTGCCAAAGAGACTTTCAAGATTGACAAATGGGAGAATGATTTGAAAAACTTGGAAGTTAAGATCAAGTTATTGAGAAGAAATAAAGTCAGTCTTGATGAACTGATCAAGTTGAAAGAGAATTATTTGAGTCTAAGTGAGTACTCACATAACTTGAATGAAACCTTAGCGAAATCTACCAGATCAAGTGCCAACAGATCAGAGAATGACAATATCGACAAAGATGTCCATAGACTGAATCTCTTGTATTCTAAGATTTTCTACGTCTTACAAACAAACGATGATTACTTACTCAGATTGATCTCACAAATTGATGAAAACCCCGAAATTCTGGAGAATTGGAAGTTTGAAGATTGGATTTTGAGAATTTTCAACTATAAGATTGAGAACTTGAATATTGATGACTCTAATTTACAATCAAGAGAAGAGTTCTTGTTGGTCAATCTGATCATCAAAGCAGCAAAGGAAAGTTATCAAAACACATTTCCAAATAACAATGTAGAATTGTTCAAGAAGTATGAGAAATCAAAAGCAAGTTTGAAATCAACATTACAAATCTCTAAGTTTTGGGAAGTCTTATTATCACAATTCATAAACTTACCAGAACAAAGAATTATAGTTAGACAATTATTGAGTGATTGTATATTGCGTGTCTCAAATGATTCTGAAAGTTCATATGAGTCCAACCCATCAAAGATCTACCTCTACCTGATTGACAAGAATCTCGATAGCACATTGAAATCACCAGAAGATTTGAACGATGAGAATTTTGATCCAATTGAGGATATTGAAACAAGAACTCAATTCGTTAATAACTTGAGTTCCTTGAGAGAAGCTGCATATGATATAATGAGAATTATTGAGACTTCAGTTATTCCAAAATTACCAATCTTCATCAGATGTATCTGCGCTGAGATCTATAAATTCTTGAAAACTTGGTTCCCTAATCAATCAGAGAGATTCTATCTTGGAGTAGTAGGTAAGATCTTCATGAAATCCTATATCTTACCTATTTTCATCATGCCTGAGAATTACGGTATTAACATAGATAACTTATCAGCTATCAATGGATTTGATCACGATGCTGAAGCTAATAACAGTGCTCAGATCAAGAAAAACTTGAAAGAAGTTGCAAAAGTCATTAATCAAATGGTCAGTATGAGAGCTTTTGGTAAAGAGTCTATTTACTTACAACCATTAAGTCCTTTCATTGAAGAGTTTGTTGAGTTCAATAGAAAATTAGTCAAGGAGTTCATCAACGTTAGACCAATTGAGAATTACTACAACTTCAAATTAATTGATAGCTTCAATAAGTCAATGTACAACTACGATATCACATTAGACGAAAAACCAATCTTGTCGTTAGAAAAAGCAGATTTGAACTCATTGATCAGTTTGTTCAATGATGAGTTGGATATCTTAGCACCTCAAAGAAACGACTTCGTACGTTGTTCCCTGCTTGAAATCAATAACTTGAAGAAGAAAATTGCTGAAAGTAATCACAAGAGTAGAAAGGAGAAGGAAATTTTGAATAAGATGGTTAATATTCCATTACAGCCTGTTCCACCTGAGGATTTCGTTGGATTGGATGAGAATAAGATCATTGCCAAAGCTTTGTTTAATGAGGTTAAGAAGATGATTATAGTGATACTGAAAGTACAAAAGAACTCCAATGATGAAGATTTAGTTGATGCATTGATCCAACCTATTCAACCTAGAGATGAACTGAATTATAGAAAGTTAGGCAAATACAACAACCTTGAATATCCTGAACTCAAGCAAAAGACACTTGAAATGGTCTTAGAGCTAGAGAAAATGGGTGAAGTCAATAGATTGGATGGTTATCAAAATTTATTGAACATGATCTCAACTGATATCAAAAACAAGAGAAAACTTTACTTTGAAAAGGAGGAAGAGTTGAGAATTGTTGTTGATACTCTCACAAAGTTGAAATTGAAAGAAAGAACTTGCTCGAAGATATACAAAGACTACATGACAGATCTGGATAGAGCCATGACCAAGTTACTCTCTAACAAGAATGAATTGTCCAAGAGTTCAAAAGGATCACTTTCATTAGGCAAGAGTCATAATGATGGTCACAGCCATGGTTCTTCTTCGATGGCAGTAATGAAGAAACTCAATACCAACAAATTTTCAATCAAGCAACTCTTCTCAAAGCAGTATTACTATCATCGTGAATTGAAGAAGAAGCAAGGCTCTATACCAAAGTATGGTTCGTTCAAGTATAATATTCGATATCTGTTCGACAAGAAGATCTTGATAGAGATTGATGGAGTGAATCAAGTCAAATCTGCTACCAATTTCTCTTCATCTTTCAGCAAATCTACAAGCTCTAACAGTAGTGCAAGTGGCGCTTCTTCAAGTGGGCTCGGCAAAGTCAACTTCATGTTCAGTTGTGAAAAACCTGGTGAGTTTATCATCGAGAGAAGTAACATGTCCTTTGATAATAAGAAGACAGTGACATTAGATTACCTGTTGAATTTACAATATGAAAGTAAATTAAACTTCAGTTTGATCTTCAACGCCAAAGAAACTGTCTGGGATACAGACAACTTCATCTCTTTCATCTTCAGAAAGTTTTACCAAGTAGACTAATTGATAAAAATTATATACCCCTTAAATAACTACATTATATACCCCCAATAAAAAATAATTTGCAACAATATCGAGTGTAACAAAAACAGATTATTTGAGGCTTGAAAAACACAAATCATTTGCAGAACACCAAGAGATCTGTAAGATAAAACAGAAGCAGTTAAGGGTTTCAAAGGTGAAACTGCAAGCTTACTTAAAGCACTGTTAAATAGAAAAGTGCATTTAGAGCGAGAAGAATGGTGACGCTGAATAGTATATGTTGTACCATAGCATCAACATTCCCAAAACTACTATGTACGACGCTTTTCATATGGTCATACTTAGTAATACTATTCAAAGTACTTTTAGTACGGAGTTCTAATGATACATCAGACTCAGGGAGTTTTTTGATAAACTCTACGCTTATGCTCCTACTCTCAACACTCGTTGGATTGTGTTTAGTTTCATATTACCTTATTGTCTTAGTCGGACCGGGATCTCCTTTAGATTTTTCATCACTCATTTGTTTACAAGACACAAGATCTAATCAACAGCAAACTTCATATAGCGGATCAGTTATGACTCCACCGGAGTTCTTGAACCAGTCTGTTATGATCAAGAGTAATGGTGATTTAAGGTACTGTACGAAATGTAAAGTCTGGAAACCTGATCGTTGCCATCATTGTTCATCGTGTCAGAAATGTATCTTAAAGATGGATCATCATTGTCCTTGGTTCGCAACGTGTATTGGATTCAGAAATCACAAGTTTTTCGTACAGTTTCAGTTTTACACCATATGGTATTGTCTCTTGGTTTTGCTTATATCAGGGAATGTGCTCTATAAGATCGCATATGGTAATTCGGAAAATGACGGTGATGATGACACTGACCACACGGATTTCTCACTGAATGTCATGTTCGTATTCATAATATCCGTTGTCATGACAATAGCGTTAACTTTATTCAACTGGTTCACGCTGTATCAACTACTGAAGAACAAAACTACCATTGAATCATACGAGTACAATAGATTCCGCAGATCGCATCAAGCAAACAAGAAGAAATATACCAATTTATTTGACCTGGGATATGTCAAGAATTGGGAGAGTGTAATGGGAACCACGGCGCTAGAGTGGTTACTACCAGTAAGAATACAAAGGCATAACACGAGTAATTCCAGTAACAACTTGCTGTACTACAACAACGGATTGCTGTTTGAGATAAACGAAGATAAAAATCAACAAGTTGAAGAAAATAACAGCTTGCAACAGAGGCTTAGCTCTGAGTTCAGCCATTTCAACAGTATGAGATCTAAACAAAAGCAAATCGAGCAAGAAGGTGTGGACAGACTACTCAGTGGTGATACTATATAACCCATTTTCAACCTATGTATTATTAACTTAATGAATAGCATGTATATCATGATAAACAGTAACTAAATCTGGTTTTGCAACATTTGATTCTGTTGTGCAAATATATTGTAGAAAGACCGGGTAACTAGCCAAATCAGGAAATTTGAATTTTCTCTAAAAGAGAACACAGATTTTCAGAACAGAAAGAAAAAGGGAAGGAGAAGAAAGTGAAATAAAGTAGGTGATAAGAAGTTGATTAAGTGAAAGAAGAAAGGTTTCAGAGGTATCACTGTTAGTATCTCGAGTTTCAATTGCAAATTGTACGCCATCAACGATGTCGTTTGAGTTAAAACCGTTTGATCCACTTACGGTGAATTCAAACTCTAAGAAAAGAGTAACGTATTTCTACGATAGTGATGTGGGAAATTATGCCTATGGAGCAGGTCATCCAATGAAACCACATAGAATAAGAATGGCACATTCGTTGATTATGAACTATGGATTATACAAGAAGATGGAGATTTACAGAGCTAAGCCTGCCACAAGACAAGAAATGTGTCAATTTCATACAGATGAGTACATTGATTTCTTAGCTCGTGTTACTCCTGATAATCTCGATATGTTCGCCAAAGAACAAGTTAAATTCAACGTTGGTGATGATTGTCCTGTCTTTGATGGGTTATTCGAATACTGTGGTATCTCAGGTGGTGGATCCATGGAAGGTGCTGCAAGATTAAACAGAGGAAAATGTGATATCGCAATCAACTATGCTGGTGGTTTACATCATGCTAAGAAATCTGAAGCCTCTGGTTTCTGTTATGTCAACGATATCGTATTGGGTATTATAGAATTATTACGTTATCACGCAAGAGTCCTGTATATCGATATTGATGTGCATCATGGTGATGGTGTTGAAGAAGCATTTTATACAACCGATCGTGTTATGACTTGTTCATTCCATAAATATGGTGAATTCTTCCCAGGTACAGGTGAGTTAAGAGATATTGGTGTTGGAAAGGGTAAACATCATGCAGTTAACGTTCCATTGAGAGATGGTATCGATGATGCCACATATAAGTCAATCTTTGAACCAGTTATCAAGAAAATCATGGATTGGTATCAACCAAGTGCAGTGGTGTTACAATGTGGTGGTGATTCCTTATCAGGTGATAGATTAGGTTGTTTCAACTTATCAATGAGAGGCCATGCAAACTGTATTAACTATGTCAAGTCATTCAATGTGCCTTTAATGGTTGTTGGTGGTGGTGGCTATACCATGAGAAACGTTGCTAGAACTTGGACCTATGAAACAGGTTTGTTGAATGAGACTTTGTTAGATGAAGAATTACCATTCAACGATTATTTCGAATATTTTGGTCCTGATTATAAATTAGATGTTAGACCATCAAATATGTACAATGCAAACTCACCGGAATACTTAGGAAGAATCTTAAACCAAATCTTTCAGAACTTGGAAAACACAAAACATGCGCCATCGGTACAAATGCACGAAGTCCCAAGAGACTTAGTTGACTTTGACGATGATCCAGAAGAAGACTCAAAAGAAGCAATGGACACTAAAGGTGGTTCACAACAGGCAAGAGATTCTTATATAGTGCCAGACAACGAGTTTTACGATAAAGATGAAGACGCTACAAAATCAAAGAATATCGGTCTAGGTGAAGCCACAAAGGAGAACAACGGTAATATAATACCTTCGAATGAACAACCAGAACAACAGATAAAACCAACGCAGGAAGAATATAAGAAAGTCGCAGAGGAGATGGCAAAAGATTTGGAAAACGAACTTCAAGAATAGAATACTCAGTTTTTACATACACTTTTCACAAACTTAAAATTGCCAATTTACCGAACTAAAAAATCAAAAATATTGTATATGTAGTCTATAACCGTTTTTAGTAAAAGATTAAATAGAAATTTATATTAAGTCTTTTTTTGAAAAGAAAACACTATTTATTATTCATTCCCTTGAAACCAGAATTGAACCCTAGTAAGTTATTTATGCCACTAACCCAGTCATTCTTAGCCTTAGCAACGCACCATATACCTGATTTATTAACACCGTCTTTATCATTCTGCTGGCTCATCTTCTGACTTTGTCTGACCTCTTCAGGTATGTTCCATGAAGGATCCAGTATGGAACCGTTTTCTGATATCACATGGATTTCATCACCGGCAACAAGTTTGTATTGCGGAATACCGTCAATGGATAATTTGGCATTGTAACTATACAAGTCCTCGTGTGTATTGGCCATAGTATCAATAGCAGCACCTACATCATCTATATCTTTCATCTCAGATTTGGTGTTACCCTTTGAGCGAACTTTGATCAAGATATGTGAGAATGAAGGCAAGACCAATGGTCTAAACGACAGAGATCTAGGACATATAGGTGTGAGTAAGATGCAAGGTACCATAGGATGAACAATTGAACCACCTGATGATAACGAGTAAGCGGTTGAACCAGTTGGTGTAGCGAATATAAGTCCATCTGCTGTGGTGGTTGTCAAGAAGTTCCCATTCACATAAACATCAAGGGATATCAAATTTGGTAAAGAACCTCTATGTAATACAATATCGTTCATTGCATGTAATTTTGTGGATTTTGATGTGTGTTCCTTGTAAGCGAGTTCATGTGGTTCTTGTAAATCTCCTGAAAATCTGGTCTGTGTGTTGTTGATGCTGGTATTACTACTCTTCTTTATGATATGACATTCAAGTCTTGTTCTGTGTAATAGACTAGATTCTCCTTCGTATACTTGCTTGAAAGCCTCTTCGTGATTCTTGAAGTCAAAAGGTAATAAGAATCCCAAAGTACCCAAGGAGAATGAAAGTACAGGTGGTATACCTCCACTGATATTTGAAAACAAGGAGACACCTCTTAGTATAGTACCATCACCTCCTAGAGACACGATAAGATCAGATTTTGTCACAATATCTTCCTTTGGTCCAGTGAAGATGCTAATCTTATCTTTTATCTTAGTATCACCCACGATTTCTTCAGCTACTTCCTCGGTCACAATAACGTTACACTCTGGGTATTTCGTATGCAGGAAATTTATGAATGTTAACATCGCTTGATGAACATGAGGTTGCCATGGTTTCTTAACGACGAATATGTTCCTTGGGTTCGGATTTTCATCGGGCCACTTGAAGTCCTTGAAGAAAGAGTGTGGGTTATCGATATACGTTGGTGTGAGTTTTGGCAATAACTCTAGCACGGGTTTCACGGTGACAAACTCGTTTTGGTGCATGTTCTTCAACAGGTCAGTTGTTGTGGATGTAGAGTAAGCAGCTTTTATCTGCCAGTCATAAGGAGATCTGAAGAAAGCACGATAAGCACTTCTTCTTATACAATAGGGATAGCAACTCCCTATAAGTTTGCGTATAAGCACCATTTGTATCAGTTTGAGTATGCGGGATGGTTAATGGAATACACTGGTGTATGTATGGTTGTTATTAATGGGCTAGTCGTCCAACTTTAACACTGCTAAAGATGGCTAAATAGAGATGATTTACTAATAGCCATTTTCAGCCGTCTGTCTATTTTTTCAAACTTTTAATTTTTTTCCAGGCCTCGGGTGACTCAAAAGAACCACTTTTTACCTCAAGTTTCTAAGGTACTTGAGTACCATATCAAAAGGTACAAGAATTGTAGAAAAGAGAAGTATGATACTACTGTAATCCCATGGTACACCTAGGATGGGATACTAGAAGCAATTGCTTGGTTATAAGCGCTGCTTACACTTACTATCTTACGGTATTACAAACTACATAGCTTTCACATAGAACCTAGTAATATACTATATAAGAGAGGAAAAGAAATGTATTGTTGATCCTTGCACTGATTCCCATACGGAAGCACGAAGGCAATATCCTTAGGAAGTATGAAAACTTCACAAATGAACCACTGCACCCAAGATCAACTAAATTTATTCTCCAGTACAAGCAATTCAAAAACTAAAACCTACCTAAGTAAGATCTTAGTTTTTAACAATCAAGATATTCTTATTGTCATGGGTCAGAAAACTAAGCTTTATGTTACTAAAACGAAAGTTTTCAACCTCGGAAGAAAACTGTAGTAGATTGTCAGTACTTGTCTGTGAATTTGCGTTAAAAAAAGGAGAAACATCAAAAGAAAAGAAGGTAAAGTAAGTGGAAATAAATTGTCTTTATATAGGGAAGAGAAATTTTTTTCCTTAGTGAAGAGTGAGAATTTATTTTTCTTAAAAGGGGTAATTGGGGAGGGTAACTGTTTATATCTACAACCTTTTCATAAGTTGTACCAGTAACTGATGGTATAGCGTTTTGTAGTTACTTAGAGTAATTTAATGACGGTAATGACTATTTAGTACAGCAATTAGTGGTGTTATAGACTGGTAGAACCTAATTTTAAAATGAACAGATAGTTTTTCCAGCGAAAATGTATATCGGTACCATATCAATTACTACAAGTTAACAAAACTAAATTTACAAGTAGATAAGCGCAGAGACTATAAAACATGCAATAATGTATTATCTATATACTTACAATTCTCTTATCGTATTCATATCACCATTATTCCCCCAAATAGCAACCCCACTTTTGAAATATTCACCAAAGACAATAGTTTTCCAATCAGTCATTAACTTAAACAATTTCAAATTGATTTTATATAGTTCAGTGTTCACGTTTTTCTCAACTTGTATGCTCATGTACTTGACATCATTCATCAGGTTTTGGAAACATGGTATTAATTTTTCTTTCAATTCCAAGTTCAGCTTATTCATTTCAACATATAACTCTTCTGATGAAAGTTTGGAGATCGACTGCTTGCTAGAGGAATATGTAGATGCCGTACTTGCTCCTGAAGCGAGTCTGCGTGATGAGTTTTTCGAGCCAGAGATATGCGAGCCTCCAATTGCTGTTTTCCAATTCACTGTATTATTACCAGGTATCGTATTTGTGCCTCCACTTAATATGGAACTTGTATCCAAGAGTCCCGATGCGTCTTCATCATTATTGTCAAAGAAATTAGAGTTAGTATGGAACGAGGAACCCTCATGACTCTCCTGATCATGATCTGTATAATGATCAAGATCCGTATCGTGGTCTCTATCATTGAAAATAATCATGGAGGAGCCACTCATACTCTGATTGTAATTCTTACTGACTACTCTTTTGGCTTTAAATTCATTCAAAGCTCTGTTCAAACTTGGTGATTCAACACTGTTCGCACCAGCCAACACTTCATTCAACTTGGCTTCAGCGGATAGTCTTTCTATCATGGACTTCAAACGCAGTTGTTTCCTAAGTATAACATCTTGTAAACAGTTTAGTTGTAGTTCCTTCAGCTTACGCAACTGAAGTAGTTGACAGATACTCATTAAAGTCAATCTCATTATGATCAGCGGCTCCTTTATAAATACCGTCAGTGATTGAATAAGGTGTTGTACTTTCAAGAATGTCCAGTCAATCTTATCACCGAATTTCTCAATATACATCTCCTGTGTTTGCTGTGAATTATTCTGTTGTTGCTGCTGTTGCTCAAGTATACTGAAAATATTAAAGAATCCTCCTAACTCCACCATACTGACTCTTTCATTCTCGAAATCGTTTATCAGGATCTTGATTGTCTTTTCTAATGACTTGATGTTCTTCAACAACTTCTTGGTCTTGATCTCTGTAGGTACAAAAACATTTTGGTTCAAATTCGAGTTGAACTTTCTCAGATGTCCGACTGGCGGAATTGGAAGGTAAATCAAGTATGGATTCGGTATCGTGGGATTCTTAGGGGATGTGAGTAAGATTGATCTTGATGATAATGTGGTAAATGGCGGACTGTTCAGAGTTTGATGCCAGTTCTTTTCAACTGGGTCTAAAAATTTGTTAAATATAACAGAATTGCGCACTTCTTCATCATGGTACAAGGTATCTAAAAAATACTGTATTAACCTTATTCTTCTTTCAATAATGCTATGGTCTTTCTTATATGTCAATGGATTGAAAATCACACGTCCAATTGAATGCTTTTCAGGTATAGGTGGTATGATTTTTGTCTGAAAGAATTTAACCAAACATGAGCGGAACGATACAAAATCAGAGTATCTTCTACGTATCTTAGTATCTCCATTGACGCGATACTCTATCTCATAATATACTGTCATATAACTTGTGACACTCCCAGTTACCACAACGGGACTATTGGCACTATTGTGATTCGGTATAGACATCTCATCTGCATCTCTTGATGCGCCTTGTGACTGGTTTTGTAAATTCGGGTAGACATATAATGTGGGTTGCTCGCTTATCGAAAGCTCACTATAATCATGCTCAAAATCTCCATCATTGTCATCCTGTTGGATTTGACCTTGTTCATTAGTTGAGAGGATATTTGAGGTATCTACACGGTGAGACGCCTGGTCTTTGTCATACTTCAAGTCATAATGGCTAGTCTTCCCATCTGAACTATTTCCCTCTTCTTCATCATCTACTTCGTGCCCAGTATTGCTCTGAGAGTTGCCCTGTATTGTAATATTATCATCTCCAAACCCATATATTATCCCACTATCTACCGTACTAGAATTGCCTGGCAAAATTGTGGAACTCCCTAGTATACTGTTTTTAATATTGCTGTGAGACTCTTCTTCGCCCTCGCTAGCAATCCCATTTGAGTAAAAATGGTTGGATCCTGCAAAGGGGTTGTTATCATGACTATAATCCCCAAAATCCATTGCCTGTATACAACTGTGTCATTCAATAGTGTATATTACTGGCTTCACAGTTAAGTTACTAAACAAACACTAAACTAAACAGCCTTGTTGCTAACTCCACTCCACTAGAGATAACAAACAATTCTAATCTTCTGCTCGCTTGTTTACTTTAGAATTGAGATAAGGCAGTGTTTTTATGATTATATAAGCAAATAATAACATTATATATAATATTGATACACACCTGACACCCCACACAAAATATTCTGCCTTTCTCCATCAGGGGAAGAGAGAGGGAAGTTACACGGTTTATGAAGGTATGCCCGGTATTTGATGCTTCTGATGACGAGATCAAGTAGTATACTAGCTTAGATAGATCAACTTACCACTCAATTGAACACATATACACACACACTCGCTAATGACAAGCTTAAACGAAGAACAGAGAGTATTAACTAGGAAGATTGAACGTATGTACTCGGAGTCTCGTATTACCAGAATCAAAGCACACGTGAAGACTTCTTTGATGTAATTTGAGGACAACTTATACTAACTTTACAAATTTCTTTATTTGAAATTTAGCTGTGGTTAAATCTGCTGATATGGTATGTCTCTGAGCATTTTACCCCCTTATTTTATGAAGCCTGACTTACTAACTGAGATGATCTCACTACAGCCAGAGGAAATGAAAGCCAAGGTTTTCGAAATAACAGCCGAGGCTCTTGAATTACACAAAAAACAATTCAACATTGCCACTCATATCAAGAAAGAAATGGATAAAGCTTATGGTCCAACATGGCATGTCATTGTTGGTAAGAATTTTGGAGCTTTTGTGTCTCATGAAATGGGCGGGTTCATCTACTTCTTCGTTGATTCAACTGCTATATTCATATTCAAGACCGCTTAAGTCTACTTAGACTTAAAAATTCACGCTCACATAACAAAAAGCTAATTTACAATTTATTATTATACTAGTCTATATGCATTATTTGAAAATACTGTTTCTTAATGATTGATTTCTGTTCTTCAATGGACTTATTGTAACCGATAACATTGAACTAGATTTTACAGAATTTGATATCGGATTCTTACTAGCGAGATTGGTCTTCACTCTTTTAACATTTGGAGATCCGGCAGCTATCAGCTTGTCCGAGATACCTTTTGAAGCAGTGTTTATGCCACTAGTAAGGTCATTCTCCTTATCGTCATCCTGGTTCAATTCATCCCCATCGTCATCAAAATCATTCAATCCTGCTGTATATAGTTTTCTTTTCAACTTCTTCTTACCATTGCTTTCTTTGGTATCATCACTATTTACTTCTTTTTTATCTGTATCTTTAACATCTAATTCATTAGCGGAAGAATCTTCAAATATCGATTTTGAGTTTAAACTGCTATTTGTGAGGTTATTCTTTGATGGTGAATCGATGAGTGATTGTAAAATGGAAGAGTTTTCTTTTGAGGTTGTAGAGTTTTTGATGGTATTCTGAGTGTCTATGGTGTTTTTCATAACACTGGGCACTTCATCTAAGATCTTGTTGTTTTTATTGGATCCAGGTGTAGAAGTCATCATGGTGTTGCTTATCTTGTTCAAAATGCTAGCTTTGTTATCATCGTCATTGGATAATTTAGTATCTGGCTGAGATTCTTGATCATTTGTCTTCTTAGGTGATAATTGAGGAATCTTTGAGCCAAAGGATTTCGGTAGTATTCTAGAAGGTGTCGATGCAACGTTATCAGCTAGCTGCCCAGTGGATTTGTGACTAGGAGAGACTGTCCCCAAATTTGTCTTGATCCTTGATAAATATGGAGTAGTTGAAAAAGCCGTCTTGTTGTATTCTGGCTCTTTACGGCTCTTGAGTAAATCGTTTTTCAGTCTAACATTCAAGTTTTTCTCTTTCTCTGACTTCTCTAATCTCAGCCTGTACTCATTTACAAGCTTTTCTGCATTCTTCTTTTCATTTTGTATCATATTCAACTGTATTATCAATTGATTACATTTCTTCTGTAATGCGCTGTTAGAGTTGTTGTCCAAACTATTGATATTGTGACCGCCACTGTGCTTAGCAGACTTCTTCATATCTCGAAGTTCCTTGAGATCTTTGAACTTTTCAGAGTTGGCCTCTTCAACATTTTCTATCGTCTTGAGTATATTTATATAACTTGCAACTTTACTTGCGATATTGATCCTATAGGTATTTTGAACCTCAAACTCTTTCAACTTGTTGATTGTTTCAATGTACTCTGAAAATAGTAACTCCATTGTGTGTGTATGTGCGTGTAAGTTATAGTTTATATCAACCACTAGAAATGTGTCTGTAAACCCTCTATCATTAAACTGAATAGCAATGAAACTTAAGATCAACTGTATATATCACTTTTCAAAAAATGTAAACAAACAAAATGTGAGGGAAGTGCATAATTTATTAAAATTTAAGTCACGTGAGAATTAAGACATTTTAGTCACGTGGTTGCTCAAAGAGCACAGACTTTCAAGTCGATAGTCTCTTTTATTTATCATCGTATTAGGGTTCTCGTTAAGGGTCGTGGTTTGCGTTAATCAGTTCAATCAGTGAATTGGGTCAAGATTGAATGAAACACGTTCATTTTCTATGGGGATTGGCTAAACTTTGAAAGTTTGTCTTATTTTATGGGTCTTTTCAGAAATGACCTATCATATTTGTTCAGGATGACACCCAAGTGTAAATACAATACATCATACAGCTATTTTCATTAGTAGTTGGAGTACAGAGCTAAAATAATAGTAACTGAAGGTCCGAGAGAATGTTTTTACCTTCGATATTTACCTCAATAGGGTATCGTCATCAATAGTTGATCTTCAGTAACTTTCACTAAATATACAATAACTCATCATACCATGTGATTACAAATTATGTATAAATCTAATTCACAGTGCATAACAATGGAAAGAGTAACTAGCCAATACATTTCAAATAAAGAAATGGGTAAATACAAAAAGCTTGGTGTCCATTGTTTTCAAAAAGCGCGTTGTAAGCCCTTGTCTGATCGATGTGAGATTTCAGGAAACTCGTGCTTAGGAATAGGTTTACAATAGATGATATCCAAATTTTTGGGGAAATGCTCTGTGCTTAGTTATACATCTCTCTTATATATACTTAGTTTATACTTTAAAACCAATAAGAATATATATATATATATATATATATATATATATGAATAACGTAGAACAAAAGCAAGATTATAAATCAAAGTAAGGGAAAATAAAATAAGCCAAGAGAAATAAGTCCGCACACATAGTCAAATTCGTCAGATCAAGACATAATACTTTCATTCAACTCCTTCATTAACCGTGTCTTCTATAAGGTACTCACTCAACTTAGTCGAGATCCAAGATCTTAAAGGTAACTAATTTATGAACAAAATCAAACAAAATCTAACCAATATAAACTGTTGCAAAAGGAAAAAATTGTAAAAAATATCGATATGTCCGTTAAGTTCGCCCCTCCGAGAAAATTATTAACCCTCAAAGGCAAGGCTCTATCAGATATCTAAATAATCTTATTTCCATTAATAAATATATTGGTCTTTGTTCCTTAGCGTTGCATTTTTTACAATATATGATATTGTTCACCCATATGCATCTAAATTTACTATTATTAAAAGTACCTTTTTTCAAAGAAAACATGTTCAACGGTTTTGCATCTTTTTGAGGTGAGGTATTTTTTCAAATCAAAGTAAATTCATGGGTGAATTTGAAAAACAAGTTCTTTGATTATTATGATGTTATCATATGTTCAGCTCAAGTATCATATATTGAAGATATTCATTATATCTGTAATTTACCAGTACATACAAAATCTTGTAGAAAATTGAATCAAAAATGTTGGTATAAGCGCGCGCGCACTCGAATCTCAGGAACACAAAAATTTCCCTTTTCGGTTTCGATACTTTATTAAGATAAACTTTCGAAACGCGATATATCCATTTTTTTAAAATTTTTTGTATAAACTTTTTAGGATAGTTTGAAACTATAGTTAAACATAGGGTCGTTTGAAATGCAGCCAATACGATCAAGGGATTCAAGGGTTGCCTCGAGTTTGAATAAGAGGATAAATATGCAATGATATGCATGATAGCGTATTACAATATAACATAGACACGGTCAGTGACTCTTAGACTTCTTAAAACGGATATATAGATTCGGTTCTTTGAAAATCTACTTGATCTTCATAACTATTTTTATCTTTTCAATCATACCCCTTTTAATTTTCTTAGCATCCATTTATTTTTTTCATTCATGCATTCATAAATCTATAAATTTTTATTGTCTCCTGAAAATTACTGCATATTGAGATAATTTACTTCGCCTAAATAATAGGTTGTGTTTTTTCAATTTATTTAGGATTTCTTGACCCTCCAGTATTCTAATATGGTTTTCATCAGTTATTTGAGTGTTGTTAATACAATGGTGACAATGGTGACTAAAAATTATCATGTTCTGGACTAGGCGGAATACGTCCTTTTCTGTACTATAGTTTTTGGAAAAATAAACAAAACGTTTACAGATGTAAACACGATAATAGTATGCAAGAAACTCAATTGTTACTACTAACTTGTTGGGTTTCGTAGATCAGAGTCCGATTGATCAATGAATATATATCATATGAAGTTTCCCCTATTTTGCAAGATGTTCAACTACGTTTCTTTTACCCTTTCCTTTCCTTCTTTTCTCCTTTTTTTTAAATTAAATTTAAACTTCATTACATTGAAAGTCGTTCGTTAATAAAGCTTTGTCACTTTGCTCTATTCATTCGTTAATAGTCACAAACAAGAGCAAAACAAGTTTATTATCCCTTCAATAAAGTTTAATCTATACCAAAATGTTGTGGTTAAAGAAGATTCCCCTTCTCGTTACTACGATTCTTTCAGTCTCTAAGAATTCGGTAGCAGAGTTTACAATCGAGGAAGCTGAATATGCAAAACCAGCTCCTTTACGTTCAGTTATCCCAGGTCGTTATATCATTGAATATGACCAATCTTACAGCTCAAAATCAAGCGCTTCCGGTATTTCAAGCTCTCTTGGTCTTGACACAAAAGTCTCAGTCGACTTAAACTCAAAGTATTTCAATGGTGTTTCTGTTCAGGTTGACGGATACACTAATACTACTGCCGCTGAAATTTCTTCTTTATCTTTTGTTAAAAACGTTTATCCAGTTGAAGTCATCACACTTGGTGACGCTGGTACTTATCTGTCAAATCAAACTTCTAACTGGAACCCTCATTCTGTCACAGGTGTTGACAAGTTACACAATGAAGGTATTACCGGTAAAGGTAAAATTATTGCTGTTATTGATTCTGGTGTTTCTTACTACCTTGAAGGTTTAGGTGGTGGTTTTGGTCCAAATTATAAAGTTATTGGTGGTCATGATTTTGTCGGTGATAGTTACTCTACTTCTGATCCTTCTAGTATTGTTGAAAGTGATGATCCTCATGATTGTCTTGGTCATGGTTCTTTTGTTTCCTCTGTCATGATCGGTGAAACTAAAGACATCACAGGTGTTGCTCCAGAAGCTAAACTTAGAATGTACAGAGTTTTCGGTTGTTCTGATGGTACTACAACAGATATTATCTTAAAAGCTTTAGCCGCTGCTGCTGAAGATGAACCAGATGTTATCAATTTATCCTTAGGTGCTGATGGTGGTTTCGACAACAATCCTGTTGCTAAATTAGCTGACTCAATCTCTGAAGATGGTATTACAGTTGTCTTTGCTGCTGGTAACTCTGGTGAAACAGGTGTCTTCTATGCTTCAGATGGTGCCTCATCCACAAAATCTATCTCTGTTGGTTCTGTTGATGCTACTCAAGCTATCAGATATTCCGTCACTTTCAAAGCTTCAAATGGTTCAGAATTACAAACTTACTTCTACACTCAATACTCTATTGGTACCTCTTTCACCGGTTCTTTACCAGTTGATTTCTCTTCTTCTAATGGTTGTTCTTCTCCTCCATCAGGTTCATCATCAGAAGCTTTAGTTATTAGACGTGGTACATGTTACGCAAACAACGAGTTCAACAATCTTGCTAGTACTGGTTACAAATACATCTTCCGTTACAACTCCTATAACCAAGATGTTACCGATTTCACAGATGTTACAAACGTTGATACTGATGTTGAGCTTTATGCTATGATTGAAGAAGATGATGGTTTATGGATCAAAGCTATGGTTGATGCAGATCTTGATATTGAAGTTATTACAGATGCCGATGCTCCAGTTGACGCTTATACACGTACTGATTTAGGTGCTGGTAAATCTTCATATTATTCTTCAATGGGTCCAACTTACCAAAATGACTTCTATCCTACTATTGCTGCTCCAGGTGGTGATGTTCTTGGTGTTTATTACGAAACATGGAGAGTTGCCTCAGGTACATCTTTCTCTTCTCCTTATGTTGCTGGTGTTGTTGCTCTTTACAAACAAGTCTATGGTTCTGTCTCAACCCAAGAAGTCAAACAAAGAATGTGTGCTACTGCTAATCTGTTGAAACTTTACGATGAAGTCAGTGGTACTGTTGAAGACTCATTATACCATCCTTTGATTCAACAAGGTTCTGGTTTAGTTAACGCTTATGCTATGATTCATCAAAATACTACTTTACTCTCTGATTATCACTTACAATTAAACGATACCGCTAACAGAGTCAAAGATTTTGAAATTGAAATCTACAATGGTAACGCTTACTCAGTTGATTATAACGTCACCCATGTTCCTGCTGCTACTATTGCTTCTCGTGATTCCACTTACTATCCATTATACTACTTCCCAAGCTACGATGAATCTGCTGCTGAAGTGACACTTGAAAAATCTGAATTTACATTAGCCGCTGGTGAAACAGTCAAACTTACTGTCTCCATTTCTGCTCCTACTACAGATCTTGAAGCTCCAATTTTCCAAGGTCATATCAAATTCTCTGGTGATAATGGTGAATATATTAATGTTCCTTACATGGGTGTTGAAGTTGCTACAAATGAATGGACTCCATTAGAAGACACACCACTATTCCTCAATTACAATGCTACTGATGGCTACTACTACCAATTCTCAGATGTTAGTGACAAACTTATTGATATCTCTCAAAGTTCAATCAGTGTTTACTATGCTTTAAGATACGGTAGTGAATTTTTTTCATATGATTTAGTTACTGAAGATTATGATTTAGAAGATGATTTTGCTTATCCCGAATCCAGTGAAAAATTCTTAGGTTCTTTAAGAACAGTTGATGATGTTAGTGGTGGTTATGTTGCTTTCCCTCTTGAATTTGCTAACAGATTCTCCTCAGTTAGTTCTATTACTTTCAAATCATTCAATACTTCTGAGGCAATTCCAAAGGGTCGTTATAGAATCATGGCAAGAGCCTTAAAAATGTTTGGTGATAGAGAAAATATTGATGACTGGCAAAGATTCCTTTCTTCTCCAATCAGTATCTACGATTCTACCGCTGAAGATGACGCTGTTTCCTCTTCTGCTATTTCTTCATCATCCTCTGCATCTTTTGTTTCTTCTTCCGCTTCCATGATCACACCATCATCATCATCTTCTTCTTCTTCTTCTAGCTCATCTTCATCTTCTTCGGTTACTTCTTCATCCACTACTACAGCTGTTATTCCTCAACCAACTACTTATGATGGTATTGATACTTTGGAATTATATGAATATGACAATTACGTTGCTGGTGTTAAATCTAAAGTCATTGATGATATGGATGACTGGATTGTTTTGTATTGTGAGTTCCACAGTAAGAAGAACTGGGAAGGTACTGTTATTCAATTTACAATTCCTGAAGAATTTACCGATGTTGTAAGTACTGGTCAATTAGAATCTTCTTCTTCTTTAGCTGCTTCAGTTTCCTATGATTCTACAACTCGTGTTTTCAACATCACTATGGAAGAATATGTTACTTGGCACTCCAACATCCATGGTTCATTTGCTATTACTATGAAATTAACCGATGCTGCTAAAGAAAAGATTACTGGTCCATCTACTGTTTCTTTCGATTTCAAAACCATGTCTGGAACTATTTCATCTGACTTAGATTTCGAAGGTGTTTCTGATTCTGCTCCAACTATCTTAGGTTATATTGACAGTGACTCTACTCCAGTCTGGGAAGTCATTATTCCTGCTGAAATTGGTGAATGGTCTGATATTAGCTTAAGTGGTTCTTACGAGGTTAATTCTTGGTCTTTCGATTGTGATAAAATTAAGGTTGATATTGGTACTGAGTTTGATGATTTCAATGGTATTACCTCTACTGAAGCTGCTTCTGGTGAAGACATTACTTGTTCATTACAATCTTTGTCTATTGACTATGGTTCTTTGACTTCAACAAAGAGAAGTACTATTGACTCTGCTTTACATTACACTATTGTTGGTCTTCCTGCTGATTCATCCCAAAACAATTATGAAGCTGCTTTCACTCTTGAAGTCACTTTTGCTAATGGCTCTACGACTTCATTTGACTTGGATAAGTCAATCTACTCTTACAGTCGTTTGATCACAGATAGTCCTCCTGTTTCTGGTGACATTGATAGACCTGCATATACTGGTGAACCAACTTCATCTGCTATATCTTCATCTGCTACTTCTTTTGCTTCATCTTCTGCTTCAATTACTTCATCTTCTGCTACTACTTCTGCTTCTGCTTCTACTTCTTCAACTACAACTGCTTCTGGCGCTGCTTCTACTCCAACTGGTTACGATGGTATTGATGTTTTGGAATTATACGACTATGATAACTATGTTCTCGGTGTTCAAAGCAAAGTTATGGATGATGTTGATGATTGGGTTGTTCTATATGTTGAATTCCACAGTAAGAAGAACTGGGAAGGTACTGTTATTCAATTCACCATTCCTGAAGAATTCACTGATGTTTTCTCTTCTGGTCAACTTGAATCCTCTTCTTCTTTAGCTGCTTTATTATCTTATGATTCCACAACACGTCTCTTCTCCATTACCATGCAAGAATACGTTACTTGGCACTCCAACATCTATGGTTCTTTTGCCTTCACCATGAGATTAACTGATGCTGCTAAGGCTAAGATTTCTGGTCCTTCAACTGTGTCTTATGACTTCACTACAACTTCCAAGACTTTCTCATCCGAGTTAGAATTTGCTGGTGTCTCCGATTCTGCTCCAACTATCTTAGGTTACCTCAATGATGATTCTTCTCCTGTCTGGGAAGTTATCGTTCCTGCTGAGATTGGTGAATGGTCAGATATTAGCTTAAGTAGTTCATATGATATCAATTCCTGGTCTTTCGATTGTGATAACACCAAGGTTGATATTGCTACTGACTTTGATGATTTCAATGATATTACCTCTACTGAAGCTGCTTCTGGTGAAGACATTACTTGTTCATTACAATCTTTGTCTATTGACTATGGTTCTTTGACTTCAACAAAGAGAAGTACTATCGACTCTGCTCTTCACTACACTATCACTGGTATCAGAGCTTTTGACTATTTGTCAAACTTTGAAGCTACTTTCACTTTGAAAGTTACTTTTGCTAATGGTACTGAAGCTTCTTATTCCTTAGGTAAGAGTATCTACAGTGGTCCTCGTTTGTTTACTAATGCTCCTGCTGTCTCTGGTGATATTGATAGACCAGCTTATAATGGTGAACCAAGTTCTTCAGCTACTTCATCTTCAGCTACTTCATCTTCAGCTACTTCATCTTCAGTTGCTTCTTCAGTTGCTTCTTCAGTTGCTTCCTCATCAGCCTTAGTTTCTTCTTCTGCTGCTGCTCCATCTTCAGTTCTCTCTTCATCTGCTGGTGCTCCAACTTCAGTCTCAGTCTCAGGTTCTGCTTTACCTTCAGTTCCTGTCTCTTCTGCTGAAACTACCTTATCTTCTTCTTCTTCTGGTGTTACTGCTGCTTCCTCATCCTCCCTTTCTACTCAAGCTCCAATTTACGGAAACTCTTCTATTGCCATCACTTCTGCTCCTTCCACAACTCTCTCTTCTGAATCAGTTCCAACTACCACTTCTGGTCCATCAAGAGATGACTTGAACTTTGAAGGTTTCATGAAAGATGGAAGACCAGGTTTCCGTTTGAGTGTCAAGGGTAAATTCGGTGCTTTTGGCTGTTACTTACCTTCTAGTTCTAATGGATTTACTATGTTATCAGAACACTCTTATTTGAACTTAGACGGTGAGACATGTCCTGCTGATTACTACACTTCATTGTTCTCTACTAGAGGTTACGAATTGGCTTTCTCTCAAGTTTTGGAAGATGATCAAGTCGTTGAAGCTGGTTTAGTTGGTTCTGTTGAAGCTATTGGTGAATATCCTGCTACTGCTTATGTTATTGCTGGTGCTCAAGGTGGTGCTAGAAGAGTTAAGAGAGCTGAATCTACTTATACCTTAGTTGCTACTCTTACTGTTACTGAGTTAGCATCAACTGCTTCTTCTTCTTCTTCTTCTTCTTCTTCTTCTTCTTCTTCAGCTACTACAACTACTTCATCAGCTACTTCAAGCTCATCCTCATCCTCATCTACCTCATCTACTTCAGGTGCTACTACTTCATCTTCATCAACCTCAGGTGTTACTACTTCATCTTCAACTTCTGGTGCTATCTCTGCAACTACTGCTACTTCTCACGTTCAATCAACAGTTATCTACACAATCACAAGTTGTTCAGATAACAAATGTTCTGAAGTCCCAACTAGTGGAGTTGTCAGTGAAGTCGGTACTACAACAGACGCAGCAGGATCCTTAGTTACTGTTTACACAACAGTTCCTTGTGATACCCAAACCTCATCCAAAGCTGCTTCTCCAAGCACTGTTGTTTACACCGTTACTAGTTGTTCTGAGAACAAATGTTCTAAGGTTGCTACTTCTGGTGTTGTTGTTGAATCTGTTTCTACTGGTGCTAATGGTGTTGTTAAGACAGTTACTACTACTGTTCCTTGTGAAACTACTGGTGCTGCCGCTACTACTACTACTACTGCTGCTGGTGCTGGCAATGCTGGTGCTACTGCTGGAATTGAAGAAGCTACTAAAGCTAAAGCTGAAGGTACTTCCTCAACTTCAACTACTAAGGGTGTTAAAGGTGATGTAACTAATGCTTTTGCATCTGGTGTTACTACTGCAACACCAGTTAAGACAGCACCAGTTACCATTGGTACTGATGAAGTTTCCACTTTAACCAAAGTCAACACCATTACTCAAACTACTTCTTCAGCATCTACTTCAGCTTCAGTTTCTGAATATGAAGGTGCTGCAAATAAAGTTTTATCTAGTGGTTTGACTATCATTGGTATGATTGCTGGTTTATTATTCATCTGATTTCAGTGAATGATATGATATATAAATCTGAGGATTTCCTCTGATTTTTTTATGTACTTTTCTTTTATAAATGACTTATTTTTTTGAATATATGATTATTATTATTATTTTTTAA
The DNA here is from genome assembly GCA_030570755.1 of Wenyingozyma methanosorbosa. NCBI lineage: Eukaryota > Fungi > Ascomycota > Pichiomycetes > Pichiales > Pichiaceae > Wenyingozyma > Wenyingozyma methanosorbosa. The sequence continues at coordinate 123,440 of JAJLWP010000008.1, forward strand.
GCGCTGATTGTAAATTGTGAAATAAATAAATATTTTTTTTTTCAAGTGTATTCACATGAATGTTATCTATGTAATGTATGTTGTAATCTTCTATGAAAGTAAATATAATGTGTATATAGTTAATGTTGAGTAAACTACAAAGTCTTCTCAAACATATCCAGCACAGCTAGATAATGACCCAAAATACCACCAAGGACGAACAAATGCCAAATATTATGCGAATTCAAAAAATAATCAACCCACCAAAGTGATGAAAATTTCCCATAATGCTGTGTCTTCTCAGGTTCTTTCTCTAAGTACTCTTCAAGGATATTCATTTTATCCAATTGCATTATCAAATCATCTGATATATCGAATTCATCTACTTTGACATCTGTTCTCCATCTTTCAGGTATCAGCGTACCATAAAACACCACGCCTGTGAGATAAAAGACAAAACTCTTGTACAATGGAGCATATAGTTGTAAAGCATAGGATAAACCCTTGTGATAAGCCAATGAAAATAAGGCGGAAACACCCAGTGCAGCCAATGAAATAAAGAATGAAATTCTCACTGTTCTAAACTCAGGTTTATCGAAAAAGGGAGACCATGTGAATATAACACCAGCGACACCAGATACGAATGAGAATAATATGTATCCGTATTTCCAAACAGGGTACTCTTTCAGTGCGATATGTTCTGTTGTGATGATTGAGGCAGTTATAAGCACCGTGATACCCGTGTAATCAACACATGCGAATGATTGACGAAGACTTAAATGAGAAATAGCATTGTAAGTGTGCCACATGACTGAAAACAACAGACAATTGATAGCCGCGGCAAAGAAAATATAAACAACAAATCTATCACCAAATGAAGTTTTTGGGTAAATATCAGTATGAGGGAAATTGAAAAATAAAATATATAGAATCAGTAATATACCCAAGATATGACTCCATATATTAGTTGTTTCATTATGACATTCACAAATACTCTTTAAAGCATGAGTATGTTTTTGATTAAACCTGTAACCGTAAACAATGTACTTATTCTCTCTCCATTGGAATGGAACTTCGTAGAAATGTAATAATCTTGAAGCACCATTGACTAAAGCTTTCTCATAGTTGTATAATGCATCGTGTAATTTATGAACAGATTCACTTTGAGTTACATGTAAGTTCAATGCTTTTTCTACTTGATCTATCTTCTCATTGAGAAATCTCAGGCCAGTAAGTAACTTACGACACTTCAAATACTGTTCATCTTCTTTATATTGTTGATTCAGAGCGTCATTGATGATATCCCTGTCTGCTTGATCCTTTTGATTGACAGGGAAAAATTTGGCCAGCAAATTTCCATAATGCTTATCTAAAACCTTATTAACTTTGTCAATGTGTTTCTGAGACATTCCTGACTCCTTAATAGAGGATATAGCCTGATAAAAATCAGTATGTTGATCATCATCATGCTTATCCCCACTACTGTCTTTATTGCTGTGTGTCTTAGTGAAGTAATTCTCAAATTTCTGAAATTTGGACTCTAGTTTCTCCAAGAACAAATCCAAACTTTCCAACATTCTCTCCTCTAGGGATAAGGGACTATCATGATCGAGTTCAGACAGGGAATGGATCTTAGTCATAAGTCTCGCATCTGACTCTAAAGTAGATGTGTCAACTCTGTCAACTCCTCCTAATGTCTCTGTCATCTCAATATCATTCTCCCTTGGTTCAGGAGTACCACTTCTCTGTCTTAATGTAGAAGAAGACATTTCTGGTCTTGCCATAGACATCATAGATCATTAACAAGTAGATAAAAGACTTAGTTCATGATACTTTTATCAAAAATGGGATCACTATACTAAGTATCCCCCTGATAAAAATATCTAAATTTTTCTATCAGTCTCAATCTCTCACTATATAAATTTTAATCTGTGTGCCTTACTATTCTATTATTACATTACGTAGTATAAAACCGATACAATCGTTTCTTTTTCTTTTTTTTGAATATTTTTTATGTCTCTTTCCCGTGTTATCGGCACTGTTTGTGGATTGGCAGAAGCAGGAAAATATAGGATTATGTAATCGACGTTTTGAATTTTTTAACGTCGATTTTGATAATTCTAAAATAGGAAATTAGTACGGTCGATAGCATATCCTTGCTTACTGAAATTTTTTCAGCTGAAAAATTTTACAATGTATGGGAGAGTGTGTGGATAGTGAGTGGATATAGAGATGGAGGTATTTGGATAACGATAAGAAGGGTCTTTGAATGGACTTAATCACATGTAAACTGATTCATATGTTGTGTAAACTGAGCTCCTTCATAATCATAGTAATCCTAACTACTCGTAAATACTCGCAAAAACTAATAAAGATTTGTGATTTTATATTAAGTTTGAAGCAAAAACAAAATACATATACTATTTAGTTTAGTTTATTTGGATGATTTTGATTTTCTTTTCTGACCATTTTGTTCATATATAAATATTTGATCATCAAGAGTTGAGTTGAATGGTTATTGGTAATGATTGAAAAAAGTGATGTAGTGATATGAGCTTAACTAATTTAAACAGTTTCTAAGACAACATCTTTGAATCCAGAGGAAACTTTTTTACCTTTTTCTTCAGAACCAGAAGCTTCACCATGTAAAGCTAATAAGTTACCTAAATCAAATTTTGGTTGTTTTAATAATTTAACTTTTCTGATGTGAACATTTTGTAATGGATAAATAGATTGAGTTGATTTTTCAATTTCACGACCAATAGCTTCTGGAATTAATTTTGTAGTTAATTGAGCTAAAGTACAGTTTGAAACTTCTCTTGACATAATTTCCATCATCTTCTTTCTAACTTCACGTAATTGAGAAGATTGAGCATATGTAGTCTTTTTAACTTGATTTTGTTGTCTCTTAGTGAAAGCAATACAGAAAACTCTTAAAACGTAATCATCAGAAGTTTTAACAGTAACATTAGCTTCAACTAATGATTGCCATTTTCTAACTAATGACTTTAATTTATCAGTAGTAAAATCCATACCGTGAAAGTTAGTTAATAAGTTTTTACCTTGAACTTCATCAACTCTTAATTTAATCTTCTTATAAGAGTGATCTTCTTGACCTTGTAAATCAGCAAGACAAACTTCAAAAACACGTCCTTTTAATCCATCAGCAGCGTTTTTTAAACCAGTTGATTTGTTAATTAAAGTTTTACCAACATTTCTGTTTTCAAAAGTAGTTGGAGCTTTAATATCAAACCAATCTTTTCTGGTGAATGGATCAACGACCTTCTTCTTAATACCTTTCTTTCCTTTGGAAAGTCTCTTATTTTTACCAATAGCCATGATTAATGATGATGATAAATTATCTTTAAATTATGATTATAAGATTAATTATATTGTAATGAAGTAAAAAGAGAAAAGAAGTAAGAGAAATTTGATATACCTCTAATTTACAATATTGAAGATGAAAAAAAATTATTAGCGAGTGAGTGAGTGAGAGAGGAAGTGGAAATTGACAGAGAGCTGGGAGAGTTTAGTGAGAGATTCTCAGTGAGAGGAGTGAGAACTCTAAGAGAGGAAGAGCCTCTCTATGGGAAACGAGAGACTCTGTGAGGGAAAACGAAAACTTTTAATGTGCGAGGTGTCTAGTGGAGTGGAGCATTTGGCTATTAGTGGGTCTCAGTAGGGGGTTCTTTTTTTCTTTTGTGGGTGGGGGTTGAGAAATTTGGAAAGATTTGGAAAGAGAGGGTTGGCAAACCCTTGATCGAGATCACGTGATTTATTATAACAAGAATGTATCTTAATGTATCACGTGATTTCAATCTGATAGATCAACTTTTTTTTTAGTTTCACCGCCTTAATTTCATACCATCCCATAATAAAAGAAGAATTGAGGAAAATGTAAACAAACAATGTGATCTTAGAAGGATTTCTGTGAAGTTGAAGTTGAGTATAGAGTACTTACTTATCACTTCAACTACAGTTATACACACCAACCATGTCCACACAGCAGCAACAGCAACAGCAACGCGAACACCGTCATAGTTCTACCACATCACCTTCGAATAACAATGCTCCAGAGAAGAATACCGTCACGCTAAAAGTTGGCCTGATAGGCGATGCGCAAGTGGGCAAGACTTCACTTATGGTGAAATACGTAGAGAATTGCTTTGATGAAGTATATACACAGACATTGGGGGTTAATTACATGGAAAGATCAATTGTGATAAAAAATACAGAAATTACATTCACCATATGGGACTTGGGAGGTGAATCTGAATTCACTAATATGTTACCTTTAGTAGCATCAGATGCTGTGGCTATACTATTCATGTTTGACTTATCGAGGAAATCCACTTTGAACTCAGTAAAGGACTGGTATAGACAAACAAGAGGTTTCAATAGAACAGCTATCCCATTCTTAGTAGGTACCAAGTACGATTTATTCGTTGATTTACCGGATTCAGAACAGTTTGAAATAACAAAACAAGCCAAGAGATTCGCAAACGCGATGAATGCTCCATTGATATTCAGTTCCACGAGTGCGTCTATAAATATACAAAAGATTTTCAAGATTGTGATATCGAAGGCTTTTGATTTGAAGTTGAAAATACCTGAAATTCAAAATATAGGTGAACCAATACTACTGTATCAAGATATATGAGATTTACAACACCCTACTCACATACACATACACACGCACAATTCTATTTATTCTTTATTTTTTCACATCTTCATTATCCAACACTTGCATATTACAACCATATCTTTCTCGGGAATAGAAAGACTTTTAATTTATAATCTATATAAACATTATATACCCTAACAAACAGGCATATTTATTCTATACTAATTTTTCACAACCATTAAATCTCTTAAATAATTGTCTTTCTTAAGACAATTCAACACTTCATCCTCACTGATATTCAACTTAATCATCTTATTACGCTCGGATTTAACATGTTGTTGAATAATAATACCATTCTCTTCTAATTCTTTCAACACGAATGTAAACCCACTACACCTAAATTTACCGCCTGGTGTTGGGTCAGAGTAACAAACGTCCCGTATTAAATCCATATCTTCTTCACCCTTCAACACTTTCTCCGACAATTCTGTAAACAGAGTAATCCTGAAAATGTTATTCAACTCATCAATGATACTATTCAATGAATTCTCCGCATAACCAGTACGGTTCTTCTTCATGATCATAGCAGCGAGGAAATTCTTAGCGATGAAACTAATACTATTGTTCAAATACGAACTAACAGGTGATGATGTTGTTTCATTGACAGCTTTCATAATATGCTTCATACTCACAGAGTATTTCCCGTCTTCCTTTGCCTTCTCTTCCTCTGTCTTGCTATCGAACTCCTGCTCTGCAATTTCAACAGCACGTACACAAATCAGCAAAGCCCTTCTAGCATCTCCAGAGACACTAGCGACTTTCCTACTTGCAAATTCAATTGCATCCTTAGAGATAATCATCTTACCCTCATTCATACGACTCAAATTCTCAAGTCTATGTTTGATAATTGAACTCAATTGAGAGAAAGTGTAACCTGGGAACTGCAATCTTGTTAAACCTAAACGCGAACTGATTTTGTTAGTTAACAATCTTTCAGGCAAATCCATTGTATTCGCAACGGCAATGACAATCAACTTGGACTGTGCATACGTTGGCCAATTGAAGAAATTGTACATGACACTTTGGTTCTTAGTCACAATTTGATCCAATTCATCTAATATCACAACAGTAGAAGGTTTATCCTTACCTTCACCATTACTGAAATACTTCTCTAATGCAACACTAGCCTGTGAACTACTCAAAGTCTCACCACCACTAATCTTTTGCCATAGTAATTCATAACAACTCTGTGGAGTTATCAGTTTCAACCCGTTGATCTCTATATAATGGAACAACTTCGTTCCATATTCTTTTTGCAAACCATGCGATAGTTGCTTGATCACTTCTCTTATAGTAGCTGTCTTACCAGTACCTGGAGTTCCACTGACATAAATACATATACCCGACTCAGTCAACACTGCATTCTCTAAAGTATAGTATATTTCATGAAACTCGTCCTCCCTACAAGGTAAAGAATTTAATTTAGCAGAAGTGTGTAGTCTTCTCTTTGCATTTCTCAATTGTGAAACTGTCTCTGAATTGTTCACATTGTTATCGCCTTCTTTTTCTGTGTTTTTTTGTAAAGCTTTCGGTACTCTATCAAGGATCCATCGTCTACCTATATCCTTCACAGATCTGTGTTTCATGACTCTTATTGGTTTTGTCTTCGCTTTAGTTGGACGTTTGACTTTATTTGGTTTTTCACTTATGCTTTTAGCCTTCCTCTTTCTACTGGCTTTCTCTTTCTTTTCCTCTTTGTTTTCTTTATTATCCTCGTCTTCATCATCCACATCCATATCATCGTCATCTTCGTCATCCTCGTCATCATCTTCTTCCTCCTCCTCATCATCATCACTCAACTCTCCACCACTAACATATGCAAAAATATCATCCTCATCGTCTTCATCTTCATCCAAGACTTCATCTGATATGATCTTCTGTACTAAACTCTTCTTAGATATCTTCTTATTACGTTCTTCAATCTTCTTTCTCAGATGAGGCGGTATAGTATTATCCTTAATCATCTTATAGAAATCATCAGGTCCATTGGAACTAGTCGTGAGGACTTTGATATACTCATCCCAGGCTATTATCTCTTCACTTATATATGAATTCTCATAATCGCATGTTCTACGACATACGAAAGTTGTGTCTCTATTCGTATCATCAATGACAATTTTCTGGAAATCTGTGTCTGATAACACTGTGACTGGTGATATAATCTCTGATAGCTGTACTTTGTCTGCCACTGGCGTAATGAAAATATCATTGTCACAGTATCCTTCAGGAAGTGGTTTATCGTTATCGCTGTCCTCTTCCTCATCTTGCTGTTCTTCTTTGATTTCATCAGCTTCAACATCAATTACAATAGCTTGACCACTTTCTTCATCAGGCTTTTGCTTTACAGGCAGCATGCGTCTCTTTACATCACTAATCTTAATATACCAGCAAACTTTTATGTCAATGAAGGAATGAGTACCAAATACAATATCTTGAATAACCGCAATATCAGCAATATTCGTATCTGGGTTACTCACCAATATGCTATCTCCTACTTTGATCTCATAGTCCTGCTCTTCATTCCTGAGTATGATACCGTCTTGTCTCACGCCTTCACTTTTTCCCTCTTTAGTACTAGAATCTTTCTGTGAAACGGTTATTCTCCTGCTGGATCTACGCTTGGATGGTGAGCTTTGAGGTGTTGTAGATGGATCAGCTGTATCTGATGAGATTTTCTCATTTGCAAGTCTATCACTCATCAGACTGAACTGCCATCCTTCCATATGTTTCTGAGATTTTGCCATGTTGATAATCTTCTAAGGTCGAGCTTTCTTATATAACTCAATTGACTTGAGTAACTTACCTATCAACTACGTCATATCTCGTTTAAAACTGTAACTGATCTGATAAAGTGTCTGAAGTTTTAAAGGGAAGCCAAGATTATTCACGTCGATAAATTTTCAACAGACGCGTCGTCACGCTACAAAGGAGCGCAAGTTGAGAGAAATATATTTTTAGATATGATTATATTAGTCTATGTGCATTTGTAGATGTACCTTTTTCAGTATAAATAGAACTCACTATACTTACTACTCTCTTTCCTGAAGTCAGATGTGCTTTGTAGAATATTGAAATATACATACAAACTGAAATACAGCGAAACAAATAATGAACTGGAGTAGGCTTTGGTTTGAGATTTGTAAACCATTTTCAAATCTTACTCCAAGAGCTAGATCATTACAACTAGCAAGACTTTGCGCGTCATTCTTAGTACTTGTACTGATAGCATTCATGGTAGGTTTGCCATATGCTGTACACTCATTATACGTTGCTAGACTAGATTGCTCACATGTGGATGTGTCAAATGGTTTATTCGCAGCTTTGAAAACATCAGCTGATGATTTGCAAGAAGGTACAGTTGGCTCTTCTGAGAGTATGACAACATCAGAGATATTAATCTTAAGTGATTATACCACTGAACAAGTTGATAAAGCACCACAATTTATATTCTCAAATCTTATGAACTGGTGTTTTGGAAATTACAACTATACTGCTACTGAAGGATCAGATGGTTCGAAATATATTACTCACAAGAACTCCCTATCGTCTTTACAATGTACCTCAACTGACAGAAATTACGTTTTTGACTACAGAGGTGAGTTATCAGTCATTGGACTTAACATTATCTTAGCGTATGCTTATGGTGATGACTCATTAGACTATAGTGACTTGACATCAACCCCAGAATATGTCCCTGATGAGCATTATTTGAATCTATTATCAACTAGAAAATATCAGATGAAGTTAGTGCCAAACTTTCTGTTCTTTGTAGCCGCTTGTCACTTGTCTTTACTTGTGATGGGAGTATTGTACTATGGCAACAGAGGATTTCATAAAGATGATACAAAGATGCCAATGCTAATACGGCAATGCTTTGGTATATTGTCACTTATAGCGACAGTTTTCTTGGCTGCCGCGATGGTTACAATAACTTTGGTAACGAGAAAAATAAAACATGCAGTACAGGATGAACTAGGGGATTTTGGTTTAAGTGTTCACTTCGGTAAAAGATGGTTCTCCATGGGCTGGTTCTGTGTTTGCTGCGCTGTATTGTCATTAACAACATGGGGAGGACCTATCTGGTGTGATAGTCCTGAGTCAAGAAAATCAACAGGTTTCTTACACAAATCGAACTCCTTTGATTCAGATCAAGATGAAGCTTTAAAAGCAAACGATAGCTTACTAGATACCCCTGTTGCTAGAAACCAAGGAGTATATCTGAATGAGGATATTGAAATGGATCATAATCCTTATAAAGACGCAAAAGAGCATAATTATTATGACGAGGATTACTATGATGATAGCCAATTCAACTTCGAAGACTCAATAGCAGGATCTCCAATAAAGAAATCCAAGAGTACGAATAATGGTCATATGAGGAATATTATAGGAGGTGGAAAAAATACAATAGTAGAAAATAAGAGAGATCCTAAATTACTAAGACATTTGATGAACGATATTGATTTTATCTCTCACGATATTGTCCTCACGGAGAATGACGAGTTTCTTATCGGCAATAATGTGAAGTTCAACGATAACAATAGTATAAATGGAGATAGACACCAGAGTAGAACAATGCTATAAGCTGCGTATATAGATACAAATCAGCGGTATATATAGAGAGAGCGCTTTCTCGATAATACGACCCATTATTGTACGCTAGTCTTGGGTTGTTACTTATATATGCTTTAATATATTTATACACTTTCTAATAACACTTTGACTAGTCTATAGACCATGTACGACTTAATTTAGTTCTTTGCTTGATTATATAAGCCATGATAAACGCGGCACCTAAAAATCCACAAAGTGTTTATCGGTGATGTCCCCACACACACCACGTCCATCAGACAATTTGGTTTGACGAAAAGTTGTGACAATTTTCACAATAGCTTATTTTTATTATATGATAACCCATACTGAAAATTACATACATCGAATAGTTGAAACTCATACAGTTGAATTATATAAAATTGTTAATGGAATTAGTTGAGTTTTTTGTTAAAGTACTTTTCAATCCACACCTTGTTGAAACATTCCTGCCGCAATTGACACCTGGTGTACGTGGTGCGTGTTGTGGATTATGTCAGACTTTTGTGGCCCTCTAGGGTATTGATGCGATGTTATTCGCAACAGTAATGAGTGTGATGTTCAGCAATCAAGTGTAGATAATAGGCATATAACTATGTGCAAGTTGCGAAAACTCATTGAGGTTTAAAGTATTGTCAAAAGTTTTACATGCCACAGGGCAATATCTGGAATAAAGTGATTGGTGAGTAAAAGAAAAATGTATGCAGAGTTCGGCGGTAAACTTTTGGTAATTTTTTCTAGTTTGAGAAGCTGCATAACACAAAACATTTTGTCTTACTATATTAAAGCTGACCTGCTGTATTCAATTATCATTATATTTGGCTTCTTACAACCCATAAAGAAGTTTTAGATTTGCTATAGAAAAAGCAGAGAATGTTAAACGCTGCATGGAATAGCAATATTGCAAAATATTTTGGGGATGAGAGTGTGAATAGTAATGGACTTTCCAAAAGAGTCGATGAAAGCAAGTGCTTAACAACTGAGCAACAAAGAAAAGATACAAATAAGCCTAGCTCCATACCAAGTTTACCTTCAAATTCAAGTAATAACTGGTCTAGCTTACAAGATCAACCTGTATTTGATAGCAAGCCACAAGTCACTCAAATTGAAGATGTTGCTCAGAGAAATTGTGAAACACAAAAAGCAACTAGATACTCTCCGAAGCCAGTAGAAGCAAACACAATAAATGAAATGATTTATACACAGAGACCAAACAGAAAGTCACTTGAAAGTGAATCTTATTCAAGCAGAGACGTGTACTCTGGGCCTGGACGTTCTCCAAAAGACAATTATAATCATTCAAGCACTGGAAGATTTAATCACAATATGCAAGAGAACAGTGGATCTAATTTGGTGTCTGATGATAGCAACCTTGAGAAACTTTTATTTTTGCAACAGGATGATTATTATCCTTCTTCAGCTTCATTCAGTTCTAATGTTACCAAATCGAGAACAGCTCAGATCAGGAAGACAAAAAGATACTATATTACATTTTTGAGTTTATGTTTTATTTCAACTTTGACTCTTATGATTACCACTGCACAGTTTGTTTTGAACTATTCTTGTCGTGAATCATCGGGCTACTGCTTACCCAAGATGTCTTTTCAATTTATCAACTCAAATGAAGACACCATGTCCGACTCTTTCATTACTACCCAAAACATTATAGCTTCAGTAAAGGCAGTTTCTGATATAGTTATAGACCAAGGACTTTTGACAGATAGTGATGGATCACCTTTTGATAAAGACACTTTTGCTGATAAGTATATTTCCAAAATTGACACCTTCTCTCCGTTAAACCTCTTCCAGGTAAATCAATTTGGGTATTGCCGCTATAACTACTTCACTAGAACAAATGGCTGTTTCAGTATGATAGGAGCAATGGATGCATTCAGCGTCTTGATCAGAGATTCAGGGTACCAATTGAGCAATATCCTGGGACAAAGAGAGAGTTCAAATAGTCTTGGAACACTATTTCTCTCTGTCTATTATGATATATTGAATTCTTTGAAAGGTCTGGTACCTTTAGATCAACCAAATTCTCAGGCCTTGATGTTGAACTCCTTGGTACTTATGAAAAAAGTGAGCCTGTTGTTACCTATGTTAACCGCAACACAAATTACAGTCTCTGTTGTCTGTTCTTTTAGTAGCATATCTTTGCTTTACTTGTTATGTTCAAAACAAAGATTTAAGAAAAAAGAGTTGAAACTTTTCAGATTGCTTATGGTTTTGAATTCCCTGAATTGGGTCTCTATCATATTTTTGGCTCTTATTTCCGTCATAGAGTACATTTACTTCTTGAAGCTAAACGAGTTTGTTGGATTGGCTCAAGATACTTCTGAAGACGGTTTGATAGAACTACAAGTATCAGTTGGTACTTATGTATCTTATGGCATCTTCTGTACCCAGACTCTGATTATTTTGACTCTTCATTCACTATTGGCAATTTGTCCTTGGCTAAAGTAGTTGAGTAATAGTCTGTTTGGTTTTACTTTATTTACATGAACCCTCTCTTATAGTCTTGCAAGGGAAGCTTGCCAAGTTCCTAATTCGTTCCGTAATACTATATAATATATACACTTTTTATAACAATTGACTCTTTTATATTGAAAATACACTGGATTCTGGTTTTTCTGTGAATCTGTAATTGAAAGATGTTATGCATTGTACCACTTGAGCACTGTTCATTGGATTGTAGTTGTTAGTGGAATTTATAGAGGCCTGTACGTTCTGATCAACCAAGAATGTCAAGCATACACCAAACCAGTTGCCCCATATAGTTCTTGGATTCTTGATACCTTCAATTAACTCAGCAGAATCACCTAGTCTGGATTTTCCACTTTCGTCAAATCTGACTTTCAAGTGTGCTATCACGACGGAAACCCCGCTTGGTTGTTGTGGTTGTGATACAGGGGCTCCTGGTACCGGTATAAGATGTGTATCAAAACTGAGTAATGTATGTTGTGTAGCAGGTAAACGAGACCAGTTTTCACGAAATTGTAAAGCTTCACCAAACGGTTGACCATTTATTATTATAGCACATTGGTTATGGAGCTGTGGTAAAAGTGATTGTTTAAATAGCTCTATGTTGTTTGAGTATGTAGCTGGAGATGTGAAATAAGTCTGATCTAGGGAGTCTAAAACTCTTTTAAGGAATGTTTCAATGACATGTGCTGTTTGAATATAAAAGGTAGCTGTATTAGTATTGGGGCTTATTAGATAATTGAGGTTAAACTTTGAGGATACTTACTAAAATCTTGATGGTTGGCTTGCATTGTGGAATCTTCTGATCTACCTCCAATAAGGCCAAGCGTATATTTTGACGTGCTTATTCCATAAAAACAGGTACCAAAGTATTGTTACTACCTATAAACCTATACCCAAATCTCCAGAGTTGTCTGTCAGTGAAAAAAAAATTTCGGTAATCCAGGTGGTGCTAGGATGTTTTTTGTAGTTATTTACCGCTCAGGTTTGTTAGTGTGAGAACTACAGTAGAGCTACAAATATTGACCACAATAATGGTCTCATTTTACAAAAGGTATTTACTAAATATAGCCTAGAATACTTAGCATACTAAATTCACAACGACATAGTACAAAATAGAGTGTTTGATTCATCAACATTTGAAAAGATCAGAAACTTCAGACCAGTATCTCAAGTATTTGTGGACTGGATAAGGATCAATGTAAATCTATTGATCAATTGTGGATTCACCAAGATCAATAAGAGACACCATTGAACATACGAACAAACAGCGATGCAATCTTTGTTTCTCTCAGTCTTATTGTAATATTGTAACAAATAAACTGAGGAGACGAAAGAGTAATGAAATCAGGGCTGTGTAAATTTTATTTAACAGAATGGCTGGTGAACTGAGGTTACAGAAACAATAAATTAAATTTGGGCATGCTGGTACAAGAAATCTACTGTGATTCAATAATAGTCTATTGATTAGCATAGTTGCATAAATAAGATCCTATTTCATAACAGAGCACCCTTTCAATTAACAACCAACCAGCCATCGTCCCTACTACTAGCCAAATTTCCCTCGCGCTAACTTTGAAAATCTCAAAATAGTCCAGCCTCCCCCACTGATTTCCTAATTGGGTAATGATAGGTCCCAGCCAAGTTAAGACAGTTTTATTGTTCATTGCAGAGATTTTGTACTAGATACAGTTGGATTATGCAAGGGAAGATAATTTTATTAGATTGGGATATACCTGTGACCAGTATATGATCTACGCAAATCATTCCAGCCACCTTGTAGTCTATATATATTCTTTGGATCTTCCTCTTGTTAATATTGATTCAATATATGAAATATGTCACAAAAATTTCTCGTACCCTTTCTTTCTTTCCTTTTTGAATTTAGCTCAACAGCATTCACTTATTCACCCACTTATACTTACGTTCGCTAACGATAGATATAGACGCTCGCTAATAACCAACTAATTACGTTCATTACAAACAACAAGCAATAACAAACTTACACATTCGTTATTTAATAATTCATTTACTGTTCTGCTTTTAAATCCAATAATCAAGATGTCATCAATTTTAGTTACTCCAAATTACCAAGATAGTATTTTCAATCACTATAGATCTCATTCCGACTCAACTAACTTGAAGTCTCATTCATTTAATACTATGTTCATCAACAACAATCATTCATTCAAGTACAGAAAATCAACTTCCGCTGACATTTTGCCTACTTCTCTTGCATCAAACTCTAAAACCAATAGAAATGTTTTGGCACCTTCTCATAATATGGATACCATTAATAAACAATCTACTTCGCATATCACTAATCTTGCTGATTTATACACGCTTAATCCAGCTATTGCAATTAATAGAAAAAGATTATTTCAAGAAGATGACCAAGAAGATAAAGAAAAAGGTGATCAACTTACAGCTAACGCTTCTGGTTTAAGCAACGCACAAGTTTCAACTGCATCATCAAGCAATCAAAGACTCAAGAGAGCAAAGACTGCTCCTTCTTCACCTGTCTCAGTGACTTCTGTTATTGGTGAACACCCAGTTTCAGAACCAAGCACAGGATCTTCTGCTAAGACTCCTCAATTACCATCATATCCATCGCTGCATCTTCACACCCCTTTGACTCCACCATCAAACAACTTTATCAATTTAACTTCAACTTCTTCTCAAAGTGATTTAGGCGACAAGACTACAACAAGAAGCCCATCTCTTCTTCCTGTCCCATCCCAAACTTTTGCTTCCAAGACTCATTCTAAGGAAACCTCAACTGAGCCACATACTCCTCCAGCTTCTTGCTCATCATCACCAAAATCTTCAGATGCTGTCTTTGTCAAACCTGTTAGCATGCCAGCAAAAATTCTTGACTACAATTCTTCATTGGTGTTCCCAGATACTAGTTACTCTTTCATGTGTGTTGAACACTCTAAGTTATCAACTGAAAGTAACGAAAGAAACTCACCAAAGGAATATCAAAACCAAGAATGGAGAGAAGTTCACTTAGCAGATGTGAAGAGAATCGATGTTGACTTACACAAGAGATACAAAGATTTTGTCAACTCTCAAAGCAAAACTCTCAATGATCGTCTCACAAACTTCGCTAAACCTGGTGAAAGACCTACTCTCCGTCCATCATCAACCAAGTTAACAGCATTCATTGAAACTCGTTTAAAGACATACAACAATTCCATTGTTAATTATCCTTATTGCAACAACTATACTTATCAACAAGAAGGATACCTAAACGATATTCAAATGTTAACCACATCTCCTGAATTATATGCGCATCAATATACTCCAAGATCCGCTTTCCACAATGCATCAGCTCAACCACAACAGACTTCTGTTGCGACATCAGCTATTCCACAAACAAATTCATATGTTAGTTATTCACAAGGTGTAGCAATTCAATCTCCATCTACTTCATTCCAACCACTCAATAACCAAAGCAATGTTTTGAAAACACCACCAAGATCGCCAACTTCATCCAAACACCACTTCAAGAGCCCACAATCAATAACCACAGAAAACGAATCAAACTTTGTCACTTATAGAAAACTTGTCAGCTCGCCAACAAACATCACAACTAACCACTGGGAACAACAACAATATCATCAAGCTCCAACAGCAACATCACCACCATCTCCAAGTGTTTCCAAGTTTGTGCAAAATACTATCAATGGCCCATTAAGAGCTTGTATCTCATGCCATGCTCGCCAATCTCCATGTTGGAGACCTTCTTGGTCAAGTACCGAAGGCCAATTATGTAACTCATGTGGTTTAAGATACAAAAAGACAGGTGCTAGATGTGTCAATGAGAAATGTCTCAGAATTCCAGCTAAAGGTGAATGGACTTTAATGAAAAACAAAGGTAAATGCTCAGTCAATGTTTACGATAGCCAAGGTAACGTTATCGATCATAAGATGTCTTATAAATGTTTGCATTGTGACGGTGAAGTGGAAGTAAAAAATGGTAGAGATTGAAACTTTACGACATATGTGTACTACTTGTATAACTAGCTACTCAGCTTAATAGATTAATGAAATATAATATGATAAAACAATAAGATAAACGCTGTAAACCTGTAAAATCGGTACGAAACTCAAAAAGGTAAAGCCGTTCTCACACTTACGCGCATTTTTCTTCCGCGGTGTCTAATCAGCAGTCTCTATTGGACCCTAGAAGCATAATAACAAAGGAATCTTTGCACTATCTAACTCATTTCTCCACATTTTTGTCTTTAAATGAGTTCTATTTTGCATATATTGACCACTCTATCCTCCTCTATTCAACACCCATCATTAGAAATAACACAAACACATAATAAATGAATATAGGCCATACAACCCACCAACACTCGAATAACAAAACTTTTCCAAAAAAAGAAAATCGAAGAAAAAAGAAAAACGCAAAAAAAAACGGTGAAAAATTTTCGGAATAACTGGGAAAATGCTACAAGTTTGCTAAGTGTGAGTTTTCTGACCTTCTTGTTCTTCTTCTCTTCTTTTACAGAAACCCAGTTTTAAAGTAATATCTTATTATAACTATCAACTTAGTGACTTACAATTCACACTAGTTACTACTCTTACTAATCTTAAACGATTTTTGCCTTTATCTATATTTATATTGAACGAGGAACGTCTCTACTGACAAATTTAGCTTAATTAGATATTTAGATTCAATTCAACGTCAATCTAGCCATCTAATTATCGAACTTGTTGGTCTACCTTTATTGGAATTTGTGTGATTATTAATAATAACGAGAGCTGCCGCATAAAGGGCCTTTAACTTACGTACTTAACTTCCTTTTAACCTTCAAAGGGGTTAGGTATTAGAACATTTTATACACTGCATTTTATTGTCTGAAGGTTTATCACTAATCAAATAATAAACCTCATTTTCACCCCGATTATTATTGAAAGTCCAATCAATTGATCAATAATAATCATTCATACTTTTTTTGTCGCCGCTTCAAAAAAAAACATTCATTACGTTGTCTTCCGTTTTCTTTTGTACATTACTAAAGAAAAGAGAAACCAATTTTGAACGTTTGGTTAAAGTATAGATATACTAATAGTAAAGAAGTCAGACTTTTGTATCCTCTTGTTGTAGTATAAAGAGGATTTTCAATTAACGTTTTTGCTTTAAGTTTTTCCATTTCAAGCTGATTCAATCAATTGTTCAAAGAAAGAATATAGCTCATAAGCTAATTCAATCTATCTCTGTTACCAGGTTTATTTCTTCAAGTAGTAAGCAACAAAAACCTGCTGTTCAAATTCCAATTGATAAATTTATCAATCCAAAGAAATTTGAAATGGCACCAATTGCTACTAATTATGATATTAATTTCAATGATGTTCGTCATACATCTTTTGAAAATTCAGAGATTTCAAATTTGATCAAATCAAGAAAAAGATCAGTATCAATTAAGAATCCTTACAATGAAACTAGTCGTTATATCTCCAAGAGATTAATTGGTGAAGCATTGTACCAACATGTTTCTCAAATTGATCAAGAAATTTGTGATCCAGGTGAAGAAGATTCCTTCTTCATTTGTGATTTAGGTGAAGTTACCAGATTGGTTAATAACTGGAGATTACAATTACCTCGTGTTGAGCCATTTTATGCTGTTAAATGTAACAATGATCCACAAATCTTAAGATTATTGGACTCATTTGGACTTGGATTTGACTGTGCTTCTAAGAATGAAATTGACACTGTTTTGAACATGGGTGTTGATCCATCAAGAATCATTTATGCTAATCCTTGTAAATCCAATTCATTTATTCGTCATGCTCAACAATCTCAAGTCAATTTAACTACTGCTGATAATAAAGAAGAATTGTACAAGATCGCCAAGTATCATCCTTCCACTGGAATCTTATTGAGAATCTCCACAGATGATACTACTGCTACTTGTCCTCTATCAACTAAATTTGGTGCTACTGTTTCTGAGTGTATTGAATTGTTACATTTAGCTAAAGAATTGAACTTATCTGTCAAAGGTGTTGCCTTCCATGTTGGATCAGGTGCTAAAGATTTTAGCGCCATTGAAATTGCCATGAAGGATGCAAGAGCCATTTTCGATAAGGCTCAAGAAATCAATCCTAATAGTGAAATGTCAATCTTAGATATCGGTGGTGGATTTTGCTTAGATACTTTCCACTTATCTTCCAAAGCTGTCAATGAATCCTTAGATACTTTTTTCAGTGAAATTGAGTTCCCTCATTTACGTGTTATTGCTGAACCAGGTCGTTACTTGAGTGCTTCTGCATTTACTTTAGCTTGTCACATCATTGCCAAGAGAGAAAATGCAGATGGTACTTCAAGAATTTACCTGAACGATGGTGTTTACGGTAACTTGAACTGTATCATTTTTGATCATCAAGTCTGTACACCAAAAGTTTTAACATCAAATGGTGAATTCAAATATTTCGAAACTGTTGACCAAGATGACTCCAATGCTAAGGCAGTTGCTTCAGTCTGGGGTCCTACTTGTGATGCTTTGGATTGTATCTCACCAAATGCCAAATTGACTGATGATGTTAAAGTTGGTGATTGGTTATACTTCACTGACATTGGTTCCTACACTTCAGCTGCTTCTACTTCATTCAATGGATTCAAACAATTTGCTGATGTTAAATATGTTTCAAGTGAACAATATTGATAACTTCAATTGAAAAACAACAAGAAAAACAGAGAACCAAAACAATCTGATTTTACTTGAAGTTTCTATTTTACTATTCTTATTTTCTTTTATTATATTATACTTTCTTCCATGCGTTCATTATTAGTTTTCTCTTTTCTTCTATTTATTTATAGAGTTATATAAAACTTACCCGGGTCGTCATTGAGACACCCATTAATTAATCGTTCGCATAATTTATTCTTACTTTTATGAGTATCATAAAACTTAAAATCAAAATCTATTTTTTAGTACATTACAGCTTTACATAATTCTTCTATTTTTATTGAATGGGCTGGATGACCGTATCCCAGCATCGTCGTTCGCAAAATCATCATCATCATCATCATCGTTATCTCTACGCTTTACAGAGTTAGTGAAGCCTCCTAAAATATCTACGTCCATTGCGCTCGGTTCGCCTTCTTCTAACATTTCGTTATCGCTCAAGTCGTCTGCATTTCCTGCGTTACTCAATACAGGGATGGAAGTTGTCGGTATTTCCTGCTTGGTGTCATCACTCTCGTCACCCGCATATATTATCCCATTGTCTTCTTCCTCGTCTGAACTTGTAGGATCTAAAAACATACTTGAACATTCACCTATCATCTGATATGTTTGTAGTAGCAACTCTTTATCGGACAAATTTTGAAAATTGGCAAACAATGGATAGCTCCCAAGCTTAGCATCGTCTTCCACTGCAGCAAAAAGCTCCACAAATGGGTCTAAGTCGGAGTCAACTTCTTCGTCGTTGTTGTTCATAATTGCTCCACAACACTTCAGCTGGAAGTATATACCTGAGTCCTGTATCGCATGAAGCACAACACACTGATATGGAATCTCTAATCCAACTTGAAAGCTTGGGAACCAAAGTATCACATACGAGTTGATCACGAAAATCCATGTGGTAACAGACATATATCCGGATGATGCATCGTAATTGACTCCTTTTGATTTTGCCTCTCCTTCTATAAGAGGTTTATCCAGCATGTATTTTTCCATTCCAGCAACATTGGATACTAAAGGAAATGGCAACTGAATATAAGATCCAAAATCAGTACATTTAAATCTTGAACTCCATCTTTCAGATCCGATGTAGAGCACGTTCTTATCGTCTAAAGCATATGTCGAAGGAGCAGAAGCTTGATAACTGGAGAGTAAATCGGTATTTTCTATAGTAGGTATGTCATGAACCACCCTAGGTATAGGACTAGCCATGATCTTTAGTGCCCTACCTTGGTGATGATTATACTTCTCTTGATCACTAGCAACATGTGCTAAACGAAATACTGAAAATTTTAATCTGCATTGCACTGTTGTTGTTCTCGTTCCTAAGACTTTTTTTTTCTTCATTGCATTGCCTTGAAGTTATTGTAGCAAAAAAGTAAGCGGCACGGCTACAATTGATGAATCACGTGGATTGATTATTCAAATTGTCTCTGGAATCTAATTATTCTATGTATTTATATGGAATATGGAAGGTTATCTATATAGTCTATTCAAGTAGTTCTTTGTTGATAGCATCTGGCTTACCACCACCATAGAAGTACTTGACCAAGTTATCCACACATTTTGCCTCGAAAGCTTTGAAACTATCTTGACATGCAACACCTATATGTGGTAACAGAGTGATCTTGTAGTTATTCAATAGCTTAGGATGGATTTTTGGCTCAAATTCATGAACGTCAAACCCAGCACCAACAAGTTGACCACGGTCAAGGGCATCAATAATAGCAGCTTCTTCTACAATTGGACCTCTCGCAATATTCACTAATCTAACACGATCTTTCATGACTTTGAATCTTTCAGCATTGATTAAGTGGTGTGTTTCTGGAGTATGTGGGCATCCAACAAAGACACAGTCTGTGACTGCCAACATCTCATTTAAATCACTGTAGTATTTGAGACCTGGTAATTCAGCTTCGTAATTCTCTTTTCTACTTCTGTTGTGATATATAATGTTCATTCCTAAAGCTTGACAGGCTTTAGCCACACGGTATCCAATATTTCCCATGCCGATTATACCCAGTGTCTTACCACATGGATTTTCACCCCAGTAAGTCAAAGGTTTTGCACCGTAGTAATCATCATTTCTGAGTCTGTTTTCAGCATAGGTAAGATATCTGAAAGATTGTAAGACTAAGAAAGTACCTACATCAGCTGTAGCAATGGAGCAAGAGTCTGGAGAGTTGCAAAATATTATACCTTTCTTAGTCAATTGGTCAACATCAACGATGTCGTATCCATGTCCTGACTGAACAATGATCTTGACAGTATCAGGAATATATTTCACTGGCTCATTTCTAAATAAGTAATGATTGACGTATGGTTGAGCCTTCAACCATGTAGATCTACAAATAGCTTCAATTCCTGCAAATTTACCATCTGGTTTTTGTATTTCCTCGATGAACTCTTGTTCGGTCTTACAGTCATAGTATACGAGATCAAACTTTTCATTCAATGTTTTCCAAGCTTGTTCATCATGAATGGCATTTTCCCATGGTATATACAAAATCTTTGGCTTCTTCTCCAAAACTTTCTCAGTTGAGCTCATTTTTATGTACTATGGTGGATACTCACCTATACTTTTCACTGTAAGCAAAATAAAAATTTAGCTGTAGGTCAAATAATGTGAATTATTCAGTCTCCAGATAAGACTCGGGTTGAAAATCGATCTTTACCGGCGCACATACTGAAAGATCTCCACCGTTTTCTTGGAAAAACGAAAAAAATTTAATTGGAGGAGTCAGCCGCTTGATTTCCTAGTCTGGTAATTATGACGGAATAGTTTTACCATATTGACTATTTGGCACTAACAACTATGGGGTATGTTGCAGGTTATCTATCAAATTTGAAGTGTCAAGTGTCAAGTGTCATTTTGAGCTGTCTAATTACCATTATAGTAGCTAATTGCTTGTTGACCTCTTGTAAATTCATTGTGAGAGCATCCGCACTATATTTATGAACAGCCGGCGTGTACAACTCACACACAAAACTTCACTCTATTTATCCGCCGCAACAACAATCTAACTGTTTCAGCTTTTGAAATACTTGATTGTGGAATGCAAGATGATACGTGTGCTAGCAAAGGATATAGAGCTAAGAAATTACAGCCAAATGTAAGAGAAGAAGCCAGAGCCAACTCACAAAATCAAAAACTTGGAAAAGATGTAAGATAAGAAAAATACACTCGAAGAGTATTAATGGAGCGGGGCTATCATCCTATCTTATCGAGGACTTCTGCTATTTCTGCGGTCCTCAAAGATAACACTTCTTCGTATTGTAGATAATATCTCTTCTCGCTCAATTGGCGGGGTTAATAAAGACATAGAGTCTGGTATAGATTACAAACTCACAAATTAATCATGCATACCATTGCACAATCATTTCAGCCATATTGATGTTCGGCATTTGCTGGATTTTGGCAGTATCGAACTATAAATTAGTGGTACAAATTCCCGAGCTCCTTGGCTTTCAAAATGATTAGCTCTATGCGGAGCATAAATTGCCTTTTATTGCTTATCTTTTATTGTCCTTTCCTCTCTATACTCTCCCTCGCTTTTTTTCTTCGTAAGGTTTCTTATTTAGTTATTTGGGCTTCGAGTGCGTTGTTGATTCGACTAAAGTTCCAAGGTCTGTGTATTCGTATACTACTGCAGGACCATCTCTGCAAGTCCTTGATGAATGAAATTGTGGGTAAATCAGCAATCGGAACTTGTCAAGGCCACGCACGCCACGAGGTACAAAAAGCCGCTTTCTTTTAGTGCATTTATCTACCACCCCCTTCTATCTATGACACCTTTCATTTTAGGAAAAAGATAAGATAAGATGAAAAAGCATTGACTGAAGTGGTTATCCGATTGTTGATAATCTTTATCTACTTTCTCCAAATCCGAAATGCCATTGTATTGAATTTATACCAAATAGGTACTCATGCTGATTAATTATGTTTTTTTTACTGTAGTCGCTAGTGATCCCCTCCGGACAAATTTTATCTGAAAAAGTATATTAGAGCTAGTACAATCTCTTGTAATTTCAACACTTAAGCTTACCACTTAAACTTGCTGTTCAAAGAGTAAGAAGCAATGTCCAAAGAGCCATTTTTAGGAATATTACAAGTGAATACCACTTTCCACAGACCTCCAGGAGATGTTGGAAATTTAGAAACATGGAAAATTCCAGTTAAGATAAAGGTTGTTGAAGAAGCAGATGCTCTTGAAGTCGTTACATCCTCTAAGAACTATCAGCAAAGTTTCATTGATGCATGGGTGAATGCTGCAAAAGAGTTGGTTGATGAGGGGGCTATTGCAATTATTACTTCATGTGGATTTTTGGCAACATTGCATCCAGTTTTACAAGCTCAACTTCCTGTTCCTGTAGGAACCTCTGCGTTAATGCAAATCCCTTTTGCTCAATTAGCTGTCCCATATGGTAAAAAACTTGGTATTATCACTTTTGATGCTGCTAACTTAGGAAGTGAACATTTGAAAGCAGTTGGTGTTGATTATGATGTCAAGATTGCGGGCGTTAAACAAGGAGGTGCATTCCAGAAGATTCTTCGTGAAGGTGTACCTTACGATTTCAAAGCAATTGAAGCTGAAGTTTTAGAAGCAGTGGATAATTTACTTGCAGAAGACAGTGATATTGGTGGTATTATTTTGGAGTGTACCAACATTCCTCCATTCAAGAGCGCTATTCACAAGAAAACAGGTTTTCCAGTGTGGGATATTATTACTTTAGGTAACTATCTATACGAAGTTGCTTTACCAAAAGACTACGGTAATTAGTTTTGTAGAACATCTAAAAAAATATAATAGTTTTTATTGAATTGTTTTATAGTGTAGTTTACTAAAAAATATGACTGACTATATATATATAGATCAACTATATTCAGTCAACTTCAATTGGTTTTTTTAAGTCTTCCTCAGAAAATTTCAAATCCTTAGGAGTAGCCAAAACTTGTTTCTTGAAGGAACTTTTTCCTGATTTTATGTCTCCAATACGATTGATATCATAGTAATCCTTTGGATCTCTCCACTTAAATTGCTTGGTGTACTCGTTTTCCTTTCCTTCAATAACGTCAACGACAAATTGACCCAACACAGGTAAAAATTTGAATCCATGTCCAGAACCACCAGTAACGACTAACACCTTTTTTTCAGGGACGCTTGGAACATAGTCAACAATAAAATCATTGTTAATTGTATCAGTATACCAGATCAATTGCGTTTTATAAATACCAAATTCGACCAAGTCAGGTAAAAATACTCTGATGAAGTCCTTGACTTGATTAATCAACTCTAATGCCAGTTCATCTTGTGGCGGATCAGAGTATTTAGTGATAGGAATGGAAATTGTCTCACCTGTAGGTAACACAACAGGATTACTGTATTTCTTTTGTCTAGAAATAATCTTTAAGTAGCCTTCAGGTTCTGAGCATGGAAATGCACCAAATCCACTGAACTTTCCCTTCTCAGAAGCCTTATCAACTCTCCAATTGAGCATTGGGAAATTCTTAGTCGAGTACTTCTCTCTGAGATCAGGTCTGTCTTCTGGAATTTTTATCAAAATGACATTACCATTATGTGCTTCACTCAACCCAGAAAGTTCAGGAACTAGAGATGAAGTCCAGGGACCTGTAGCCAAGATAGTCAAATCTGCTTTATGTTCCTTACCATCCTTTGTGATGAAACCAGCACCTTCTGGAAGTAAGCTTGCTACTTTTCCTTCTTCTTCACCTGTAACAAACTTCACACCCTTTTTTCTTAGCAACTTATTTACAAATAAACAAGCATTACAAGCATATAACAATCCTGATGTTGAGTCTAGGACACCGCTAACATGCTTGAAAAGTGGATTGTTTCTAACATTTGCAGGATTCAATTTTGCTCCCCATCCTTCCTTCTCTGCTCTTGCAACATCTTCAGGGTTGTTTATATCAAATTGAGTATGTCTTAATCCTGACTTTGTGAAATTCTCCAAGTTCTTCTTCTCTTCCTCGGCTAAATCGACCGTGTTGTTCAACTTGATCATACCACTGTTGTCAAGAATCTTCATAACACCACGATATTCAGCGATTTCCTCGGGATCAGTCAAACTTTTCAACTCTTTGTCCCAATCAAGAAACTTCTCTTTGGCTTTCAATGCCAATCTATGATACAAATCAAGATCATAGTATGCTCTGAACACTTTGTTTACATCTGCTGAAGCTGTGTCTGCACCATTATCAAAATGGTATTTAAGTTTGTACAGATCTAAACGGTCATAAATTGTAATATCTGTATATCCACTTTCAACTAAGTGTAATGCAGAACTTAGTCCAAAAACACCAGAACCAACTATGATTATCTTCTTGTTCTTGTCGTATGTCATTTTGTTATCACTCAACCCGATCTCAAGTCAAGCACTAAAATCATACAGAAGTGCACTTTAGATTGGGTTTATATGGAAACTTATTGACATCGAAGTGGCACCATATTACAAAGTAAGTGTCTCATAACATACTAAGAGCGTAAGTTTTTCATTATCGGAGTTCAATTGTAAATATTTCACTGGGCAGTGGATTTGATTACGAAAGTGATAGGGGGGTAGATTCCGAGCGGATATACCAAAAAGGGTAATTTTTCTCCGCTGAGCGTGAATAAGCGCTCCTTATCGCAAACTTCTATGAACGTCAATATTTTTGGCATCTATTCATATCATTCCTATTGATAGATAAAGGGGCTTTAAACATTCTCCTAATAGGAAGTTTGTTTCAAGTTAGTTTGCTTGACACCTCTGTTTTCCGTTGAGATTGCTCAAAGATAAGAATTCTTATCTTTTTAACTTCACATTATTTTCGGAAAGTCCTTCGAGGCCTCATGCATGTCAGACAAATTATTCTTCCAGCTATGTGATTCATTCGCAATAACATTAGATAATTAGATAATTGTTTGATATTTGTTATCGTAATGCTTCAAATTCTCAAATTCTTGAAGATTAAGTCTACTTGAAAAGGTAAAAAAAAGAATAAGATTACGTATCTTAGATGTAATCTATACTTCCCCTTTAAGAGAGGGTTTTTGAACTTCTTTGTGGTATCTTTTGAATTATATTGACTGTAGTTAGTTTTGGCTTGGCTTGAAACACCGAATTGAAATTTGGAAAATATAAATATAACCAGTTGTAATCAAGATTTCAGTGAAACTTCATTTGACATAAGGGTGATATCTTGCTTTTTTTGATCCTTGATTAAGTAAAACTATCTTCCAAACTAAAATAGAAGCAAATGTCTAATATCTCTACCCACTCTGCTAGTGACAAGAAGCAGAAGGTGATTACCTCTGTTACTTCAATTGACGAGGATGATTCCTACAATGGTACTACTGAAAACAAAACCATTGACATGTCAAAGGCTGATGTCACCTTGAAATTATTCGAAGAACATGAAGCGGATACACCTGAATTAACGCCTGCTCTTGAGAAGAAACTGAAACTAAAACTTTGGTTGACAATCTTTCCAATGATCTTCTTTGTCAATTATATGTTATTCATGGACAAGAATGCCATGGGTTATGCCTCCTTGCTTGGTTTGTTTGAAGATTGTGATTTAGATCAACAAAAGTATAATAATCTGCAAACTATCTTTTACGTTGGTTACTTAGTTGGTCAAGTTCCAAGTCATCTGCTTTTCCAAAGAATCAGTCTCTCGAAATATATTACTGGTGTTACTTTTGTTTGGTCTTTAACATCACTTGTTCAACTAGCTGCAAAGAACTTTTCACACTTAGCCGCTATTAGATTCTTTCTTGGTCTCTTCGAAAGTGGTGTAACCCCTTCAATTCAACACACCATTGCCATGTGGTTTACTCCAGAAGAACAAGCTATTGTCAACCCTGTCTTTTGGATTAGTTGTCTTGCCCAGGGTATTCCAGGTGGTCTTATCGCATATGGTACACAATTTGTAACTACCACAAGTCCATGGAAAGTTTACTGGAGTGTTATTGGTGGTTTATCGTTTGTCTTATGTGTTACAGCTTTTTTCTTCTATCCAGACAATCCAGCAACTTATAAATACTTCACCGTTCACGAAAGGGTTCAAGTCATTAAGAGAATCAAAAAGGCAACTAACTCTTCA
Organism: Wenyingozyma methanosorbosa; assembly: GCA_030570755.1. Lineage (NCBI taxonomy): Eukaryota > Fungi > Ascomycota > Pichiomycetes > Pichiales > Pichiaceae > Wenyingozyma > Wenyingozyma methanosorbosa. The sequence continues at coordinate 149,985 of JAJLWP010000008.1, forward strand.
ATTGAACAAAAGACAATTAAGAGAGAGCAAGTTATAGAAGCTTTGAAAGATCCAATTACTTGGTTATTTGGTTTCTTCGTCTTATTGAATATGTTGTGTAACAACATTAGTTTCCAATCTGCTATTATTTACAAGAATTTAGGTTTCAATAATCTTGATTCTACCCTTGTTGCTGTTGCATCCGCTGGTTGGAGTACAGTTGCGTCAATTGCTGGTACAATTGCGCTTACAGTTTTCAGATCTCAAACTGCTCATGTTGCAACTTGTTTTGCTGCTGTTGCATTATTAGGTGGTTTAATCTCTGTCACTTTACCATTCCACTTGAGTAAAGGTTTATTGGCTGGTATCTTTTTGACAAACTGTAATGGTGTTGCCTTTATTGCTGCTTTCTCATGGTGTCAATCTTCTGCCGCTGGTTATTCCAAGAGATTAGTGAGAACAATCGTTTGGTCAATCTTCTTCGCGGTTGTCAACTTGTTTGCATCTCAAATTTGGAGAGATCAAGATAAACCACGTTACCGTTTGGCGTGGATTATTATGATTGTTGGCTCTTGGTTTGTTGCACCTTTACTTTTACAAACAATCAGATTTATCTTGAGTAAAAGAAACAAGGAAAGAAAGAAGTTGATCCAAGATATTGCAGATGGAATTGTCGAAGACAAAACTGGTTTTGTCACCTCTTATGACGAAGAAGGAAACGAAGTCAAGAGAGCAGTCGATATTTCTATGCTTGATCTTACAGATTTGCAAAACAAAAAGTTTATCTATCCTTTATAAATTTCTCCCATCAAATTCTTACTTATCGTCGTTATCTATCTTTTTAAATTATTCCTGTTATTTTTTGTTTTCTTTTGTCTTTTTATGTAGCAACATAATATATGTCGCAAGCGCTTTACTCTTTCTTACGTCAACTTGATTTCCTGAGCCCTTTTGGGTTAACTTCTTGGAGCTTTTGTACTATTGTGGTAAATAATATGTCTCGATAAATATATAGCTTTAAGAATTGCGAAATCCCTCTGTTGCATAAGTTTAAAAGTAAATTTGAAATCAATTATTAAGATTTTACCATAAAGTAACTAAAAGAAACAAAATTGAATTTTTGTCAGTGGTTTTTTGAAGAGTCAGATTAGCCAAAACAATTAAAACAGTTTCAGATAGTCAGTGGCATTCAATAACCAACCGGTCGAGTCTATAAGAGTACCCTAATTATCAATCAATCAATCATCAAACAAAGCATAATGCCTCAATAACAAAGTAAAGATAAGATATCTTTTATCGACGCGACTGACAAATTACCGATAAGAAAGATAAGTCGATTTTTAGACTTATCGAAATTTCAATATTTTTTTTTGTTTATAAGCTAGATTCTGAGCTTGATTTCTAAGCAATTGATTTGCTTGATATCGACAGAGTAACTCGAGTTCATACTCAAGATCACGAGGACTTGGGTAGTATCATGAACTATGGGAGCACTGAGAGTACTGATGTGTCAAGAGAGCCTACAATTGTGGATGAGCCTATAATTGCTGATGATCTCAAAGACATTCCGCGAACGGTTATAGAAACATTAGAGCTAGAGGAGACTGAACTTAGCCCCCATGTTGATGACGCTGACAGTAGAGAGAATGGCCAAACTCAGGATGGTATTAACAAGGGACCAAGAGAAAACTATGAAGAAAGTGATTTTTCATGTATTACTTTCAGATACTTTTTACTCTCCTTTTTGTTTATATTACCGGGAGCATTCATGGATACGATGAACTCATATAGAACCACATCAGCTGAGTATAGCATTCTGTTTGTTCAGTTTGTCTGTCATCCCTTAGGTAAATGGCTGGCCTATATGCTGCCTCATAAAGAAATCAGGCCTTTTGGCATCAACAAATTGAGTTTTAATTTGAATCCAGGTCCATGGTCGATTAAGGAAAGTGCTATGGTTACTCTCACTGCCGCTTCAGGTGCTACTGGTAATCAAGGTACCGCGGGAATATCACTCGCTAAGATATTTTACAATGAGGATGTGCATCCAATTGTTGCTCTTTGCTTCATGTGGGCTATCGTCTGGACTGGTTATTCGTACAGTGCAATTGCGAGAAATTTTGTTCTTTATGATCCTCAATTCGTTTGGCCAAAAGCGCTAATGCAAACTTCTTTATTTCGAGTGCAAACAAAATCTGATAGAACTGAAACACCGAATGGCAGGAAGGACAACAAACAGTTGAGAATATTTGGGGTAGCATTGATGGGTATGCTTGTTTGGGAATTGTTTCCCGAGTTCTTCTTTCCCATGACTTCATCTTTGGCTTTACTTTGCTGGATTGCGCCCTATAATTACAAACTGAACTTTATTGGCAGTGGATTAGGAGGTATGGGTTTCTTAAACATATCATTAGATTGGAGTAACATTACATCCTCTGTCATGCTCAGCCCATATTGGACAATATGCTTACAATTTATTGGATTTGTGATTGCGGCTTGGATCCTAATACCCTTGTTCAAATGGTATAAAGGAGGAGCATATTCAATGGGGTTGATGAGTAACCATTTACTGCTCAACAATGGGACAATATATCCGACTTTAGACCTTATAACGAAAGACTTAAAGTTCAATGAAACTGCATATGAGTACTACGGGCCTGTACATCTTGGTGCCCAGCGGGTATGGAACATATTTTTCGACTATGCCGCATATACGAGTGCACTGACATGGATCATATTGTTTGGGTTTGATGATTTGAAGAAGAGTTATGTCAAGCTTAGAGAAAGATTTACCACAAATGATACTGAACCATTACTACCAGCTTCTCAGGAGGGCAATGATGAATACGAAGATACAACTTCCATAGATCAATATAAGAAAAAATATATGAGAAAACACGCTATATCGTCTCAATTTACAGATAGAATTAATGCAAGATACTCAATATACGAGGATGTACCGAATAGTTGGTTTTTAACTCTTTTCCTGTTGTCGTTTATTACTCTTTTCACGATATTTTTCAACCAGTTACTATTCATGCCATGGAAGATATACGTAGTTGCTTTGCTATTTGGTGCTGTTATAGTGATACCTATGAGTTACCTGTATGCGATATCCAACTTCCAGCTTCCAATTGGTACAGTGAACGAACTACTGTATGGACTAATGATACAAACAGAGTTCTTTTCTGCCTCATCGACCAATGGAGTTCAGAAACACCCAGTAGGAGCATCGATCTATGGAGCCGTAGCAGGTAATGCATGGTATAGATGCCAGTACATTTTACAAGATCAAAAAATAGGGATATATAATCAAATACCACCAAAGGCAGTCTTTTTCTCTCAAATATTTGGAGATTTAATTGGAGTTCCATGTAATTACCTGGCTCTGAGATGGGTGATGAGTTCCAAAGCAGAGTATTTGAGTGGCGAGAAGGCTGACCCATTACATCAGTGGACAGGTCAGACTCTGGTAAATTATAATACAAACGCGGTACAGTACGTATTACTTGGTCCTAGGAGAGTATTTCAAAATTATCCTGTTTTGAAGTATGGCTTCATTACTGGAATATTTCTACCTTTGATAGTTTACGGTATTCACAAGATCAATCAAAGACGTTTATTGAGCGGTAACCGCAGAGTCTTGAACTTGAAATGTGAGTTATGGAATACGACGATCCTGTGCTCCACATTGTCGAAATTTTACGGTAATTTGAGTACAGGATACTTCACTCAATTCATAGTAGGTACTTACGCCATGTTTTACTTATACAGGTACCGTCATAATACCTTCAAGAAATACAATTATGTTCTAGCAGCAGCATTTGACACGGGTTTCAATATTGCTATGCTAGTGCTGTTTGTTTTCGCAGGTAGTGGACTCTTTACTAATGGAAAACCACTTAAGTTCCCACATTGGTGGGGTAATGATGAAAAAAATATAGAAAAGTGCTATGCATTATGATAATATACAAACAAACGATATGATGAACAATTATATAGATACATATATAAACTCAATTCTTACCATTTTCAATATAATCACGAATCTCTCTTTCTCTTTCTTCTTCAATTTCTTGCATTTCTTCCTCACTTGGAGGCAACGCTTCATTCTTCAGATCGACAAGTCTAGCTTCTTCAAAATTAGAGATACGGTCACTCAAAGCATCACGACCACTCATTAAAACACCCTTGGGCAAGACACCACCTGTTAAGGTTCTAAGATGCTCCACCTTTTCAGCTTCTTCTCTCAAGATATTAAACATACGTGACATTCTACCAATGGATAAGATCTTGTTTCTTAAAGCTTTGTTCTTATCCATGGATACAAATCCACTCTTCTTTTGAGAGCCTTCCATTGATGAAGCAGTTGATGCTTCGGGAACATCAGCAAGTGACTTCACAACGTCTCGCGCAAGCACAGTATCCTCACCTAATTCATCATCTGTACAAATGTTGAGTAATGCGAGTAGGATCTCCAAAGTCTTTTCAGCAACAAACGGAATTGACCATTGAAACACGTCCATAAAGTCAGGTAAGTGATATGGACTAGGAGATGACAAAAACTGACGAACGTTCAAGACAGATCCATCGTAAACCAAGGCAGCAGCTCTATTTTTATATGTACCACAATAGTTAGGAGCAGAGAAGAGTGTTATCACAGAAGGAAAACCAGTTGTTTCTGAGTTTTTATACATTCTGTACCCTGCATCCTGTGCTTGATGGGCTCGTATTATACCTAGTAAATTGTTATCATTTAGGAATTTTGTAGCTGCTTTATAAGTAAAAACATAAGAACAACCTCTATCAGTATTTCTTCTATAATAATTATCAAAATCATTATCGTCATCAGTGAATGACTCTGTATCATAATCGGCTGATGGGTCAGCCCACATTAAATCACAGTATAATCCGGAACTTGGGAAGTCGTATTTGAATCTATCTATATCGTTAACCATTTCTACGGTCTTCAAATCTTTTGAGATACCACCATGACAGCAGAAGAACTGCTCATTCATCAAAGCACATAAGGGTAATGCCTTGAATGAGTTTAGGGACTCTTTATAGACATTGAAGGAGTATTTGGTCTTACATTCTTTCTTGAAAGTGAAATATTCATTCATACGTCTTGATTCATGATTACCTCTCAATAGGTGGAAACTGTTTGGAAAATTGATTTTCATTGCATATAACAGTAACAAACATTCAATTGAGTAGTCACCTCTATCGACATAATCACCTAGGAACAGATATGAAGTATCTTTGGGATCTCCACAAATGTCAAACAATTTACACAAATCATAATACTGGCCGTGTATATCACCAACAACAGTGATTGGAGCCGGCACAATCAGTAAGTTTGCCTCTCTCTCTAATATCATGGTAACTAAGTGCAAAATTTTGACAACATGTGACTCTTTCAATTTACCTTCTCTTTTGAAATGCTCTTTCAAGAATAAATAATCCGGTATCAATGAATCATTACCACCAGGGAAGACTTGTTCATCAGTGGCACATGCTGCAGGTTGTGGAACATCTTTGACCACTCTTTCTAATGTGCTATATTCTTGTCCTGATTCATCCACGTATATAAAAGGGTTCACCTCATTTTGTGAAGTGTCTCTGTTCTTGACTGCTCGTAAGGCGTTCTCTATCTTAACAGAATTTTCGTGCGCCTTAAATTTTTGTTTCGAAGACATCGGGGATTGATTTTTTATATATGTACTGTGTTGCGTTTCGGATTTGGTTGATATCCGGGGAAGATTTGCTGTATCAGTTGCTCTTTGCAATTACTCTGTGCTTCAATTCGTATATCTCGAGTTCAGAAGGTGTAAATAGAGACCGTAATTTTCAGATTCGTACCTCTTTAAGATATGCCTTATATTAAGAAAAACACAAAATTTTGATAAAGAAATCGTATAATTTCTTGATCTCTACGAATAATCTGGTGATTTCAGGTATCCAATGCTTTATCAATTGTTGGATAAGTAGTATAAATAAATAGATATGTTCAGTAAAATATGTACTATAATAAGCCATCTTATTATAAAAAATATATATATTTTGGAGATTTTCTTTGCTCTTTTTCCTGTTTCACTTAAGCATTAAAAGTGGCTGTGCAAACATGTCTCATTTTGTTACAAAAGGTTTTGTTGTGAATTATGTCTTTTGAGTTTAGTTGGCATAAGATCAACTCAAGTCCATCTGACTAGGCCCAGAACTTGAAGCACGTCTACGTATATTCTCAAATTTTGCAGCTTCACGTCTTTTGAGCTCTTCTTTTGATGGAGGCATTGCTTCATTCTCCAAATCTGCCAATCTTGCATCCTCAAATGATGAGATTTTATCATTGATAGATTGAGCACCACCTAGTAAGACACCTTTAGGTAATTGTGTACCACCTGACAATGATCTCAAATGTTCCACACTTTCTGCTTCTTGTCTTAAGATATTGAACATTCTTGAAACTCTACCAATTGCCAATATTTTGTTTCTTAAAGCGGTACGTTCTAACGAAGGTTGTTGATCTTGTGAGGTAGAGGAATCTTCTTCAGTTGGTATCATAGGTAATGGTTTATTAACGCTGTTATTACGGTTCAAAGATTTTCTTCTTCTCTTGAACTCGACATCACTCAAAGAATTTGCCAATTCTCTAGCTAATGGAGTATCTTGTTCCAATTCTTCTTCGGTACAAATGTTCAGTACACTCAACAAGATATCAGCCGTTCTCTCGGCCACGAATGGGATAGACCATGAGAAGACATCAATGAAGTTTGGTAAGTGATAAGGAACAGGAGACGAACTGAATTGTCTTATATTCATAATTGACTTTTCATACTTCAGTACGGCAGCTTTGTTACCATAGGTATCACAATAATTAGGAGCAGAGAATAACGTTATCACACTTGGAAACTGTTGTAGTTGTGTCTTCTTATACATTCTGTAACCTGCATCTTGAGCTTGATGTGCTCTAATCATACATAGTAAGTTATTATCTTGTAAGAATTTGCAAACAGCTTTGTATGTGTAAACGTATGAGCAACCTCTATCGTAATTCTCACTGAACATAGTTTCTTCAGAGTTATCAGATGGATGAAACTCCTCAGTGTCGTAATCATTCGATGGATCAGACCACATTAGATCACAGTATAACCCAGAACTTGGGAAATCCGGTTGAAATCTATTTATTTTCAAGATATCGCTTATTTTCTTCAAGTCTTTTGATAATCCACCATGAACACAGAAAAACTGCTTGTTCATGATAGCGGCTATAGGTAATGCTTTGAATGATTCGATGGATTCTCTATAAGTCTTCAATGAGTATTTGATAACACATTCGTTCTTGAATGTGAAATGAGATGTCATTTGTCTGGTTTCATGGTTACCTCTAAGTAAGAACACTTTATCTGGATAATTCAGTTTCATTGCATATAATAATAGTAATACCTCAATGGAATAGGCACCTCTATCAACGTAATCACCAAGGAATAAGAAAGAGTTTTCTTCAGATGGATCTCCACAGATCTCAAACAACTTACACAAGTCATAAAACTGACCATGAATATCACCACATACGGTGACAGGTGCGGGCACCATAACTAAGTTTGCCTCTTTTGACAGTAGTAAAGTGGTATCTCTTAGGATCTTAATCACTTGTGACTCTTGCAACTTACCTTCTCTCTTGAAGTGGTCTCTCATATATGCAAAATTGGGTAACCCACCAGGATTGCTGAATAACTCTTCATCTGTGGGCCTTATAGCAATTGGGGGTGTGACATCTTTGATTATTCTTTCAGTCGTCTTAAACTGATTACCATTATCGTCGATATATATTGTTGGATCTTGTTTGTTATTTATGTCATCTCTATTCTTGACTGCCCGAAGAGCGTTTTCAATCTTTACTGAGTTCTCATGAGCCTTGACTTTCTCAGAGGCTGACACTGGTTTTGAAGGCATTGCTGATATTGTAGATTGCGCGTATGATCTGGGAATGAATGTTTAAAGACCGATAGTAAGTAGTAATAGTAGTAACCTTGATCACAATAGGTATATGAATATGCAGAATGAAGAATATAATGACACAAAAACAAGTATGAAACTTGGAATGATGGGAAGACTGCGATAAATGGTACACGCCTGTGGGTGAATCAGATAGTCGGAGGTAAGTGGATGCAGAAAATGGGGACTATCCAAGTAGTTTGAATGTATTGAAATGCAATGTAGTATGAACAAAGAATATAGAGATCACTTAGTTGCCCAGAAAGTCAATGTATAGTGTTCTATCTTGTATTACAGCCTTGATAAACCCTCTTTCCAAAATCCAGAAACATAAAACACTTCAAAACTCTTTTACAAAAAATCTAAGTCACTGAAAAATTCCAAAACGTAAATTTTTCTCTTTCTCTTTCGGTCTCGGATCTTTGGGGCTTTTCGCAAGCACAAAAAGGAGGCTTACTTTCTTAGTGTTTAAAGTGCTATATTTAGGACTCTTTTAGCGTCAAGTGTGGGGAATACACGCTATTAGTGTCACAAGATCACGAATTTCCAGATCTCTATAGTCTTGTTCATCTCCTCGTATAACTATGTACATTGTGTAAAGCAGTTCAATCTCTTGGTATCACTATTGTCTCTTGGACTCTCTCTTTGCTCTGTTTGAGATACTTCAATGCACTGCCATGTTTTGTACAATAAAATTTTTTTTTGAAATATTTTTTTTTTAGCAGAGGGTGATAAGTTGATAAGTAGTAAGTCTTGATACTTCTTCTACTGTATCAGAGGATATAACTATCAGAATAAAGAACAAAATGTCAGAAATAGTGTTGAACGATCCAGGATATTTACACGCCCCAGAAAACTGTGCAACTTTGCAATTCCCAGACCCACAAAAGCAAGCTCAATTCGAATTGGGTGTCTCTATGCACATACATAAATGGGATCTCTTGAATACAGCAGTGGATAACCTTTGGGGAGGACCACAATCGGCGGATAAGAGAGATTGGATTACAGGTATTGTCATTGAGACTTTTCAGACGCAAGCTGAAGTAGATATAATCTTGATCCACGAATTGCTCTTCAATGCTTTAGAAGATGAATTTGATGTTATCGTAGAGGATGACTCAACTGTGTTGATTGCTCAAAGAATCATTCAATGTTACAAAGACTGTGCTAATGGTGATTTTGCAATGGTTCAACAAATGTACAAGAAATACTTAGAAAGACAAGCATACCGTCAATCAATGAACGCTAGTGTGAATAAAGTGCAAATCAACGAAGACCCAAATAATCCAGATGTTTCCGATTCCGAAGACGAGGAGGAAGAAGGAGACGAAGATGAAGATATGATGGATGCTGAACCAGTACAAAGACAAGAACCACAAGGTCCTATTGTTGATGACGATGGGTTCACCATTGTTACTAAAAAGGGTAAGAAAAGATACTAATTCTATTGACCTGAACAACCTGTATTTTTAGACTTTCATAATAATATATACCTTGATTTTAAGATTTTAAGATAGCTGTTTATCACTCGTTTTTGTATTACGTGCATAGTATGTCTATTAGTTTCGTATTTATATACTTTATAAATAAATTTATCACAGTATAGCTAAGGATGCATAAATTATTGCGGAGATAGCACAGGTGTATTAACCACAGAGTTCGATCTAGATGGAACATTACTACCCTTACCACTGCCTTTTCTAGTATTGCTACCTGTAGTCCTGAATGAGGAAACCGACGAATTACGCGGAGTCAGTCTCATGGGCAAGTACACAGGAGCCTGGGATTGTGATTGTGTTGATTGCGGGGGTGGTATCACTGAGTCATTTGCATCAGTGGGGAATGGATATCCTAAAATAGGAGATGATTTAACAGAACTTGAAAGATGATTGAGCGTTGGTGAGGCCTCATCAGTACTAGAGAAAGGATTCTGGTTCTTGAATAATGTACTAGGACTGTTATTCTCACTCACCATTTGCAATGGAGGAGGAGTCGAAGTATTGATATTGGCTAATGGAGAACTGTTGTTGACTGAATTTGGGTTGTTGACACCAAAACTACTACTTCTGCGGAAAGATATACTGCTTAATCTTCTTATAAGACTATCTGCAACAACATCTACCACAGTACCATTGCTATTACTGTTATTGTTATTACTGTTTGTAGTAGAGTTGCTGTTGCCTGATGGGGCAAAGATCTTAAACAGTTTGATATTGGTACCTTCCCAGACATTAGCGTTAACCACAACCAGTTTCCTAAGAGACGAGGAAGAAGATGAAGCGGAAGTAGGAGAAGGACTCGTATTATAACACAGAACATAAGCAACAATTTCACGTACTTGTTTTTCCCTTTTCCTTTGTCTTTGCTCCAAGTCAGTTCCAGACTCTGAAGTACGTTTGGTATACTGATTCTCAGATGAGTTTGATGTAGCAGTCCATCCAGAAAACCCCCATTCCTGACCCACTTTCTTGAACGCGCTAGAGATATCAAGCAATCCAGATGTCAAACTAGGAGCTCCGGCTGTACCATCAGCGTTTTGATTACCATCGTAGTTCCCATCAGAATAACTTGATCTTTTTTCATCTGTACTACTGAAACTGAATGACCCATTGTTATTATTGGCGAATACTCTTGCTATATCAACATTGTTGTAAATAGAATACCATAAGACAGAAGTATACCAACCAAGTGACAAGTTCGACCATACGAATTTCAATGGCTCAAATTTCCTGTACTTGTTACCACTGTTATCGTGAGAGTAGATATTGATACTATTCATGATATGCGGGATCTTGTCATAACAATCTTCTTGAAATTTCAAGCATCTTAATTTATTTATAATCGCCACAAAATCAGCACTCAGTATAATTGGAACTTTGGTATTGACAAACTTAATAACTTCTAGTATGAGTTTAACAGATGGTAATCCAGACCAAGTCTTTTCCAATGGAAGATGTAATGGGATCTTCCTTCTCGCCTTTTCAGACATACCAATGGGTAATTTAGCTTTGATTATCGTTTCTTCAATCTCTGAAGTTTTGCCTTTTATTCCATCACTCTGACCAGGACCACCTTCTTCTTCTTCCTCTTGAATGGAATAGTCTAATGATGTAGGCTCGATATCATCATTATCATCACTGGTGATATCATCTTTTATCGTGATACCACGTAATGCAGGTGATGAAGCAACACTATTAGATCTACTATTAGCTCTACTACTTGCGTTAGTCGTTGTTGTTGAGTTATTGGCATTCGTATTCTTCTTAGACTCAGTATCAAATGGAGAGTTAAGCGAAGGTGATGCATTACCCATAACTGGTGAAGATGCAGCAGATGCCTTTTGACGTTGTTTGGAAACACGTTGTATAGATCTCAAGATATTTTCAAAAGGAGTTGGGTTTCGCGTTATGGTGTAAAAGAATAGCAAACATTGTTCTGGTTTTGTTATTATAGTATGGCAAATTGATTTCAGGAGTAATGACAATAGATCGAGATTTAGGGTATTGTTATCAGATAGGAAATTAACAGTTGAGAATTTGATGATAACTTGAACTAGTAAAGTCGACATCTTGTATGATATGGCTGCAGAGTCGATACCATTGCTACCATTGGAACTACCACTTGAATTTGTATTACTACCACTAGTAATACTGGATATCGATGAGCCACTTGTTGTGCGTGAAAGTGGGTTCAAATCCTTTGATGACAATCTTCTACTGACAATTTGAGGTGGTGATGCAACTGAGCTCGAATTAAGGTTCATACTCGAACTTGTATCTGTATTGGACAATGGAATCAGATTATAGAGCCACTCGAACATTGTTGGGATTAGTATAAAAGGGGTATCAATGGTCAACATACTACAAGCCTGTAATATGATAAACTCTCTATAGCTTATGTTTTTGTTTGAACTTCCTGAATTGATTTGTATAATTGATCTAAATGAATAAGGCAACGAGTTGTAAAACAACGAAGACATTGGTCGTAATAATCTGGTTGTTAAGACTGGATCATAGGTCAGAAACAGTATGAAGTATGATGACAATCGCACAAAATTCTTATGTTTCTCCACATTTCTCAATGAAAAGATGTAATATAACAGTATTATAACCAATTTAGTCAATTTTTCATTTTTGTTCAAACCGATATAGTTTCTGAAATTTTTATTACATTGATAAAATTCCCAGAATAGTATTATTAATTCAATTGACCAAATGGAGGGAGGTTCAATTGAGTTTGAATAAAACTTGGATTTGACCAAACTTGTGAAATTTGACTTATTGCTGTTATTACTAGCGTTGAACATTTCTTCACTCATGTCGTATATATTAAAAGACTTAAAGAAAGGGTCCAATAAACCTGCTTCTAACTGTTGTAACTCTTGATCTTTGTGTAATTTACCACAATAGTATCTGACCATGTTGATAGGGGTATCACTGATATTGTTATTATTGTTGAAGATACCAGTCTCTGTTAGAAAAGACAAATCTGATTTCTTCGGTAATGGATATACAATCATTAAGCTTAGCAACTGTATTGCGTTGGTCATCAATAGCGTTTGTGATTCTTTGTAAAGTGGATCATTGTTGAAATTATCAATTGAGTTGTTTATCATCTTAGTTGACCTACAGACTGTATTTATCAATGAGGATATCAGAGTCAAGATCTGTAATTTTGAAATGGAAGTGACTAACACAGTAAGGTATCTCGATCCTGTGGGTATCAGGTTATTCGTCGATTTATAAAGACATTGCGAGCACAATGTTATTATCAGTTTCAGTACTAGTAATCTATTAACATTCAAGTCCATTCTACACTCTTGGTATTTTGATGAGTATAAGCCAATTCCGGACTCCCATATGGTGAATTCTACACTTGACTTGTTTGTTGAGCTGGTGGAACTATCGCTTCCAATAACGGTGAAACCGGATGTAAATAGTAAATTCACCAAAGTTTTCACGAGACTTGCGCCTAGTGGTATATTAAGATAACCCTTGGAATTCTCATCAATATTCACTTTCAATGAGGCGGAATCCATGTGATTTGCATTAGATTTGAAATCAACATTGTTCATTATTGAATCGGAATTGGAGACTTTATTAGATATAGTGGAAGGAGAAGTAATTGAGCCGACACTTGAAATATTTGAGCGATCTTCATCTATAAAATCCGAGGAGTAATAGGATTTCCAAAATGTGCTTACTTCTAAATCATTGTATGCTGGATTTTCATAGAGTATCGGTAAAAACTTGTTGAGTAATTTGATTGAATTGATAAGTTTCCGTCTTTCCACCGAGACGTTGGTAAAAGTCGACAACTTAATGATCTTTGTGGTCAATAAGTTTAGGATATACAAATAGTTCGACACATTCCCATTGATAAATTTTTTTAAATCCTGATAGCTCAATGAGTTGACTTCATTGTACTTTGTACTGGACAATAGGGTCTCTTCAATCAAGGGTATATCAATTGACGAGATTTTGAACGAAGGATCCGACAATTTGACAATAAACTGTCTTATAGACTCATTGGACATCCTAAAGTTGATTATCACTTGCTAAACAAGTATAATGAAAGTTATGTCGATGTACAATTGTACAAACCACTTGACCCATTATTGTACAACTTGATCTTTTCGCTTGTTCCTTGTTAAAAAATGAACTAAATTCAGCGGCAGATTGTGAAATTACATTACAAGTCACGTGAATGGGCACATATAACATCCTTGCATCAGACTACTAGTATATTATACAAATTGATTACATAATACAAGAAAAATCAACAGATAAATGACCTGATTACATAAGTATTACCACACTATCAACCACACAAAGATAAAGTGAGAAGATATACACTATCATAGTAACACCATACTATCTTAATTGGTGTCTCTAGAATGGTAGAGAAGAGTATAGCACAACATCATGGAGTAACATTACTCAAACAAGCAACAAAACTCTAAAAATTACTAGTAATTCTTTGAAATTCCATAAGATTCCAAAAGTGGCAAATCCACCCTCCCCCAAGCCCCAGCCAGAGAAAAGTAAGGAGATCAAAAGAAAAGTTCCCCACACAAAGAAAGTGAGAAAAACCAGGCAGAGCGCAAAAGCGAGCGCAAAGTCATCAGTTTTTTTTATCTTTGTCAATTGCATTGTTTAACTATTAGATGACGTATTTCCCTATAGGGTATGTGTATGTGTGTGGTTGCATAGAACAGTCTTATGACTCTTACTCCAAAATTGTTGAGCTGTCCTTCTTCTATACGACCACAATATATATATATCCTCTTGTATTCCCATCTTCTACGTTTTATACATCTTTCTATAATCTCTTCTTCTTCTATCAGTATACTTTTTTGGATTACATAATATTATATTAATACTTACAGCGATTACAACAAACAACTATTAAGCTCATATTAGAATAGACTATATTACACAATGGCTAGAACTAATAAATGGAACGATAAAGATAAATCTCATCAAAGATTCTTTACTCATAACGGGTTCCCAGATCAAGCACCAAACCATGTGAAGAAAGACGGTGCAGGTAAAGGTAACTGGGGCGTTGATGGTGCTGAATTGAACGATTTGATTAACAATGGTGAGATCCCACCAATATTGAACAAAGAAAGAAGAGGTTCAAACCAATCTCAACATGAAATGAAGTTCCAACAAGTCCAACAAGGCTTAGATGTCTTTGATGAAGATTAATTGGATTGATCATATCTTGATTTAGTATGATATGATATGATCTTCTTTATGATTAATGATCTTATTGCATACCAAAGTAATTGAGTTACTTTGCTTCCACATCCCCACTCTCTACATAGTTATCTTTACTTATAAGTAGCATGTTAAATAGTTTTATCTATCTATGAATTTATGACTTTATTACGTTTATACACTATATTAAAATTGTCTTGTATAATTATTTAGCGGCAGCCTCTTGTTCAAGGAGTAACTTCTCTCTCTCACTCTTCCAACCTTTTCTTCTTTGTCTTTCCTCATACTCATTTCTATTATCTAAAACTCTCTTAACGATATCTTCTGTTGTTATGTCGTCGTAGTCATGTTTTCCAATAGTCTCAAAGATATCACCTTTAGTCTCTTTGATAACTTTATAAGGCTCACCAATGGTCAATGTTGGTCCATGGAACACTCTTAGTATATTCTTACCTGGTATCTTATTCAAGAAATCCATATCAATATTATATGGAGATCCTATTATAATTCCATCAATGTATTTACTTTGTAAAACACATAATGATCTTTCAAAAATGTTCATAATTGGATAATTCAAGCCTTTTATCTTATTAACTTCAATATCATCGTTTATACCTACTAAAATCTTGATTTTCTTCCCACTTTCCTTTTCCATTTCTTCTTTTCTCTTCTTAACTTCTTTGAGCATTGTTATATGACCAGGGTTGAATAAGTCAAATGATCCATCTATAAAGAAGATTTCATATTCATCTATATCATAGTTTGATTTGACTAGTTCTTTGATATTCTTGTTCATGTATATGTAAACTCCAACACCTGGCTTCTTACCACTTTCATCAGTTGCGAATTGCTTGAATTTCTCAATTGACTCTTCTGTCAATAATGGATGCTTACCATCGTTATTCTCATTAATCTTTGAAATTTCAGGTAAGTGATGATTCTTACTGAACAACAACATTCTACCGACTAGGTCAGTTGTTGAAATATTTGGAGTTCTCTTCACGACTATAAACCTACCCATTTCTTTCATAACTTTATAACAATCTTCTCCATTGGCATCAGTGGTAATATCATCTCCGTGAACAACATACTTACATTGATACTTATCTAAGAAATTTGGATCTGTAACATATGGGGCATTAGGTACTACTACGGTACACCATCTGCAACCTTCTACAGCAAGCTCCCTTTCGTCTAAACTCATCACAACTGGTCCTTTATTAAGTAAGATCTCTTCATCGGAATGAACTCCCACGTATAACTCGTTACCTTGTTGTCTTGCTTGTAACATAGCCCCGGCATGTCCATGATGAGCGAAATCAAAGCACCCATCAATCCATATTCTATCTTCTATCAATTCTGGCATGTTTATAATCTATATAAAACTTGAAAACTAGCAGTACTATGCCAAATTATACAATATTCACGTATACAATCCTTTAACTAAATAAAAGCACATGCTTGGATTCTCAAGCCCAGTGAAATTTCCAGCGGTTCCCCTGCCTGTTGTAAGGAGTCTCGGTTCTTCGTGAGAGACTCAACACAGCTTTTTCCGCAAAGAGAGAAAATTCACCTTACCAATCATGGCTGTGCGAGAATTAATAAGACACACGGGTAAACTTCATATGGATTTGCCGGAGCAAGTGATTTGAATTTATTGTATTACAGTCAATTGCTTAGTATATTCATTATCTGAAAAGTAGTATTGAAACCAACAATGTCAGAGACGATAAATAATCTAGCAGAACAATTAGAAGGACTTCCAGGGTATGATATAGTAGTTGATAAATGGAACGAATATGCAGGTGATAAATTCAAGACAAAAGATCCATATACAGAAGAAACACCAAATGGTAAGAAGAAAAAACTAAAATTACTTTCAAACGCCACGAAAGATGAGAATAAAGCATGGAAAAAGATACAAAAAAGAGCTTGGATAGATGATAAGTGTCTTTTTGGCTGTTACCCTTTTGAATGCTGTGGATTAGGACTAGGGTTAGGTCCGTTACTAATTTTAATACCTGGTATAGGTCCTATATTAATGTGGGCAATTCATGCAAGATTAGTATCAATTGCAGATCAGGCTTTTGACCTAGATGCTAAAACAGTAGCTAAATGTCATTCAAATATAGTTTTCGATTTCTTGATCTCGTTACCACCTATTATAGGCTCGTTTCTTTCGTGGCTTAATGGATGCTCGACTAGAAATGCTGCAATCATTCATACTGATGTGTGTAGGAAGTTAGCTATTAGACACGAAATGGAGTGCAAGAAACAAGAATTACAACATCATCAACAACAACAACAGCAGCAGCCTTATAAACAACAACCATTATTACCCCCACGAAGCAACAATATACCAAATCAATATCACCCGCCAAACCCACCACCAAGAACTTTCCAAAGACAAAATGTATAAAACACTTATATTATGTAATCAATAGCATTTCAAAGAAAATTAACATCCTTGCATTGATATAGAAAATTTATTTGCAAATTACCCAATTAGGAAAATTCAAAACATGTAGATCTCTTTATTATTGATTTTTTTTCTCAAATCTCTGTGCACTAAATCTTAAGTTGAATATCTATCTTACTTAGATTGGGAACCTTATCTAAAGAGAAATAGCTCCATCTGATAATTAACTTGTGTGTAATTTATCAACAAGAGACAATGAGCGACGAAGAGTACCATACACCGATACGTGGTGTGAAGAAGTTGAGTCCCGAACCACAACATCAGCAACAGCAACAACTACAAGAACCACAACAACCGCAAAGTTCAATATCTCAAGTACAAAACCCTTCACCATTGAGAAAACAATTATTTTCAACGCCGAGTTTGAAAAAGATATTTATATCACCTACGAAATCCATGAAAGAGGGCGAAGATTATATAGATGACGAGACTGTATTACTGTCACCCGTAAAGAAGAGCACAGGGACATCGGCACAACATACTTTATTGTCCTCACCGGCTTCACCCACACGCGAGCACCCAGAAGGTGGATCGCCTTTATTTGCTTCAAAACTCTCATCAAAACTAAAGGCTATTAGCCCGTTGAAGAAGTCCAAACTTGGTAAGCGTCAAAGTCAAAGTCAGGAGTCCTCGTTCAAAGTAATAAGCGCAGATATCAGTCCTCAGAAATCCTTATTTTCTAGTCCGTCAAGCTTTTTACAATCTCCAAGACGTCCAGCGCCTTCTGCTCCAACTCAGTATCCACAGTATGTCATGAGTCCGACACCAGGTTCAAGTCAACAATTACCAGGATACAAAAACTATAACGAAGATGATCCAAACGATGAGAACAATACCATGATGGATTTTACTGAACTTACGACAACAACAGAAGAAGAAGACAATGATGAATACCACAGTGTTCATTCTAATTCCAACATACTTCCGAAAGACTTACAAGAACAAGAAGGACATTTTATATCAAAAGATACCCAACATGATACCCATATGACAAACACTAGACTGACTTTGGCAGATATGACAAATGTAACTACAAGTAATTACCACGTAGTATTAAACTAATCTTCTTCAGTATCAGATTCAGATTTATCTTCATTGACAAAAGAACAGAAAAAGCAACAAGAGAGGAAAATCAGAGAGTCACAGAGGAGAACATTAGGATATTTCACGGAGAGTTTTAACGATGATTTATCTAGATCAAATAGTACTAGAAGATACTCTAACCCAATTTCGAAAAACTCACCATCAAGATCTAATAGTACTAGAAGTAACTCAAACAACAACAATTCCTCCGCTAATAAGTCAACCTCTTCTCACGATAACTCCTCTCTGTTACATAGCGTTATACTGAACTCATCAAGTGAGAAATTTGCAATTTTCCAGGATGATAGCCAGAATAATAGCAGTAATAGCCAAGATAACACTCAAGATATTACACATACTACCACGGGCCTAGCTACAACAGCCAGAACAGCAGGAGATAAGACTAAATTAGTCAAATCGCAAGCTGTAATTCAGCGTGAGTCTGAACCATCATCATCAAGAAGCTTGAATTTGAGACAGCAGCAACTTCTTCAAAGAAATATTGTTGATTCAGCATCTAATTCTGACCTCTCCTATTACTCAAACCACAATACCTCAAGCAGCGATAGTGGAAACAGTTCACAGCATTTGAGACACCTTAATTTGACCAAAGTGGCTTCTAACTTAAACTCAAGCAATAGCTCCTCAAGTGGAGCAAATGCTTCTTTCTCATCATCCTATTCAACATCAAATTACAACAACAGCAGTAGTAGGAAAATTCAAGGCCTAAAATTGAATCAACAAGACAAGAACAAGCAACTAGAGAGTATAAATTTCTATGAATCTTCAGACTCGTTCCCGGGTGATGCGCATGAGAAAGGTAAAGCTAAAGTTGCCAAGATTACACATGCTGATATCTCGGCGGTTTTGAAAGAGACAACAATTGTTACGCAACACGATACTTCCAACATCAGCAGAATGTCTGGGTCCGAAAACTATAGTAATATTACTGGCGCTCAGATAGGTGATACTATCTTAGAAGGAGTAGATGAAGAAGAGGAAGACAAAGAAGAGGAAGCCAACAGAGATAGATCGTTGAATCCTAGTAAGTCCTCCGAGTCCAACAAGATACTCGAAGAGGAAGATGAAACCCAAATTTTTGAAGAGGAGGCCGAGAAGACTAATACAGAGAATAAAGACGTGAAGGAAGATAAACAAGCTCGGCCTAATACTCAATTTACTGAACCAAGATACGATTTTGGATCAATTGACCTCTTAGCCGTTACATCAACCGATGACTCATTCAAATCAGCCTACGATCAATTTAAGACAAGTAGCGATAGTGACACGGGCGACAATAATAAATATACAAAGAAAAAAAGTACCAGAATCTCATCGAATTTACAAACATATGGATTCCGTAAGACTCTACCAGGAACTACAAATTTATTGATACCCAGATCCGAGTCAGATAGAGGTCATTATCTTTCTACATCACCTTCTATGGCGTCTATGGGAGGAGATCAACAACAATATAGACAATCAATCAGAGAGAGTAAGATGCCAAGATCATTTTCAGATTCTGGTTACTATGATATTCATAATCTAGTCAACGCAACAACCGCCATGAACAAAGCACATATAAAAAAACAACAAAAAGCTCAATATGATCAACAAGGATTGTTCCATAATTCGAACTCATCATTTTACTCATCAGCTTCTTCTCACCCTGATTCAAACTCTCCAATGTTTCCACACGACGGAACAAACGAGAAGAACAAATTATACTATTACAAGCAGCAGAAAGATCAAAATGGGTACTGCTCAAGGGAAGTAGCGCTATTAATGATGATTATATCAATTTTTGTGCCGCCATTCTTTATAGTGATCTGCTGTGGTTTATTGGATAAAGACCTAGGAATTATACCTAAGACTTATAAAGTAGTGTCTTTCATCTTATCGATTGGTTTGATCATGGGTGTCTCGATCGGTTTAGGCCTTGGCCTGGGACTCAACATGTGATACCCTTTTCACAATACACAATAACATTCATTCATACACATCCACGCATACATACATATATAAAGCATCAATATAGAAGGTAGCAGTTGTATAACTACACCAAATTTGCCAAAAATATAGGGTCTATAAGTAAATCGACGCAAGATCTGGGCTGAGAAAAGGTCAATCGTCTTAGTAAAAAAAGTAGTGTAAATAGTACAGAAAGCAACCCAATGCGGACAATCAGCCCCTTCTCTTAATTTGCTAAAAAGATCATTTATCTAAGACAGGTAGGTAAGTCACTTTATCAGGCTAGTATGGAACAGGAATTATTGATTATCAACTTATTTGGGGTCAACTAGATCTTTTTATCACAACGTTAAGACTTTTACAACACTACAGTACTTGTCTAAGGAGGATAACTTATTAAAAGTCCTTTAGAGCAAGTTCCTGATTGATATATTACTGAAATTTCCTATTTTTGTCTTTTTCTTTGTTCTAGAGTCCCCCAAACCTGACAAAACAAATAATAAACCGATTCGGTCAATTATCATCAGTTGAATTTTTGAATTTTTTTAAGCTCTGAGATACATACAAGATCAGAGTTTTCAAGTAAGGAATATCCGGTTGAGCCCAATAGTGATCAAATCCATTCAAACGATCAGGGTCAACATCGCATCTGATTCCCCTTATAATAAATCAAAGGCAAAAAAAATACATACACCCGCAAAATTTTGAAACAAGAACCAAACGCATATTATACAATTTTATAAAGATGGGGAATGTACCGGCCAAAGAAAGTGGAGAGAGAAACAGGAGTAGATCCGGATCCTATGGGTCTGATTCCAGAAGATCACACTCTCATTTACCTTCATCATCCGCTATAAGAGACTTTGCTGCATCATCAGGTAACTTACCATCAATACTTGGTGGAGGTGGGGGTATTGGAAGTAGTAGCAAGAGCAAAAAGGAGAAAACTAAAGAAAAGCAGAAACAGAAGATTGAACATATGTTAAATTTGATTGTTCGTTATACCGAGAATGTTGATGGTGGATATTTAGCTCCATACGGTAACTACAAAGTTGGATTAGATTATAAAACAAATATTGTTCGAGACTTGATAGTCGATAGAAGACTAGCTCCGTTTTTCACACCACTTGAGGATTTCGATCCAACTATGTCCGATGAAGAGTTACTGAAGATACTGAGAGAGCTGAGATTACATACGGAGATACGACCAGAAGATTTGGAAGATGAAGAAGAGGACCCGGATGACCATAAATTACATCAGACGATACATTCAATCAAAAGAAGAGAAAGCAAGCTGTTCAAATTAGAGTTGAAAGAAAAGCAAATGAAGTTACAGAAAGAAGCCGAAACAAAATACCAAAGAGCTAAAAGTCTACATCGTAAGGGTATAAAGACTTTTGAAAATATATTTTCAGATGACTTACTTCTGAGAGTTTATAAATATGCCGAGGAGTGCCCCATTTGCTTCTTGTACTACCCAACAATCATGAACGTAAGTAGATGTTGTGAACAACCTATCTGTACCGAATGTTTTGTCCAAATGAAAAGACTGGATCCACATCCTCCTCACGATGAAGGTGAAGCACCCGCTACCAATGAGGGCGAGATTCAAGATCCGAACGATCTCATCAGTGAGCCTGTGAAGTGTCCCTTCTGTGCAATGCCAGATTTTGGTGTGACTTATACTCCACCAAATTTCAGAACAGGTATTGGTGGTAAACCACCTTGTTCTTATAGAGATAACGATTCAGTTATCGAAGAAGAAGAAGAGAATGTGGGATCAGCAAGCACAAGTATTGATAAAACCAACAGCAAAAAATCTGCAAATCGTACCTCTATAGGACACGCAATGTCCAAGACTCATTCGTTCATGGGAACGCCTCCAAAAGGGTCATCATATATTGAATTAGCTGCTACTAGTAGTAGTACGATAGGTACACCAGAAGGTGAAGGTAGCCCTTCATTGAATGCACAGAATTTTTCCTCAACATCTCTGTCAACTACTAAATCAAACCAAGGTAGCTTATCCAATAACAACAACAACAGCAATACCAATGTGACTGCACTCTCCAATACTGGTAATAACAATTCTAACTCTTCTTTGCCAGGTCGTAAAAGAAGAGGATCATTACCACCTACAGCTGCTGGAGTCATTACTATTGATCATATAAGACCAGGATGGGAACAAAGATTACTCAATGCTAGATCCAAGATTGCTAGAAGATCAGCTGCCGCAACAGCATTACATGCTTCGTCACTGATCATACCTTCTGATGCAGTGCCAATCAACAATCCAAATTCTGGTACAAGCTCCAGCAGCCCCGGTACTAGAAACTTATATTCATCTTCTAATCCATATGCCCCTACAAGTTTCAGAAGATCTTCAACGAATAATTCAAGAAGCGCTTCAGCTACTCCACAGCAAAGACTAGGTTTCTTCTCAAGAGCATCGAGACAAGAGCAAGATGAATTAGAAGAGAGAATGATCGAGGAAGCTTTACGTTTGTCCTTACTTGATGAAGAAGAGAGAAAATTGAAAGAGAGAACATCTGGCTCGAATTACGGTGTCGATGTCAATAAAAGCGGTAGCCCTGCTGCTACTAGTAGCAGTGGAAATAGCCTAGCTTGATCAACTTTTTGCGGTGCTTACTTTGCTCTCGTTGCTTGCTTCTCATATTTCTCACACATTCATATATATATACACACATACATACATATTATTTATATAGTACTCAGTTTATAATTTGCAAAAGAATATAAACGAAGAGATTTTGAATCCGGTTACAAAATCTAGTTGGGGTTCTGATAAGAAATTAAAATGGTTGATTATGTAATCTTAAAATTGTACGATTGATACGCGGAGAAAATATCTACAATAACACGATAATCGTGTAGATAAAACTTGTGCAAGATCTATAAGTGGAATTTTTCAGTGTATACTTAGACTTGTTAACTGAATGACTGACCAGTATTAGAGGCTCATATACATAAATGGTGAATTGTCCAATTTGTTCCAAAGAAGTTTCCATTGAGCTGATCAATAACCATTTAGATCACTGTACTGGCAGTAAAGAAAATTCAAACGGCGATAAGCCAGTGAGTATAAAGAGTAGTCAAAGCTCTGAGGATGAACCACACTCAACTAGTATATCTGCCAACTCACTAAGCATGTTTTTGAACGGGAATGCGAATGGTAGCAAACAGAGTAACTCCAAGAATGGTTCTGGCTCAACTAAGTCAAATAAGAAAACCGTGAAAACTGCATCTGATTACAGAGAGTATCTTCCGTCTTTCAATAGGAAAAGGAAGGCTAGCGACGACCTGGTACAGCCTGAACATAACATCGGGCCAGAAGATACATATGAATCAAACAAATCGGAGGTTGATAGGTCACCTGAAAATACACAAGTGGGCTCTTCAATAGTGATAGCACATGACGATGAGGATGGTGGCGATAATCACGATGGCGCCAATGCAAATGTCGTGACTATAGATATTGATGAGAACGCCAAAGAAGACAAAGAGTATAGAGAGAAGATGGAAAGACTGGCAAAAGAAGAAGAGGAAAGAAGACAACAAGAGAATGAATTGAAGTTATTGAGATTACAAAGCCGATTACCATTAGCAGAGAGACTTCGACCAAATTCACTGGATGAGTATATTGGCCAACAGCACCTTGTAGGCAAGGGAGGCATACTGCGTGGATTTATAGAGAATGATCGTATACCGTCGCTTATACTGTGGGGACCTCCAGGTGTAGGTAAGACATCATTAGCGAGAATTATATCACATAGTACAAAATCAAGATTTGTCGAGCTAAGTGCCACATCAAGTGGTATAGCAGAGTGTAAAAGAGTATTTGAAGATGCTAAGAATGAGTTGAAGCTGACCAAGAGGAAAACTGTACTCTTTTGCGATGAGATTCATAGATTCAATAAGACTCAGCAAGATATCTTTCTTCCACATGTGGAAAAGGGAACCATAACATTGATTGGAGCTACCACCGAGAATCCAAGTTTCCAGCTGAATTCAGCGCTACTATCAAGATGTAGAGTGTTTGTCTTGAACAAACTGGAAGTGTCTGAACTAAGTAGAGTGATTTCAAAAGCACTATTGGTGACAAACAAAATCAGGAAATTGGTCCATAACAAGCCAGTGATGAGGTTTACAAGAGACGCTTTGAATTACTTATGTGATATTGCAGATGGTGATTCTAGAAGTGCATTGAACTTACTGGAATTAGCAGATTCTCATTTCATGAACAACGAACAAGACGCAGGTAGTGTTAGCAGCACACAGAATTCTGATGGAAGCCAGCCGAAGAAGAATGTTCACTCAATTGAAGTGAATGCCGATAAACTGAGAGAGATTCTCAAGAGAACGCACATGGTTTACGATAGAGTTGGAGATGCGCATTATGATACCATCTCAGCGTTCCACAAGTCAATAAGGGGATCCAATGCTGATGCTGCATTGTATTACTTAGCTAGAATGCTCAAAGGAGGAGAGAGTCCCTTGTACATAGCAAGAAGAATGATCAGAATAGCAAGTGAGGACGTTGGTGTGCTAGATGACAGCTGTCTCCCATTCGCCGTTGCTGCTTATCAAGCCGTTCAGTTTGTCGGTTTACCAGAAGCCGACTTAGCGCTTGTCCATTGTGCTGTTAAGTTAGCCAAAGCACCTAAGAGTGTTGAGATTTACAGAGGCTGGAAAGAGCTCAACTCTAAGCTTGATAACGAGCCAAATTTTGCTGCTGCTCCTATACCTTTACACCTGAGAAACGCTCCTACGAAACTTATGTCAGATTTGGGATACAGTGAAGGCTATAAATACAATCCAAACTACAAAGACGGTAAAGTCAAGCAGAGATACCTTCCTGATATAGTTAAAGATCTCGTTGTGCTTGATGGCAAGCATCTCGGTGATATGGTTGATCCCGATCTTTAATAAGCAACAATCACATGTAAATATAAATACATATATACAATCAAATGACATTATTCTTTACAATAAGCACGTTCTTCAACATAACATAATGGCTCTTTGTAACAAGTTAGAACGCGTTTCATAATATTTTGAAATTTCCCATTTGAAAAACTTTCCAAGCCTGAATTGTGCGCTTTCCGTGTACTTATGCGCGTGTCGTCCAAAATTTTTTGTACGCGCGCCTGTTTCAGAGTTTTGAGACACTTAATAAACTACGTAGAGTTGACTAAGCCCCTACTTATTGTATGGTTATGGGATATGCCTCAGTGATATCATAGGAAAGTGCTTTAAGTTTCTAATACTCAATGCCTTTGCTTGTACTAGTTGATTGCCGATAATTTACGTTTCAACCGATATGCTTTGAGTAATTCTATTTAGTTCGGGCACGGTAATGCTTTGTATATTCTGAATCAAGCCTGAAACCACTTTTCACGTATATGAGTGACCCTTGTAGAGATTACACTCTATGGAACTATATTTAGAAGCAAAAAGGTGCCCCAGCTTATCAGCGTTAGAGTGAAAAATATATTTTAGTCTCTAGATGCAGCGTGCCTGTCAGGGCCAAAGAAATATTTTTTTTTTCAATGAACACGCAAATAATAGTGAAAACGGCATATACGGTAACAAAAAACGCTGAGATCACGAAGTGGGATCACGTATATGTACGATATTTGGCCTAATCAAAAGCAAATTACAGAAGTACCCCTTTCAAATGACAAAAGAATGCAATCAATTTGATGCAAATCGCTTAATAAAAATGCACTAACAATAAAATCAAACGCGTATCCTGTGAAAAATTTCTATTGTCCTTATTGTTTGCGAATTGTAAATATTTTTAAAACTTATTTATACATTTTAATCTCAGTCAAAATTTGGCTTTGGGGGCAGTAATCTCATTATAGAATGATAATACCAAGATATTTTTGGACTAAAAGTGAAGAATGGGGGGTGATTAAGCAGTAAAAGCATGCCTCGTATCGTATCAGAATAGAATATCCATATGGTAACTCGAAACTTCTAGTTATTTTATATACTTGCTTCAATCCTTTCGAAATTTTCCCGCTTTTTATAATGGTTCACCATTAGTTTTACAACAAAAAGGTTTCTGTACTACTACTATACATCTATCTTGTTTCAATCAAGTGACTTCACAAGACTACTCTTGATAATAAAGTATTATATCACCAACTAATTACGCATTCGATTTAAACGCGTTTATTCATTCATTCATTCATTCAATCGTTCACTTTATTGAGTTTTAGTCAAGTCTCTTAACCAGTCTTTCCTTGCGATCCCATTATCCCGTTAAGAACTTGTCAGTCATTCCCTTAGTTACTCATTTAAAGATACTAATAATTCAATCAGCATTAATCCAATGAAGTTATCACTTGTACTACTATTAGCAACAGCTACTCAAATTTCTGCATTACCAGTATTCAACTTTGGCAAAAGAGATTACACCAATTCTTCAACAACAGCAAATGCAGAATTAACCGTTACTGAAACAGCAGGTTACTCATCATACGTTGATAGTTCAGTATTGGTCTCCACATACTCGACATGTGATGGCTCAACTTGTTATCCAGAACAAACTACTACATACACTTTAACATCCACAATTTACTACACTGTCTCCACTGATAGCGCTGATGAAACTACAGCTGATGATACCGCCATCGCTACCACATCAGCAGCAGCAGCCGTAATCGCAGATAAGAATGTCGATTCAATCAATTCATTAACTTCAGCAGCAGATGTAGCACAAGCAGCATCCGCTACTACTGTCCCAATGACTTCCACTTCATCTCTATCTACCGTCACCGTTACAGTGACAGAAATTCCAAGTTATTGTTTATCATACTCATCATCATCTGATAACTATTACACAATGACAGAAGAATCAACCTCGACACAAACTGTTACCATCCCAATTACTGCTACTATTGCAGTGACAGACTCTGCAGGATCCACAATCACCGTCGTCACCACTTCATCTGATGTTGAAACTACATTATATCAAACTCAAACTATCACTGTGACACGTACCAGTACCACAACAACTTCAGGTAGTCCAATCACTGTAGTACCAGCTTCTTCTTCGAACATTCCATTTTATCAACAATATACATTTGGTAATAGTTCTACCACTGCAGTAACTGCTACTACAGGATCCAATCTTACTGCATCTACCGCCAGTGACGAAACTACTGTCTTGGTTAAGCGTAGTTTATGGGATTTACTTTTCTGATCAATTGAGTTTATCTAAGAGTCACACCTAACTAAGTTTACCACTTGTTACCGCTTTCAAATTTTTATTCATTTTTTCACTTTTTATTTATCATTCTCATTCCATTTTTTTTGCTCAGTGTACCTATTTTTCAATTGAAAGATAAACCACACTGACTAGCTCTAACGTATATACTAGCTATATATATCTTTATACTTTTCTATGAAGCCATTCCTACTATAATACTCCAGTTTTGGTAAAACCTGTAGCGCTGACACCTATAACATACAGATTACATAATCATAAAAAATATTTTTTCTATAAAATTTGCTGACAAAGAAAATTCAAAGTAATTGTAATTTGGGGTACTCAGATTGGCTGAAAGAGTTTTCAGGGGTGTACAATTAGTCTGCTCTAGAGTTTACATCTACATACTACAAGTTATTGATTCGCATTTGCTAAAAGATAGAGGACGTTTTAGGACAATAACCATAACAAGAAGATGAGCAACGAAGAGCAACCAAAATGCCCCGTTGACGCAAGCACTAGAGAAGCTTGGTTAAAGAAATCAAGACAGGCACAACAAGCACAGCAAATGAAAGATATACATAAGGCCACAGCTGCTTCTGAGACCATAATATCGGCATCCACTGGAAGTACGACATCAGCACAACAGAATAAGGGTTGGAAACAGAGCATCACTGGTTTGTTCTGGGCTCAACCATCAGTAAATACCACAACATCCGAAACCATAAACACTAATACAGCCTCAACAAAGCACATGATACCCCCACATCCTATCCCTGAAGGAACACCAGAAGGTGCCGTTTGTCCAGTAGATCACTCAGCGAGAGAAACTTGGGTGTCTAAAGTGACTGGCAAACCTAGCGAGACTATAGTGAAGAAACCTAAGGTGGAAGCCGTTGAATTACCTGCAGATAGTTGTTCCTCGGATAAATTAGAGACAGGCTTAACATTCACATCTAACGTCGACTTACCAGAAGAAAGAGAGATATCATCTATACCTAGAACAGGTGCAAAGTCCAACTGGATCTACCCATCACAAAAACAATTTTTCAATGCTATGAAACGTAAAGATTGGAACCCTGATGCAAATGATATGCAAACCATAGTGCCAATTCATAATATGGTTAATGAAAGAGCATGGATGTATATACAAATGTGGGAACAAGGTCAGGGAGGAGAAGAATGTGGTGGTGTACAATTAACCAGTTTCAAAGGAGACTCCAAGAAGGTCACACCAAGAGCTAGAATTAGATCATTGATGGGTCATGATTTACCATTTGATAGACATGACTGGACCGTGGATCGTTGTGGTACACAAGTTGATTACGTTATTGATTTCTATGCCAATACTAATGCAAAAGATGGATCCCAGGGTCCTTCATTCTACCTTGATGTGAGACCAAAATTGAATTCTTGGGCTGGTATCAAGCTCAGAGTTTGTAAAGCTCTTAATTTGTAAATAGCAACTAATATATAAAATAGAACATTATTTTTAAATAATAAATAAAACATTTATTCAAGTGTTTAATATATGTATATACAGAAAAGCATCATCCCAAGTAAGTTAATTAGAATTTCTTGCCTAAAGTACCACTTTGGCCAACAGCTTGCATACTCTAGATTGAAAAGGTATTAAGTTAGTATAAAGAATTTCAGAGTGAATTTTGAGAAAGAGAGGTACTTACTTCCCCAACTTTGAGGTTAGCTTCGAAATATTTAGCAACACATCTGTCAACACATAAACCTTCAGCTTGGGTTAATTCACCAGTAGTTAAAGATTGAGCATTGTAACATTTCTTATTACATGAATCAACTAATTTGTTAAACATTGTAGTAACCATATCTAATTCTGATTCAGCTGCTTTAATTTTAGCCTCTGATGAAACTTGTGGAGCACCTCCACCTAAACCTAAGAAAGACATTTTGGATAAGTTTATATATATGATATCTAAGGTGAGTTTAAAGTATATGAAACTGTAGGTCTTCGATATACTTTTTAATCTATCTAAATATTTTTACTCTCTCTCTAGGGCAAAATGCTGTGAAAAATTGGAAAACTGGGAAAAAAAGACAGAGAGGTCGTGTTTCGAGTGAGAAAATGTTCCATTTTGGGAAGTAGTAGATTTCGATATGGAATGCTTAGTCAGCGTGACAGCTTTTACAACTTTTAAAAGTGTCGTGATATCAAATTAAAATTATAATGTACGTCGTTATATAGCATTAAAATATAAGAGAGTCTTCTCTCTTGAGTTGATTAGCGAAGAAAGCAGGTTGTTGAGACGAGGTAATTGGATTGTTGTTATGGGTATTAGACGGCTTTTTGCATCCAAAGGTGTAGTTATCCAAATAGACATTCTTCAATCCGTTACCGAAGTAGTATAAGGTAATCAAATTTAAGAAGATCAACCATAATAGCAATATACTGGTGAAAATACCAAATGCAATTAAGGATCTTCTACCGGGCATACCAACATATCTTGTGAAGAGTCTCCATAGCTTGTATGCGATATAGGCAATACCCGAACCATAACCAAGTAAGACAACTACCATTCCCAGTTTCTTTTCTCTTGTTGCAGAGTAGTCTGCTAAGATTAGCAAGGGGAAACTTATTCCTAGCAATACAACGGTGATGATGAATTCAGGCGAGGACTTATCAAGGGCAATGACAATGAATTGTAAGGTAAATGCAGGCAAGAAGAAGAAACAGAGTAAGATTGCATTACGATGTAAGTTGAAGAATTTGTTTGATTTCAAAAGCACTGGATTATTACCAATAAGCTCACTTGTATTCTCCAAGAATGAATTCCTCAATTTCCAAGCATTAAACATCTGGAAAACAGTGACAACACATGAGACGCATAACACTACAATAGCCATGATTGAAGTATCTCTAGACCACCAAGCTTCTTTATCAGTAGTGAAAAACAGAATTCTCTGCTTACTATCACTGATTTGCATACCGGTATAAACCGTCATACTCATCAAGAAGACAATATATGACATGAGGTGGTACCAATTTCTGGTGTATAGCACGATCAATGTGAAAATCACTTGGTAAATCTCGGCAAAAATGTATAAGGCCAAATATGTAGCAGTAGCTCTCTTCTTCGCTGCAACCCATTCGTCATCTGACATATTTGAGTTTGAGGTGAAATCTTTATAATCTTGAGGATTGTCATCTAAATTGTTCATGTTCTTTATGTAAATACCGAAGATAAAACATTGTAATGCTAAAATTATTATAGCTGATATAATCGAGACTAGTAAGAACAATTTCGACCATACATTACTGTTCAACCATACGTTTTTCTTGAATTTATCAACCCATGATTGCTCATATTGAACCTGTAAGTCCTGTTTGTACAATTTAGAAATCTCAGGATCTTCAAAAAGCGGAACAGAGTTGAAATTGGAAAAATTACTTCCTACCACTTCTCTATTCTGATTAGCGGTTATAGTATTAGCGCTTCTGATTTCATCTTCAAATGAGAATGTAGACGGTATATCCGACTCTATATCGTAAGGTTTGCTTGAATAGCTGTAATTGTGACTATGACTCATAAAATTTGTGTATTATCTTGTATATAGATTCCTTCAATTGCAATGGGTTACAAGTACAAGTACAACACGAACCAAATTCAAGGATATGTGATTCTATTTATAAAAGTGAAAAACTCACCCTAGAGAAGTGGGCTGTGTGCTTCTTTTAATTTAGAACGAGGCGGTGTGTCCTCGCTCTCACCCTGTGGAGAAAGAGGAGCAGCAGATTTGTGTGTGCTTTTATGATTAGTGGATGTGTGATAGTGTATATGTAATATGGCTATGTATGGTCATTACTGATAAGGTGGTATTATTATTAGTGAACCCTGTACTATCATCTGATGAGCACAATGATAATGACAATATCAGTAACGTTCATGTAAAAGCAAATAATACATAAATACATAGTATATAGAGACAGTTTGAACATCCCTACACAAATAAGACCCTTTAATTAACCACCACCAAAATTGACAGAATGTCATTTTTCAGATTTTGTGAAATTAGGGGACGGGGATGAGATGATTGATGTTTTATGGGTGGTGTTTGATCTGAATTGTGGTTTTCTGTGAATTGTATTATTTCTACTACTAGTTTATGTTGTTTTACTGATACTACTATCATCAAATCATACTTAAACATCCATATCCATCATTTTGATTGTTATATAACACATCAATTGCTTATTATCCCCACTGTGTGTCTTACTTGTCAATTGAGCCGAATCCCATTGAATTTATAAACAAAAAAAAAAATGGAAAGACTTAATTTAGCAACTTACGCTAAAGAGATCAAAACTGACTACGATAAAGTTGTCAATGGTGAAGCAACTTATGCCATCTTCACCACTTTGAAAGATTCTTCTTTGAAACCAACCGCTTTAGGGTCCGGAGATATCACTGATTTCGTATCTGAATTCGAAGAAGGTGCCGTACAATTCGGTATAATCGGTGTTCATCCATTTGGATCTGATGTTAAAAAATTATTATTATTAGGTTGGTGTCCAGACTCATCTCCATTGAAGTCAAGAGTTTCATTCGCAAGTAACTTAGCTGAAGTTGGTAAATTGTTGCATTATCATGTTCAAGTTACTGCTAGAGATTCTGATGATTTAGACGTCAAGGATCTTTTGAAGACTGTCTCTGATGCATCAGGTGCTAGATACTCAATTCAAACCATCTCAAAGACAGCTGAGCCAATACCATCTTTCAAACCAAAACCAAAAGCTGCATCTCCATCTCCATCAGCTTCCTCTCCATCTCCAGTTTCAGCTCCTTTCAAGCCAAAACCAACTCCTCCATCAGTCATCAAACCAAAACCAGCTGCTTCTGCTCCAACTACTTCCAAATCTGATGAAGATGAATGGGATGGTGAAGAAGAAACTGAAGTTAGAGACTTCAACGAGAAACCATTGGAAACAGTTGAATCTGCTTATAAGCCAACTAAAGTCAACATTGCAGAATTGAGAAAAGGTGTAGATAGCACCACATCATCTAAACCTGTTCCATCTGGATTTGGCAAAAAAGAAGAAGAAAAAGAAGAAGAAGAAGAAAAGAGTGAACCTGCTTCATTCAAAGATAGAATGTCTGCTTACGTTTCATTAAACTCCGATTCTGGTCGTTTATCATCATTACCTAAACCAAAGACCACTAACTCAGTTGCTTCAAGATTCGCTGAGAAAGTTGTTCAACCAGATTTTGCATCTTCTAGTAAAGCACCTACTTTTGACTCCACTGGTAAGAAATCCAACTCTGATATGTTAGTCGGTGGTCTTAGTCGTAACTATGGTACTGATGGTGGTAAGACACCTGCTCAAATCTGGGCTGAAAAGAAAGGTAAATACAAAGTTGTTGAGTCTGATGAAAAGCCAGTCAATGCTGAAGAAGTTGAAAAAGAGACTCTTCCTTCTGTCTCTGATGTCAAATCCAGATTTGCTTCCATGAGTTTCAAAAAAGACGACGAAGAAGAAGAAGAAGAAGAAGAAGACGATGATTGGGAAGTTGTCGATGAGAAGAAAGTTGAAACTCCAGCTGTTTCATTACCACCACGTTCTGTTCCTGCTCCTGTTGAAGAAAAACCAGCTCCGGTACCAGAACCAGAATCTGAACCAGAAGAAGAAGAAGAGGAAGCACCAGCTCCTGCTCCAACTCCTGTACCAGCTGCTAAGAAATCTAAGAAATCTACCAAGAAAGCTGTCGCTGAATACGACTATGAAAAGGACGAAGACAATGAAATTGCATTCACCGAGGGTGAGTTAATCATCAATATAGAATTTGTCGATGATGATTGGTGGGCAGGTGAGAATACCAGTGGTGAAGTTGGTTTATTCCCTGCTTCTTACGTCACATTACAAGAAGACGAGGAAGAAGAGGAAGAAGAACAAGAATCTACTCCTGCTCCAGCACCATTACCACCACGTCCTGTTCCATCTACACCTGAGCCAGTCACTGAACCTGAACCAGAGCCAGAAGTTGAAGAAGAAAGTAAAGGCAGTGGAGAATCAGCTACCGCTGAATACGATTATGAAGCTTCTGAAGAGAATGAACTTTCATTCAAGGAAGGTGATGTTATTGAAGATATTGAAAAAGTAGATGAAGATTGGTGGTTAGGTACTTTAAACGGTGAGAGAAAACTATTCCCTGCTAATTACGTCACATTAAACTAGAAAAGAAAAATATACTAAATATTGAATAACTCAAACTTAAATAAAACCAATACGAAAAATGTATGATTAAAATATAGACTTTATTTGCTAAAATCCATATATTGGAAAACTGTATATACTCAAAAAAAACACAAAAGCCACATAAAAAAATAAAATACTCTAAATAAAACCCTAATCCTAAAACTTTTCTGAAAAAAACTTTGAATAAGTTGAAAATGATAATTGAACCTACCTAAGAAGCCATAGACATGGCATTTTGTAATTCTTTGAAGACAATACATCCGAATAAGTAACAACCGCTGACTCCACGAATAGAAGAGTTGATCTGTGATCTGACTACGATAGAGGAATGAGAGTTCAAAGTCTCGATGTAAATTGGAACTTTTATCCAGCCTAGCTCGTTTAAGTTTCTGCAAACCTTGACTCTTTCCTCATCAAGAGGTAATTTCTCAATTCCTTGAACGAGTGAAACAGGGTTGGATTCGATATCTTTACCCTCGGTTTCTACGTTCTTTAAATCTCTGGACTTTCTAAGAATTGGAGCTAATTTGTCGTAATTCTCAATGAAATTAGAAACGTTTGCTCTCCATCTTTTACCACCTTCATCACCACAGATCAATGGCTTGTCCTTTGATTTAACCTTGGAGTCAGTCTCTGTTAAAGTATCAGACGATGACTCGTCTGCGCTGATTTCTTGACCGTCATAATCATCCTCACCACTACTGCCATTACTACTTTCTTGAGCATCTAGAGCATCTTCAACTAATTCTTGAGTTGCTCCAGCTAATAAATCAGATGCGATATGACGACGACCACGTTCGTGTTCTTGTTCATGTTCTTTATCCAGTTGAGTGTCGTTCTTCGATTCGTCTTTATGACCTTTTATACCCATAATATCTTTCCATAACTTATCGATGTCCATATTGGAGTATAACATGATTCTTATCTTACTTCTGATAGAGAAGAAAAGACTCACCACCAATACAGTTGGGAAAAGAACTGGAACCATGAATATGACAATCAAGATGAAAGCTCTTCTTTGACTCAATGGTAAGAAATGCTTTTTCTTAGATTTCAATTTATCATTGGTTTCCACTCTTCTCTTGCTCCGTTCAAAATCCACTATTCTCAAAGGCACAGTCACCATTGACTCATCCTCAATGATATCCACAGAAGGTAATAAATCAGTGCTTATGAATCTCAAATCCAAATCATGCCAATTTTCTTCAAATGGACTGTACTCTGTAATATAAGACGTATAAAAAGCCACTGATCTATCATTCTTAACATTTGCAAATGCAATTCTTTTTTGAAACTTCTTTAAGCCTTTCCAGTATGGACCTTCTACATCGGCTAGTCTTATCACAATATCTGCTCCATCAGTTATGAACAAATCTTTTCCGGATTGACCTAAGAATTTCGAGCCGAGGAAATTCAAAGTGTGATCCAAGATTGAGCTCTTCCAGAATCTCATCCCCATATGAGGCGTAGCAATACTAGCATATATACATGGTTCAATGGTATCGAATACTCCCAATTTATACATCTCACCAATACAATATCTAGAGATCAGTCCTCCTAAACTGTAACCAACGAATGAAATCTTCTTAACAGTCAGATTCCTCTCACTCTTCAGATAAGCAATTTCATTGAACAAATCACGTAAGACGAATTTACCACATTGTTCAACACCATCGTAAGTATTGAAGTATTCAGAACAGGAAGGTCTGAAAAAATGGAAATTTTCATTAGAGGTCTTATCCCTTTGTGTGGTATTACCTTCATCAGCGGATTTTTCAGCGCCTGTCAAGTAAGTATACTGAGAAAGCTCTTCTAATATCTCCTTTATGAACTCTACGTTTTTTGCACCACCCCATAGTCTTAAAGAAAGATGAAAATAGAAAAGTTAGTAAATATAACCAAAGACAAAATGACCTCTCACATAAAAATCATAGTGTGGAAGAGTGCTGCACAAGCAGATGCATACACTATCACCATTACAAAATTCACATGCCGATAGCCGTTGTAAGCTTAAAATTGCAAAAACAAAGTACATACCCATGAATTAAGACAAATAAATGCACATTATCTGAACCCATTTTAGCATTTCAGTACTCTAACTAGCAATTATTGATAATCAATTGTACAATACAAGAAGAAAAGGGTGATACGTATATGTTTAAGAGCACACAATTTGTAAAAAATAATTTTTAAGTTAGCAGATCATTTTATTGTATTATTATTTCAATTGCTTAACTATGTGTAGAGAAACACTGCCTTGTTTTTCAAAAAATAAATTGGCACGTGAAAATTTACTTTGAAGAGAAATGGTGTTCAGTCGAGCGAGTGCAGTGGAAATCTTTTTGAAGATTATGTAAATATGAGATTAGAGATTGTACTATACGATATAGTATTTGGTTGTTTTGATTAGTACTATTAATTACTTCAGCACAGTCAATCAACACAATGAGTAAAGGTACTAGAGTATTTAGCTCACCAGGTAAGGCTTTGCTAGCCGGTGGGTATCTTGTGCTTGATGAACATTACAAGTCTTTCGTGATAGCACTTTCTTCTAGAATGCACGCGGTCTCCAAATCAGCTCAATTGACCGAGGATAGAACACCAACAATCACTGTGAAGTCTCCTCAGTTCCTGAATGGAGAATGGAGTTACGAAATCACTTTCACCGAGGATAACTCTTTACAATTGAACGAGATCAACGGTAGAAGAAACCCATTTGTCGAGGCTACCATTCTTGTAGTATACTCATACTTAGATCCAGAATTAGTATCTCAAAAATCAGTTGAAGTCACCATGTTCTCCGACGCAGGATACCATTCTCAAGTTGGATCTGTACCAAAAGTATCAGAAAATGGTTGCAAGACATTCTTGTATCATGATGAAGAGATTCATAAAGTAGCCAAGACTGGACTTGGTTCAAGTGCTGGGTTAGTCACTTCATTGACCACTGCATTGTTATCTGCTTACTTGAATGGCAATGCTTCTTTGGATATCAGGGACGCTACAAATCTCAACAAGATTCATAACTTATCACAAATCGCTCATTGTATCGCACAAGGTAAGATCGGTTCAGGATTTGATGTTGCATCGGCTACATTCGGAAGTATTGTCTATCGTAGATTCAAACCAGAGTTGATAAATGATATAGTGACAAACTGTTTCTCCAACTCAGTTGAAGAGAACCATGAGGTATTGGTTGAGTTAGTAGATAATAAAGATTGGCAGATAACTAATGATAAATGTAGTTTACCTCGCGGTATCAAATTATTGATGGGTGATATCATTGGTGGATCAGAGACTCCAAAATTAGTCAGTAAAGTGTTGAATTGGAGAAAATTAGAACCTGAAAGATCTTTGGAAGTATGGACTGAATTAGATAAAGCTAATATGTCTTTAATAGATGCTTTAGGCAATTTGAACAAATTATCAGTCGAAGAGCCAGCCAAATATGATGAACTTCTAGAGATCTTATCCACACACAGTAATCAACAAATAATGTCGCTAATCCAATTCTCACCAGAAATGAAAACTAAACTTCAACCATTGACAGAAATCATAAATACTATACAAAATATCCGTCATTACCTACGTGTCATGACAAGAGAAACAGGCGCTGAGATTGAACCACCTGAACAAACCATCTTACTGAATAACACCAACGCATTAAAAGGTGTATTAGGAGGTGTAGTGCCAGGAGCAGGCGGTTACGATGCTATTTGTTTACTCGTGTCAGAAAAATGCATACCTAACATCATCAAAGAAACTAAAGAACCCAAACCAACTATCCCAAGTGTCGCATTAGATTGCCAGCAAGATAGCAATATGAAAACTTATATGAACTGTGTCAAGACAAACGTCTTTGAGAAAGTCTCCTGGTTGGACCTTTGTGAAGAGAGCGAAGGTGTAATAGAAGAAGATCCAGCTGACTTTGAAGGTTTATACTAAGTAATGAGTACATAGCTAAATAATAACAGTGAAATAGATCACGTGATATCAAAATAAAGACTAAGAAAATTTAAAGGTTGACATCGGTAGACAAGAAAAACCGTTAGTAGAAGACTTTGTGTCATGAATTACTTGCTTTTATAGACTGTGTAATTAGATATAGGACACTTTCGAGCGAGCAAACACAATGACACAAGTGATATCAGATGAACAAGTACAGCAATGGAAAGCAAACAAAATCATTGGGATAATTGGTCTCGGTGATATGGGACTTATGTACGCGAGAAGGTTTACAGAGGCCGGTTGGAAAGTCTGTGGATGTGATAGAGAAGATAGATACGAAGAATTGCTCAAGCAACAAGAGGATCAACAAATAGCAGATTTTGAAATCCTGCGTACTGGTCATTTGGTTTCTAGAAAATCAGATTATATCATTTACAGTGTTGAAGCTGAGAATATAGACAAGATTGTTTCGTTATATGGACCATCTACAAAAGTTGGTGCTATTGTAGGAGGACAGACTTCTTGTAAGAGACCAGAGATACAAGCATTTGAGAAGTACTTACCCGATGATGTGGAGATCATATCTGTGCATTCATTACATGGTCCAAAAGTTGACACTACAGGACAACCATTAGTTTTGATCAAGCATAAAGCATCAGATGAATCATTTCAATTTGTCAAGAGTTTAATGTCCTGTTTGAAATCCAAAGAGGTTATATTAACATACGAGCAACACGATAGAATAACAGCAGATACACAAGCCGTGACACATGCGGCATTTTTAAGTATGGGATGTGCATGGCATATGAGTAATCAGTACCCTTGGGAAACTCCAAGATGGATCGGTGGTATGGAAAATGCAAAGATTAATATCTCATTGAGAATCTTCTCTAATAAATGGCATGTTTATGCCGGTTTGGCAATTACTAACCCTTCAGCAGAGGAACAAATCAAGCAATATGCAACTTCTACAAGTGAGTTATTCACACTTATGATTCAAAGAGACAGTGAGAAATTAAGAGAAAGAGTATTCAAGGCAAAAGAAAAAGTGTTTGGTCATTTAGGTAAAGATCATAAATTATTATTAGATGATAGTGTGTTACAACAGTATTCATTGAATAAGACACCACCTGCGGGTAGACAACCAAATTCACATCTTTCATTGTTAGCAATTGTCGATAGTTGGAGTTGTCTAGGTATTGTACCATACGATCACATTATTTGCTCAACACCACTTTTCAGAATATTCCTTGGTGTCACCGAGTACTTATTCTGTACCCCAGGATTACTAGAAGATGCATTAGAGGACTCAACTAACGAAATCACATTCAGACAAGATGATTTGAATTTCGTGATAATGGCTAAGGAATGGAGTAATATTGTATCTCATGGTGATTTCCAATTGTACAAAGAAAAATTCGAACATACTCAAAAATTCTTTGCTCCTATGTTCCCTGAGGCTAATAAACTTGGTAATGAAATGATCC
This sequence comes from Wenyingozyma methanosorbosa, assembly GCA_030570755.1. Classification (NCBI taxonomy): domain Eukaryota; kingdom Fungi; phylum Ascomycota; class Pichiomycetes; order Pichiales; family Pichiaceae; genus Wenyingozyma; species Wenyingozyma methanosorbosa. The sequence continues at coordinate 189,121 of JAJLWP010000008.1, forward strand.
AGACTATTCTCAAGAGGGTCAAGGATTACGAACAGGAGTAATCGACTAACTAATCTGTATATATTACACTAATATATCATCGTACATCGTAAAGTAGTAAAATAGGTAAATCAAAATTAAGTTACCCTCTTTTCCAGTAGCGCGCAGGGACGTTAGAAAAAAATTGTGAAAGTGTCAGCCGAGCGAGCGAGAGTTGAAGGAGAGTGTGGTTTTTGATGTTTCTGAAGGTGAAATGGCTAATTCGTATCAAGTTTATAATTCAACAATACGACATAACTCTACACATAGAATCAAGAAGCAAAACGCTTATATCAGCTATAATTTATTATACTAAACTTAACTCCGAATCAACTGATCAATTGACATATCATCAATCAAACATATAATTACTAATATCAAGATCATATCGGCTTTAAATCTTAACTCGGATATCAATTTTCATAAGCCATATTCATCAATTTACAATACAATAGCTAAATAGCAAACATAGACAACACAGATACTAACTAACACAAAATGGGTAACGTATTCAGTGGGATATTTGGAAGATTATGGGGTATAAATAAAACGATAAGAATTGTTATATTAGGATTAGATGGTGCAGGTAAGACAACAATACTGTATAAATTACAATTAGGTGAAGTAGTTAAGACCAAGCCAACGATTGGATTCAATGTTGAAACTTTAACATATAAGAATATAACTATTAGTATGTGGGATTTAGGCGGTCAAACATCAATAAGACCATATTGGAGATGTTATTATACAGATACAGCAGCTGTTATATTCGTTGTTGATTCTACGGATAAAGAAAGAATGGATATAGCTAAGAAGGAATTACATATGATGTTAAAAGAAGATGAATTAGCAGAGAGTGCTTTACTGGTTTTCGCAAATAAACAAGATCAACCAGGTGCTTTAACTGCTGCTGAAGTAACAAAGACTTTAGGTTTAGTTGATCTAAAGGATAGAAGTTGGAGTATTGTAGCAAGTAGTGCTATAAAAGGTGAAGGTTTAACAGAAGGTCTTGATTGGTTAATCGATGTTATAAAGGAAGAGCAGATGTAATAATATAGCTCACCAACTCAACTCTTTGACTCTCTGAACACACAATATTATTCACTCCCCCTTTCTTTGCCCCTTTGCAGGGACTGACTTTTTCTTCTTCTTACTATTTTTTTACTTTACTTTACAGCTAACGGTAAGATGCATCACGACTTATAACTACGATTTCGCATATATCATTAGCTTATTTCATAGAATGTATACATAAAATCACTTCAAAATAATTGATTAATCTTTTTACATGTAAGTAATTACGTCAAACGTATTTCAAGGCGAATAAATAAATCTGAACCCTGTTTCTCGCGGGAAATAAATATAATGAGATTTTTACCGCAGGCAGAAAATAATGGATTCCGCGATAAAGTCAAATAGCAAGCGAAATAGCAACTTTGAAAATTATTGCATGCCTTATGTATATATATTGTGGTGATTGTGCTTATACATGTTTCATACTTTGTTTCTTTTCTTTTGGAGTTTGAACTAGAATCAACAAGAAGTATACGATCGCTAATAAACATGAATTGCATAGGTAGAGTACGAGTACCGTCATTGAGTCCGAAAAGTGTATGCAAGCTGAAGTTGGGTTATAAAATTAGTCCCAAGCTTACTCCACCATCACAACCTGCCTTGCAATTGAAATACAGCACAAGTCTAAGGAACGCATTTGTAAGGACCTCTATAGGCTCACCACGCCATTATAGTACATATAATAAGTCCAGCACCTCCTCCAATGAAAAGTCATCACTAGTGTACTTAGTTTGCGGTGTTGGTATAGCTGGAATTCTCGGGGTAACCATAGCAAACGAGGCATATATCAAAAACGATGATCATAGAGAGCCAAGCGCATTAGATGCAGCAATAGATGAGGCACTCACAGAGTCTCAATTAAAGAGTAAACTAGAGCCAGATCCACAAGGTGATACATATGAATCAGGTTTGTACCTTGCTTCTCAGAATGAACTGGTTAAAGAAGAGCAAGAAGCAAGAGACAAGAATTTGAAGCACAGGAATATACTGGTTAGACTGTATTTCAGAGTTCATTATTTTACCCTGGATTGCATTATAGAGCCTATACTCATAGTAGAAAGATTTTTAGAATTGACTATCTTGTTCTTACCAGTGATAATGGTGTACCCTATGACGTGGTTTGGTAAGAAACAACATCTAAGAAACAACGAGAGATCAGGTGCATTATTATGGTATAAATATATAACATATGCTGCAGAATTGGGAGGTGCATCATTTATCAAATTAGGTCAATGGGCAGGATCAAGAACAGATATTTTCCCAGAAGAGTTATGTATCGAGTTATCGAAATTGCATTCAGATGCAAAGCCACATTCATGGCATCAAACTAAGAAAATCTTAGAGAAGTCATTCAATGGATTGAAGATTGAGGATGTCTTTGAAGAACTGAACAAAGAGCCTATAGGTTGTGGTGCTATTGCTCAAGTGTATCTAGGTAAGTTGAACCCTGCATTCTATCAACACAAGAAGGAAAAGGATAATGGTGTATCGAGTAAATGGGTAGCTATCAAAGTTGTTCATCCTAAAGTCGCTAAGCGTATTCAAAGGGATCTGAACATAATGAATTTTTTCGCAAACTTGATTGATTATATACCCACAATGGAATGGTTATCACTTCCACAAGAAGTTGAACAGTTTTCCATATTGATGAAATTGCAACTAGATCTTCGTATTGAAGGTTATAATTTACTTAAATTCAAAGAGAATTACAAAGATAGACCAGAGCTTATGTTCCCTAGTCCTATAATGGAATTAGCCGATAGAAATGTGTTAATTGAAGAAAGGGTCAATGGTATATCAATGAATGATATCTTGGCTATCAATAAGCAAAAGATTTGTAGAGGATTGTTGAAAGAGACAAGTGATATCTTAATTGACTCTTTCTTACAGATGTTAATCTTGGATAACTTCATTCATGCTGATCTACACCCTGGTAATATTTTTGTGAGGTTTCTTGAGTACGGTAAGAGCAATAGACATCAGAAGTTTGGTCAGATTGTGTCTACTGAAGAGGAGATAGATGACTTGGTGAATGAGTTGAAGAAGATCAAGGAAGATAACGTTGGTGACGAGGAGAAACTACTAGGTGAAACAGCTAAATTTTTTGGGAAATTGAAAGATGAAGGTTTTAAACCACAAGTTTGTTTCATTGATACAGGTTTAGTGACAGAGTTGAATGAACATAATCGATATAACTTTATAGAGTTATTCAACGCATTATCTGAATTTGATGGGTACAAAGCAGGTGAGTTGATGATTGAAAGATCAAGAACACCAGAAACTGCAATTGACAAAGAAGTGTTTGCCTTGAAAGTCGAGAGATTAGTCGATAGAATCAAAGAGAGAACTTTCAGACTAGGTTCTATATCAATTGGTGATTTACTAGATAAGATGTTGGGTATGGTAAGACAGCATCATGTTAGAATGGAAGGTGATTTCATAACTGTTATTGTAGCAATATTATTATTGGAAGGAATTGCAAAACAATTAGATCCAAATCTTGATTTGTTTGCAAGGTGCGTATATGCATGGAATTTAGGATTTCCAACTTACTAATAGGTTTACTAACTCAAATTACACATACTAGTTCCATTCCAATATTGAGAAAATTAGGATTCAAAGATGGTAAATTGATAATGGAGAATCAAAATAAATTAAACATGATCAAAGTCTGGGCAACTTTGGAAGCAAGACAATTCATAAACGCTTCTGTGTCGGATGTAAGTACTCTCATTTCCTCACTATCGTTTACCAAGTCACACATTACTAACACTATCACCCTAATACAGGTCTATGATCTGGTGAAATCTGACGGATTATCTCCAAACTACTAGAAACACCCTTACACAACAACACTCACCCCCACACTGATAAGAGACTGCCCGTTTACTAGTAACAATAAGCACTATAAGTAGTAGAAGACAGTCGTATATAGCAAATAGACATATAGATATGCCACAAGTGTCAATGAGAGACACATACGCATGGTGTGTAGTAAAAAAGCCGTGACATGGCAGTGGCACGCAACTCATCCCCCGCTCACGCAACGACACTATCGCGGTGTCCTTCGGCCTTTCTGCTCCGTGCACTGCACTGCTTAATGCGCCCATAATAAATGAAATTTTAACGAGATTTGCCAATTTCAGATTGTTTACATGTGATTGTGGGGGATTATTCACCACTAATGACTATTTACATACTGTTATACTGTTAATTATGATCTATCATATAGTATACTACATATACATTCACTCCAACTACTAATAATAGCACCAATGATAAGATTACTCATCAATTGTGTCAAATTCTGGTGATAATAGTGCAACAAACACTTTTGCGCTTATGAAAACAGGCAGAAACAGCAAAGAAAAAGAAATTTTAAATTGGCCAATTTTTTTATCTCATAAATTTTTTGTTCCTCAATTTTGTACAAAGGAAGTACAGAACTGCCCCACGAGGTTGGTTAATTTATATACTGTTTGACTGAATTAGGCTTATTTGTTTACATTTATAGATCAAGTCTGATTAGAATAGTGGTTTGCGTGTTTTCTTAGTTTCAAGTTAAATGTTACTTGTTTGCTTTCTTTAACCTTAACAACAAAACAAGGATTAGAATATCTCCAATTGAAGTAAATATTAGATAGAAGAATATTGTGTGTTTTTGTGTTCTGGTTTGTGTTTTTTTTTGAGGAAAAATGAAGTTTGGTAAGACATTTATTGGCCATCAAGTCCCGGAGTGGACTCACTCTTATATGAACTATAAAAGTTTGAAAAAACAGATTAAAGTTATCTCTTTGAAGCAACAAGAATTGCTAGCAAATGATCCAAATATCGATACGCTGAACGATCCTACAGTTAAGTCTGAATTAGCTTCGTTTTTCTTCTATTTAGATAGAAATATCGAGAAAGTTGATGATTTTTACAACAAGCAGTATGCTGAGTACGATCGTAGATTGAAGAAATTGACTAGTGTGCTAGGTCCACCAACTAATTTTGGTGGTTCAAGTACTAACTTGAATGCGCAATTGATTAACATGAACAGCAACTCGACTCCACATGCTCAATTGGACGACGATGAGGAAGTTGAAGAAGTACTGGGTATACTATTTGAATTGAGAAACTGTTTCCGTAACTTAAAATGGTTTGGTGAATTGAACAGACGTGGGTTCAGAAAGATATTGAAGAAACTGGATAAGAAAGCAGGTACTAAGAGACAAGATACTTATATGGCTGCTAGAGTTTATCCATTACCATTCGCCAATGAAACGGAAATTGCAAGAAGTTTGAACCTGATTAACAGTTATTTGAACAACTTGCTTCCTTCTCAGGATACTGAAGAGGATACTAAGAAGTATAACAATACTATCCCAATTGAGTTGATGTACTCTCCAAATATGATTGCCAGTCATTCTAATAACACTAATAAACTGGCTGTTGATCCTAACTCTTCAAATTCTTCATCAATCTCAAATGTTGACATCTCTAATAATAACCATGGTGTTCAACAAGTCACACACAGTCTCAATGGATTTTCACTTGCTTCAAAATCAAAGAATAATAGTTCATCCGTGGAACATTATATTGATTTTATTATGCAAGATGATGCGAATAGCTTGAATCAGGCTTTAATTAAAGAATTCATGTCGCCTGTTTTGGCACCTTTGAAATTACTGCTCTCACTATTGAACAAATCAACTTTGAATTTATCATACAAATGTATTGATTCATTGTTGGAGATTATTCCAGTCTTGTCAGACTCATCAGACATTTCAGGAAGAAACTTCATTCATCACCATGTCATTGCCTTAGGTAAACAATACGCCAAGGAACAAGAATTGAAAAATCAATTATCCAACTATACAGACAGATCAATTCAACCAGCAACACCACCAGATTCCAATATGAGATTAGTTGGTGCTTTTGGTCCAGATGGTATTAATTCAAATGATTCATCACAAGGTTTACTATACATTTTTGAAAATTTACCACCACATTTAAAATTTGCAATTTTACAAAAAGATAACTATAAGAGAACTCCATTACATTATTCTGCTCAATATGGGTTAAGAAAAGTTACTAGTATTATCTTAGATTTCCTCAAGAAATGGTCATTATGGAATGATCAAGTCTCTATTGATGATACTAAGTACTGGGGTGATTCTGAGTTTTTAACTCCATTACACTTGTCTATATTGGGTACACATCCTAAAACTACAGAAACTTTACTAAAATCAATGTCACCAGATATTCCAATGACTTGTCCACAATTATTATTGTTGGCAGCAAGACTAAACTCAATTGAGATCATGGACTTACTCTTACAACAAAAGGGAATTGATATTGATTTCAGTGATCCAGAGAACAAAGAAACTGCATTATACATCACATCAAAATTGAATTTGATTGATGCGACAGAGTTCTTACTTAGTAAAAATGCAAATGCTGAATTAGGTGAATCTACATTCGGTTGGACTCCTATTTTTATTGCCGCTTCCGAGGGTTATATTGAAATAGTAAAATTACTGTTGAAGTACAATGTCAAATACGATATTCAAGACGAAAGTGGTTGGACTCCAAGAGAACATGCTTGTTTACGTGGTCATCTTGATATCACCAAGTTACTCACACCACCAAATTACAACCCATATAGCATGTTGAAGATGCAAAACCCTAAATCTCCAAGAATCACAGCTGTCAATGATGCATCAGCACCTCCATTCTTCAATAACAATAACGGTAGTAATAATGGTTCATTGAACGATACCAATGGTGGTGGACTGACCCCTATTTCATCAAACAACTCACCAAGTCCACAGACTTCTGCTGGTCCTTATTCAAACATGGAATTGACTACTAGTATCGATAGGTTATCCGAGGGCAATTTGATGAACAATGGTAATAAGATGGCCTACAAGTCTTTGAAACGTCATCATCAACAACAGCACCAGCAAGAAAACCAAGAGAATGAATTTGATATGATTCCAATTGGTGGTAATTCTACCGGTGGTAGTCATAACAACGGTAATGGTATGACTCCATTGTACAACCCAACTGCCATGAACGCTTCTTCTTCTACACAGGCTAGATTGAGATCTGTTTCGCCAGCACCACCAAAACCAGTGAAGTCCTTTGGTCATAGATACTTGAACCCTAACGAATCTTTATTGTTGATCACATTAGGTACCACAGATTCAAGAGTTAATGAACCTGCTATTGATTTGAAAAGAGTTCCATTATCAAGAGCTCACTCTACTGAATTAGATACTGCGTTATCTGTCGTGATCAGTGCTAAGAATCTCGATCAACCTTCTGTGTTATTAGACTTACCACTAGATGATAATCACGGTGGCGCTACTGATCCTATATCATTCAAATGTTCCGATAAAGATCCATTGGACACCACGATCTATTTCGATATTGTGCCAACTTATCAATACGGTGATAAGGAAAAGGGTAAGAAGCAAAGAGTTTTGGGTAGAGCTGTAGCATTGTTGAGATCTGTGTATACTGCCGTTGGTGATAACAGAAGATCCTTATCGAATAACATCACCTTGCCTATCTTAGAGTGTGACTCATTGGAAGTGTTAGGTACCATTAGATTCGAGTTTATGTTAATCACACCATTCTCACATCCAAAGATGTCTTTGAACCAGAATGACACATATTGGAAATCACTTGTGAGTTCAAGAGTTATCGGACACAGAGGTAATGGTATGAATTCAAGAGATAGAAAATCATTACAATTAGGTGAGAATACAGTGGAATCATTCATTGCTGCTGCGTCATTAGGTGCTTCGTATGTTGAATTCGATGTTCAATTGACAAAAGATGATGTTCCTGTGGTGTATCATGATTTCTTAGTTGCTGAATCAGGTATTGATATTCCTATGCATGCATTGACTTTGGAACAGTTCATGGGTTTGAATAAGACTGAGCAGACTAAACACTTGCGTAAGAATTACGGTGGTAGGAAATCCCTAGATGATGAATTGTTGTATTTGAAGTACAGACCAAGGTCAGTGTCATTGACTAATATCTCAAGTGAGAGTCGTAAGAATGATCATTTGAGTAGTCATACTAATACACATGCAACAGGTGTCACTTCAAACCCATTGAGTGAGGCAAACACAAATAGTAGTACTACGACAAACAACAGCGGCAGTGCAAGTGATGATGACATGGATGATGAGAATGATAGTATTTTCATTAATGAAAGAATGAAATTGACAAAGACATGGAAATTGAAGAAATACAAAGGTAATTCTAGAGGTTCCTCCATTGCCTCGTCTTTCGTCACATTGATTGAACTGTTCAAGAAAGTGCCAAAGAATGTCGGTTTCAACATTGAGTGTAAGTATCCTATGTTAGACGAAGCAGAGCATGAAGATATGGGTCAAGTCGTTCCAGATATGAATCACTGGGTTGATATTGTTTTGAAGACAGTTTATGAGAATTCAGAAGGTAGAGATATCGTATTCTCCTCATTCCATCCTGATATTTGTATCTTACTCTCAATGAAACAACCATCAATCCCAATCTTGTTCTTGACTGAAGCAGGTACACAACCAATGGCTGATGTCAGGGCATCTTCTTTACAGAATGCAATTAGATTTGCCAAAAAATGGAATTTGTTAGGTATAGTGTCAGCAGCTGAGACTATCCTGGAATGTCCTAGATTAGCATCAGTTGTGAAAGCCACAGGTTTAGTTTGTTTTACATATGGTGTTCAGAACAATGATCCAGAGAATGCTAAATTACAAATGGCCGCTGGTGTTGATGCAGTTATTGTTGATAGTGTGTTAGCCGTGAGAAAAGGTTTGACTAAAGATGAAGAAGAGAAGAAGTCTTCTAACTTAAAGACTGCAATCAATGGTAATTTAACTAAGTAAATAACGTATTCAAATAAAGTATATAAAGTAGTCAAAAAAAACTTGTTTTTAGATAAAAAACATTCCAGAAACTGGGCGCAGCTAGATAAAAAAATGATAAAACTCGGCGGTGTAGGCAGTTTCCCTTTTAGGATGAAATTGCTGTCTCTTTCAATAGAAAACGTTTCCCTTTAAGGAATATGTCAATCGTTGCTATTTCATTTCACATGAAACTGCTTTGAAAATGGGGCTACTTATCTGGTTAATATATATATCTCTCTCTTTTCTTCTTCTTTCCCTTTTCAATTCAATTGAACTATACTATAAGTTAAGTCTAATTTAGTCAATCAAGTACACAAAAAATGTCATCATCAGTTATCGCCCTAGGTATTCCAACAACAGTTACAGATGAGAAATTACAAGAATTTTTCTCATTCTGTGGCAAAATCAACAAGATATCACCATATGAAAAATCATCCACTGAGAAGACTAAAGCTGTGAAAGTCGAGTTTCAATCACCAAGTGCCGTTTCTACTGCTTTGCTGTTAAACGGGGCTGAATTAGAAGGTGGTTCAATTCAAGTTCTTGAGGAGGGCGTTTCTAAACAAACTATCACCCCATCTGATGTAGATACCTCTGCTAAGACTTCAATTGGTGCTGAATCAAGTGATGTTTCCAAAGCAAGTGGATTACCAAGCTATTCTGAGTCTCAAAGTGCTTCAGCTGCAGGTACTACCGCTGATGACTCTACTGCCGCATCAGATATCCCACAAGAAGAGAAACCAAAAGCTGCAATTTTAGCTGAATATTTATCACATGGTTATGTCTTATCAGATCAATTGATTGAAAAAGCAGTTGAATTTGATCAAAAGAAAGGTATTTCTACAAAATTCAAGAATTTCTTAGGAAATCTCGATTCTAAGTATCATTTACAAGATAAATCACAAGAATTGGCAACTAACAGCAGAGTTCAAAATTCCAAGTTGAAGATCGATTCTTATTTCGATAAGTTCAAGAATGACAAGTTTGGTTCCAAGATTCATAAATTCTATGAAAATGTTGCTACTGATGCCAAACAAGTTCATGAAGAAGCTAAGAGATTAGCCGAATTGAAGAAACAAGAAGCTTCAGGTCATGTGGTTAGTGGAATCACACCAAACTCTTCTACTTTCCAAGCTGCTTCTCAAGTTCCTCTTGAAGAAGAGAAGAAATAGTTTAGTTATTAGGTTTGTGTTTATGTCTGTTTTTTTATTTTTGGGTCTCTCTATTAAGTAATTATATATCTCTATGTATATGAATCTATTTTACACTATATCAAAAATTAAAGCAATGTTTCACCTAATGCACTTCTAGCAATTGCACATGCTGTACCTACTGTATCTAATACATGAATATCACTATTAGCCAATGAAGGGTTCACTTCCACAATGTCTAACCCTGCAAGATTACCTGTCTCGGCAATACACTCGGTGATGAACAAACCTTCTCTCAGAGTCAACCCACCTCTAACAGGTGTACCCGTGGCAGGAACATACAATGGATCAATGGCATCAACATCGTAGGAGACATGAATTGGCTCATCTCCCTTTGGACATATATTCTTCAAAGCCATCTTAATAACTTCATAAATACCGCATTTATCAACATGATACATCGAGTACGCGGTAATACCCAAGTCTCTCAAGATCTTCTTCTCACCAGGATCGACATCTCTTAACCCAATATATGCAATTTGTTCTTTCTTCACTTTTGGAATACTGTTCATCCATTTGAAATGTGGTGGCCAATTAGCTTCATCTAATCCCATAGCGAATGCAACTGGGCATCCATGTAAGTTACCAGATTCTGTAGTGGATGGTGTGTTGATATCCGCATGGGCATCTATCCATAATATACCACCATTTGGGTTCTTAGCTACAAAAGCAGATATGGTACTCATACCAATTGAATGATCACCTCCAATAGTGACAGGCAAGGTGTTATTGTTATGCGCCTTAAGCACGGAATCATAGATGAGTTTAGAACATTCACTCACCATCTTTGGTCTCTTACAATTACCATGCACGTCATTTGTGTCTTTCTTCAAACTGGCTAAGTCGAGCTTTTCCAATGGGTTATCTATCTCAACAGACCAACCTAAAGTATTGAAATCATCTATAATACCATGCTTGATAAGATGTTCAGGACCAGTCTCAACACCATCTTTACCTTGACCACCTGAAAATGGTGCTGTTATAAGTGTGACTTTCTTCTCTGGATAGTACTTAAAATCGATTGTTGTTTCCATTTTTGCGAATAGTTAAGTTACTTGACATTGAAACACTCAACAGTGAAAGATTATACACTGGTACCTCGACATAGTATATATATACCGGCCGTATGCCTCCATTATAAATCCCTTATAACATTTAAAGGAAATCAAAAGATTTTTTTATCTTTTAAATGATAGTAATAAGATAATGGCAGTGTTAACTGATTGTGGGGATTCGGTATCTCTTTCCATTAATGGATCTGGTTTCTAGTTACTACACTGTAAATTGTTGTTAGTGACTCAAAATGGAAGTATTTGATTACTATGTTTGTCTTCGGTGTAATGATGTAATTGGGTGCTTAAATAAATAGATTATGTAATTTTTAGTTAAACACACCCTTACATCACTATTAAACTCCCATAGTTAAGGAAACAAGGCTGTGTATGAAAAACGAACGAAACGGGGGTTCCTTAGTTTTTTATTATTAAGCGCCAACCTCCCCCCCTTCATCCCCCATTAGTTCATTAGAAAGTCCAAATTTCAAAATTGAACTTTTCTAATGACTAAAGGGGACGATATCCAGCCACTTCAGCCACTAATATCACTTGCCACTATATTTCTGTGGTGGTGGCCAGTGGTGGATTGTTTTTTTGTATGGGTAACAAGATTGTGACTAGTAGGAGTAACCTATTCCAATGTATCTATGGTACTATTCAAACATTGTCTTACCATTATCTTATATGGTGGTATTGAAATAGAAAAATAAAAAACAAAGAACGACAAGTAGAAGTAGCCTATTTCATAGTACTGGTGTTATCCTAACTAGTCATACCATTCATCTTATATGAAGGCATTGCAAAAAGAAAAAAAGAAGTACATATTATATATATTACCCAGTTGGTGAATAAGTATGGTTGTTAGTAGTAAGTAGTTACTAGTGTGTATGACTTACCATTATTATCTTTTCCAGATCATCTTATCATATGCTTTGATATTCTCAACAGCTCAATTTTGTATACCCAAATTATCGCTTGTATAGAGCCAGTGGTGACTCAAGCCACTAACTCTACTCTTTATCTAATCCATTGACTTTAAAATCAGTGATGACTCAAATCACTGACTTTAGTTGTCTTTAGATATTTCTTGAACCCATTCTCCTAAGTAGTGGATCCAATTAAGAAGAAAGCGCTCAAACGCCCTAGTGAAATTGAGCTATGAGTAAACAAAACAACCTCAAGTTAAAAATGCCCCCAATCCAAATCGTAAACCCCCCAGTACCCTAACATATTTGTATAAACATAAAAGAAATATACTTCACCAAACCATACCTTATTTTCAAACCAATAGTGGGGGTAGACTTGTCAGCAAGTGTGCACCTTGCTGATAAGTAATTCAAAAGGGAAGGCAGTAGCGCAGATGCATAAATGTCATTGGTTTGAAAGTAAGCTCATAGTGATTAATATATTTCCTTTATGTTCATAGCAATGTTCTCAATTATGTTTGTTTATACTTTGGAATGGGAGGAATTTAGCGCTAGGCGCCAAATCAATCTTGTTCCTGTGGTTGTTTTGTTTTTCTCATTTGTTGGGAATGTGAAGCATATGATAGGTTGACCTAGCTTGTATGTCGCCCTGAGCCTTTGTGATTTGATAGTTGATGTTGTTGTGAAACTAATTGAGCTATAGAAGTAAGTAAACCAACAAACTTATAGAAATGAAAATAAATTATTATAGACAAAAAAATCATCCTATTAAAAGTCCAAAAACCCGATTACATAATACAAGTTATTTATAGATACTAATCATACTTATAGCAATCATACTTCTAATCATCTTATCACAACCTTCTTCTTCCATTATAGGTTCAGGTATACTAAAAAACTATCAAACATGTCCACCACAGATCAAATCACTTTACACTGGTACGTACAACCCCCATGCATCTCCTGCCAAATGACTCGATACTAATTAATCTATTGCTACAGTCTTGCCGATTCAAGAGGATTAAGAGTAGTTTGGCTCTTGAAAGAGCTGGGTCTTAACTACACCCTCATGCAGTATAAAAGAGACTCAAATATGCGTGGTGATAAAGCACTATACAAGATTCACCCATTGGGAAAATCCCCTGTCCTTGAAATTGTAACCGAAGCAGGGGACAAGAAAGTTATTGCTGAATCAGGACTTATTTTCCAGTACTTACTCTCTCACTATGATACTGAACATAAATTATACCCTTCGGAATACAAAGATGAAATTGATTATTACTTGCATTATACCGAGGGAACATTACAACCTTTACTGGTTATGCTACTCATTCACGATAAGACTAAGAGTATGATTCCTTTTCCTTTGAAATATATCGTCGGATTCGTTATTGACAAAATGGATAAGTTTTATGCTCACTCCGAGCTTATGATCAACTTAGATTACTTGGAGTCAAATTTGAATAAGGAGAAAAGTCCATTTAACACTAGTGATCTTTATTTGTGTGCTGGGAAATTAACCGGTGCGGATATAATGCTTGAATTTGCTGTTTCCCTCTCAAAATCAAGATCAGGTCTTAGTGATTCAGAGTACGCAAGTAAATACCCAAGTATCACGCAATGGTTGGAGACATTACACAAGAACAAGAACTACCAATACACGGTTGATTTAAATAAGGAAATCAAAAGTTCTTAATGAGTGAATGTATATAGTTGGTATTTAGTTATATTAGCGAAGTAGCGAGTTTTGTAGTTTGTTGTTGTTTATGTTAATTGATCAATTATCTTTCAAATTAAGCGAAGATTTTATACGTTCTTGTAAACCTTCATATAAATTATCTTCATTTAAGTTAATAAAATTCTCAATAACAATAGCATCTTTATTAGTATTCTTAGAATTGACATCGTTTGTTTGCTTATCAGCGTCATTAACATTAGTATCTTCATCGTCATCGATATAATCATTATTGATAAAATTATCAGTACCACTACTTAATAATTCACTAATGTTAAGATTCTTTAGACTTTTTTGTAAAGTTTTGATTTTCTCTTCAAGAAACTGGTTTTTCTCCTTGAGCAGACGATTATCCTGTACTAAACGATTAATATCTTCTTGTTGTCTTTCTTGTAAAACTTTCTTCTTTTGTCTACATTTAGATGCTGCAAGTCTATTTCTCTCTAAAATCTTCTGTTTTTTCCATGCAGTGGTACCTGGAATAGGACCAGCATTTGGGTTGAAAATGATTTCATTATTGTAGATTAATTGATGTTCAGGAACACCATTTTCATTAACTTTAATTTCATCTCCTTGGAAAACGTTTATCGTGGTAGTTTGTTGTTGTTGTGGTGGTGGTGGTGGTACAGGTGCTTGTGGTACAGGTGGTACCACATTTGGTTGTGGTGCATGCGAAACTGAAGGTGGCGGGCCTTGTGGAATATGGTGTTGTTGTTGTTGCTGTTGCATTAATGGGACTTGTTGTGGAGATTGTGGCATTTCAAGGTCAAAGTTCTCCTTTTTAAGTATTATATTCTCATCTCTATTAGCATTTGGACTAATATTATTCGAATTATCAGAACTATGCTGTGTATGGTTTTGCTGTTGCTGTTGTTGTTGTTGCTGTGTTGGTTGTTGTTGCGGAAGCGATTCTTGTCTTTCATTAAAGTCATGTCCGTTATTATTTTGACCATTATTTTGTTGCTGTTGATGCTGATGTTGATATTGATACAGTATACTATTAGCTTGGACAATTTGTCCAATTTGACCATTGGATATAGAAACACGACGGCGAATAGAAGGGTACATTGGAGGTGGGGATCCAGAGTGAATAGAGCCTCCTGAACCTTGATTAAAGATATATGGATGAGCGTTGATTATCGCGGGATTCGTAGTAGCAGAGTTATTAATATCAACGCCCTGACTCATAGGTTCATCCATTTGCATATTGGACTGGTTTTGATCATAGTTGTTGTTGAAGAAATTGCCGCTATTACTATTACTACCTTGATTAGACATCGGGGTCTGGTTGTTGACTACCGGACTCATAGGAGCATCTAAGAAGGAGTTTAAGTTCTGACCAACATTCTGATTGTTCAATGGTGGATAGAAGAAATTCTGACTGTTAAAAGACTGACTATACTCTAAGATTGGAGGATTGGTTATAAGAAAATTTTGAAAATCTTGTGGTTCAAGATGAAAATTTTCATAACTTATATTCGTTATTCTTTGCTTAGTGGTGGTGGAACTACCACTGTTAGAGCCAGCACTGCTGTTACTACCGTTGTTATTAGTAGTAGTAATAGTGGCTCCGCTACCACCATTAGTAAAATCATCATTTTTCAAAGATCTCTCTATACTTGGATCCTCAGTCATAGTATTAACAGTCTTCATATTTGCACTATTATTATTCGGAATTGGCATATGGTGATGTGAATATGGATCCTGTTGATGTTGTAAATGATTCGAATTATTAGAAGATGAAGATAAAGGAGATTGATTTTGATGATTTGTAACTAAATCTTCTAATTGTTGATGCTGTTGATTAACAATTGAAGGAGGAATACCACTATTCATATTCATTATTCCGTCTCTTTTTATACTAAATGCACAACAAGCTAAGCTTCTTCAAAGGTGGAGACGGCGGATCTGAAAACGTATAGTTTACTAAAAAAGTATACTAATAATAGTAAAATGTAACTAACCAAAAAAGTGGAAATGTTCGTATAAAGGACAAAAAAGAAATACAAATTTGATTGTCTTTCCGTATGTGATGTTGATGACCAAATTCAATATGCTGCTTGCTACTTTATATATGTGGATTGCTAAATGATTAAATCCGTATTATTTACCTTTTTTGGCTCAAAATTTAGGGTAATATTGTTATTGTTTAGCCGGGTCTTATTGTGGTTGGATATACTCTAATGGTATACTATCGTAGGACTCCTATCTCTAATAATAAATAACTATGGTTGTACAAGGTTAAAGTTAAACTCTATTACTAAGTCAGTAAGATGGTACGATGAGTGGCACTGTTTTGGTTTCAGGTGTTTTTTGTTTTTTGGGGGGTTTTGAAAAACCAATTCAAGGCGGTGCAATTGCATCTCATTTACTGCACAAACGCAAGTTAAAACTGTTCAAGTGGACATTTAGAGGTGAAGCAAGGGGAATGTATATGTAGTAGGATAAGTTAGTGTACAGGTAACAATGCTATCAAGGAGATTAGTACAGAAAGTTAAGGTGAGACACTTCTCCAGTACAAGAAGTGGGCTCATTTCAATTACTAAATATGTACATGTGTCAGATGAAGTTAAGCAGGCACTGAGTGAGAACAAACCCGTTGTCTCATTGGAGAGCACTATCATATCTCATGGATTGCCATTTCCGGAGAATATCAAGATGGCGAGAACAGTGGAGGGGATTATTAGAGATCAAGGTGGTGTGCCAGCAACGATTGCTTTTATCAAGGGTATACCGAAAATTGGTTTGAGTGATAGTGACTTGAACATTATTGCAGATACTAAGACTTATGGGAAAGTTCAAAAAGTTTCAAGGAGGGATATCCCCATAGTTATGTCGGGTAAAATGACAGGTGGTACCACTATTGCTAGTACGATGATTTTGTCTAATTTAGCGGGTATTTCGGTATTCGCTACTGGTGGTTTGGGTGGTGTTCATAAGAATGGTGAGTTGACAATGGACATTTCTGCGGATTTAGAAGAATTGTCAAAGACACCTACCGCGGTTGTATGTTCAGGACCTAAATCTATCTTAGATATTCAGAGAACAATGGAATATTTAGAAACTAAAGGTGTTCCAGTAATAACTTACGATGATATGAATGTTGGTCAACCATTAAACATTCCTGGTTTTTACACTAGAGACTCTGGTGTTCCCTCGCCATATACTTTTAGCAATGCTGAAATGGCAGCTAAGATCGTGCATAGTGGGAAAGTCGAAATGGGGTTGGATAACGGGTACGTATTCTGTATCCCACCTCCAGTAGAGCATGCCCTATCTAAGGACTTGATCGATAATATCATATTGGAAGCTCAAGAAGAAGCAGATTCATTGGGTGTACAGGGTAAAGATTTGACTCCGTTCTTATTGGGAAAGATCAATGAAAGGACAAATGGAGTTAGTGTTAGGTGTAATGTTGAGTTTGTCAAGAATAACGCTAGAGTAGCAACGGAAATTGCTAAAGAATTTAGTAAATTGAAGGTAAGTAAATCTTTTGTTTAATTGAGTGTGGATTTGTATGACTAACTTTGTGTAGACTATAGGTAATGAAACAGTAGTTAGCGAGACAGTGGTTAGTGAGCCAGTGACTCATCAACCAGTAGTAGAGTTTGTTGAGCCCAAGACATTTAAATCCGTGGTGATTGGCTCCATAGCATTAGATTCTCAATGTGTGCTATCAACGAACAAGATGCATGATTCAAACCCAGGCAAAATCTCACAATCGATCGGTGGAGTGGGATTTAATATCTTCCTTGCATCAAAGTACTCCTCTGCTCAAAATGACTCCCCACTGTTGATATCAGCAATAGGGTCACAGGACGCTGCAGGTAAGAGCATTGTACAAATCTTGCAAAACGATCATAAGATGCCCGTATCAGGTATTTACAAACACGAATCCTTACAAACATCTCAATACACATCGATGCATTCCAAAAATGGATCACTGATCATAGCATGTGCTGATATGGGTATCATTGAACAAATCCCACTGAGTTTCATCAATGAGAAATTACAAGCAGCTAAGCCGAACATAGTCCTCTTTGATTCAAATATCACACCTGAGACAATGTCTGAGATATTCCAATTTACTCAAGGTAATGACATACCAGTGTTATACGAGCCCACGTCCATAGTGAAAGCTAATCGTTTATCAAGAGTCAAGAAACTAGGTGTTTTCCCCAATAACAGCATCACCTTATCAACTCCAACCATTGCGGAATTATCCACACTGTATGACTCGTTTAACGAAAATGGAAAGTTTCAAGATATAGACAATTGGTTTTCGGTACTTGATACACTAGGTCTTGATTCTAAGATACGTAATTCTTTAGATTTGGCTAGTGGAAAGTACCCATTGATTAAGAAGTATTTACAACATGGTGTTTTCCAACAAGCGTTCCAATTATTGCCATATATTCCTAATCTGTTGATTAAAGACGGAGACCAGGGTGTGCTTGTGGTTCAAATCATCGGTGGTGGTATCAAAAATTTGAAAAAGCAAGTTGATTCAAATGGTTTTACAGTGAATGCAAATTCCACTCACTCATCATTCACGATAGTTAATGAAGGAAGGCACGACTATGGTGTTATCATTCAGCATTTTCCTATTCCTAACGTACTTGATCCAGCAGAAATCAAAAACGTTACAGGAGCAGGTGATACCATGATCGGATACATCCTCAATGAACTATCCAATACCCGAAACATAAACGAAATCTTGTATGATGACTTAGACAAAGGCACACATTCCAAGAGAGAATTACTGGTATACAAAGCACAATTAGCCGCTGCTACGAGTCTTGTTTCAGACCATCCTGTCAACATAGAAAAACTCAAATTAATCAATTTATAAAATAAATGCAAAGTATATAAAATTATCTAATACAAACAACTACCTACTCATCATCTTCATCTTCAGGTAAGTCAATGTTTGTCATCTTGTACATTAACCATAAGGAGAATAAGCAAATAGCTAGTAAACTCCAGAATGTTAACTCAGCATACCCGTTTCTCTCACTCCAGGACATAATAATACCCCAGATGATAGGCCCTAAAAACCTACCCAGTGCGGAAATACTCAGTAATGATCCATTAATAAACGCCCTATGTTCTTTAGGGGATAACTTATGTGTGAGTAAGACTAGTAAAGGGTTCGTTATTGAAGAGGCAAAGATTCTCATGAATGATAAACTATAAACGCATATTTTTGAGATGTATAAGTTATCAACGTATGGTGGGACGGTGAAGACGGTGAATGGTATCAAGAAGTAACATGGGATGAACAATATGGAAATAGTGAATAGTGAATTGATAGGGTTGTAGTGTCTGTCGATGTAAGGGTAGAAGAATAACACGATAAGACATCCGATGAATCCAGTAGTGGAGAGTAAAGTACCCACTGCATGAGAGTCCCATTCTAAACCACCCCAGATCCTGAATGGGAACTTAGACAATAATGGTACACTTGGATCATGAGAATCACCTAGACGTGCTACGTCAGTAGATAAGAAAACAGGTAAGAATTCTTCAAATGTGATAGAATGTAATGCAAGACCAAGAGAACACAGAATACATGATGACACAGTGGGGTCTAACAAGGTACCCCAGCTAGATTTAGCACCTTCGTTGTTTCTTTCCATTTCTTCTCTGATACTCTTTGTAGATTGCATAGAGTAACTATAAGTAGACACCAATGCCATCGAGGCCCTGCGAGAAATAGTACCACCACCCATAGAAGAAGGAATCAAGTACGAATCAACAGATTGAACATCGTCTTCTTCAGAAGAGATGTGTTCTTCCTCATCATTTAACAACAAATCAGTGGATGAGCCAGGTATAGTAGTCATAGGACTAATAGTATCCTGTTCAACAGGGATACTGTTAAAAGCAGACTGGTTACTACCACTAGCACTACGTAATAAACTAACTGACTCAGCATCTACTCTTGAACCATTAGCGTTTCTGAAAGAACTAATAATACTTCCCTCTCTACTTTTCTTCTTCTCCCATGGTCTTCTACCAACTTTGAATCCAAGTAATCTACGGAACGCATCACCGATCATCAACCCATAATCCTTTCTGTTTTTTAACTTAGGGTTTGTCTCTTCTAAGAAGAAGATACAAGTCAATAATGAAATTAACATGAAGCCTGAAACGACAATATTCGATAATGCATATGGGTATTCTTGTAAGAGTTTTGATTTCTTTTCAGTAGAGACAAAAGGCATAGCATTAAACGCTTTCATACTGAGTTTATGAGACATGGTCTGATTCACAGCGAAACCATCAACTGAGTATTCATTCCTCTTAAGCAACGCCCTTAAAACCACATTATTAGCTTTCTTTTCATCATCGATATCAACCAGGTAACCTGATAATGGACCTAATATGGAACCGACTTGCCATAAGAAAGGCACGATACTCAAAGCTAAACCCTGATGACGCGCTTTAGGTGCCGCTTCACCAATAGCGGTTCTCACCACGGCGACATTACCATTAATAGAACCCATTAACGCTCTAGCAAACAACGCTTGTAAATAGTTCTTTGAGAACCCGAAAATTAACACTGAGATAATAGTACCACTCAATCCAATCATCAAGACTAATTTCCTACCTATCTTATCCGAGATATAACCCCATTGAATACAGAATAAAAATTGGAAAAATGCGAAAATTGAAGATAAGTAACCACAGTATTTGGAAACATCAGCTTCTTCAAACCCAAAATCTCTCACCATGAAGTAAATATATGGGAATGGAGAAGTGAATGCAATAGGTTCAGAGAATCTGATAACCCCTAACACGGCTATTTGCCAATAGGGGAAACCTTTCATCTGTTCTGAAAAGCTAATAACTTTTTTCTTTGTAGGGGGCATTATAAGGTATATACAGTTGAATACTATATACTATTTTAAACTAGTATACGGAGACTATTAAAGAGAATACAATACTACAAGAAACAAAGCATATATTTATATGATCTGAAATAAGAAGTGGTGATATTTGAAAGGTAGAGATAATAAGAAAGCACAGCCTTGAAAATAAAATAGGATAAATGTAATAAACTGCGCTATGGATAGATAAAAACCCCTTACTAAAATGGTTTACTATGAGAAAATGCTTAGAAGCTGAAGGAGATTTAATTTTCTTATCGCTGAGAGATCGGAGATTTTTTTTTTCACTTTATTTAGCACTGGGTGCATTTAAATTTACCTGTTGTGTAGTGTAAGTATTTGATTACGTAAGATAGTCATCTGATTACGTAATTTGATTATGTAAGTTTTAGTCACGTGAGTTTAATCTTTAAATAAATCACGTGATAGTCAATTTCAAAGTTACCCTCCCCTTCTTTACCCATCGGAGACCTCATTCACCTCTTCTGCTCACTTGAAGAATTTTTTTAATTATTTTCAGTGGGTAAAAATATTTCAGAGGTTTTAGTTAGTAGAGGGATGGCACTAAACCTTTCAATATCCAGTCAACTAAACTACTATAAATTGTATAATATATTCATTTAGTTTCCATTGACACTTTCATACAGTTTAATAAGTTGCATTTCTTAACTAGAATACTACAGTTCAACTCATTTTCTTGTTTATTTATTTCAATATTTATACACCGGTTAAGACTCATCTGACTGACATATATCACTCATATCACCTTGTCATCTATAATACACATATAAAGCATACATAATGTCCTGGTTATTCGGAAAGAAGAAAGAGCAGGATAATAGCACTGCTACCACTGCTACTACAACTCCAGAAACACAAATATCACAAGCACAATCTGATGAACAATTCAAACAGCAGTTGGGATTCGATCCAAATTCAATAAGTGATATCTCAAGTGCACTCAATATTCAATCTTTAGATACTTCAAAACTTCACCCTTTAGCTGGATTAGATAAAGATATAGAATACTTAGATTTAGATGATGAAAAATTATCAACTATGGAAGGTACAGGTAATGGTATATTACCTTCTAGAGGTTGGTCTGATGATTTATGTTATGGTACTGGTGCTGTTTATGTTTTAGGTCTTGGAACAGGTGGTCTTCGTGGTTTAATAGAAGGTATTAAATCTATACCAGCTCCAAAAATGGATCCATCAACAAATAAATTAAGACCTGTTCCTTTTAAATTAAAATTAAATACCGTATTGAACAGTGTTACTAAACATGGTCCATATATGGGTAACTCTTCAGGTGTCTTAGCAATGTGTTATAATATAATTGACTCTATCTTAGATAATGTTAGAGGCAAACATGATGATTATAATTCTTTAGCTGCTGGTTTCTTATCAGGTGCTTTATTCAAGAGTAGTGCAGGTTTAAAACCAATGGGTATTAGTGCAGGTTTAACAACTTTAGCAGCTGCAACTTGGTGTGGTTTCAAGCGTTGGATCAATTAATCATCTTACTAGTCCTATTCAACCCTTCTCATTTCCTACCTCATCCCTGAACATCATCATCTACATCTGTTATGACTCATTTCTAAACGAAATTTATTATTGTGCTAGTTTATCTTATCATACAAACTACACACAATTTTTCTTATCTTTTTATATTTTTGTTCTCTGTATATACTAAACAAATTATAACTAAATAAAGTTAATCTTATCAAGTACATATTTGAAATTTTTGCCATGTTTGGAAATTTTCGTAGCCCCAGCTCAGTAAGCACAGGCAATAATGCCTGTTTATCAGGTTTATCTCTTCTAACTCGTCTAAGAACTCTAACTTATTGATCCTGATCATCTCTTCGTCGCTGATCCAGTTCTGACTGACATACGACAGATCAGAAACGTATATCTTAGAATCATTAAGTAACTTGGTAAATCTTTCGAATTGCTTCTGGATAGTACCATATTCAAAAAGCGCTGGCATGACAATACCCCTCTTAGATAAATTATTCTCCATCACCGCACCATAATCATTAGCTGCTGTCTCTTTATTATCACCGCCCATTGGATCGTATATTATACATTCACCGGTCTTTAAATAATCATGGAAGAATTTAATGACTGCATTACTCTCCTCTGGCATCATATAACATAATACACACTCACATAGTATAAGAGTTGGCTTTTCGCTATCTAAGTATCTCAGTATCTTTCTCTCAGTATCTGCCTCTGGGTCATTAATCCTTCTCAAATCAAACGGTATCAAATGATACTTAAAAGTATGCAATTCTCCTTCAAATGCAACACATTCTTCATAAGTAGAAGGTATTTCAATATCATTATCCTCGTTTCCGACAATCTTGTTCAATTCTTCATCACTCACTATACTGAACTTTTTGACTTTACAACTAGTCTCAAAATCAAGCTCAAAGTAAGTCAGATTAAAGTTATCCTCATCTGAAAGCAAGTTGAAACAACGAGTGTCGCTCCCGGACCCCAATGACACAATTTGAATATCTTTCCCTGTGTTCCTTCTGATGAAATCATCAATTAACATATCGATTGATCTCGTTCTGATCCATGTTCCTCTGTTAATAACGGGACTTTTCAACCTCAATAAATTAACATGATTGCCCAATTTCTTAATCAATTTCCCCTTCTTAGCATCGTACAGTGTGAAAAACTCCTTTTGTAATGATCTCTGAATGGCAAATTTAGAGAAATCTGATCCATTGGATAAGAGCAAAGGTTCAAATCTTAGCATCTTGATCACTATGGATTCTATGTACTTGTCATTTGGTAAGTAGCCTTTCAAAAAGCATGATAATCTGCATGACAATGCACTCTTGTCTGTTGAACTTATCACCAAATCTTCTTTCTCTCTGTCGCTCATTGTAGTCTACTAGTTATAACCTAATACTCAACACACAAGATCAATTGATCTATAAGATCAGTTATATGGAACTTCTTCTACATTCTACAATAATAAGCTTCACAATTGTGACATTATTTCTCTTGCATGTGATTATCTAAGTATTATATAATCACTCTAGGAGGGAGATCCACAAAAATAAAATAAAAATAAATAAAACGCGTTTCTCTTGTGTGGTTTATTATCGTGTTCTTGTTTATCAGAAGTGTTTGGATCAGATAGGTGAACTCTAGAACAACTCAACTCACACTAACCAACTAGAGAATGTTCAGAAAAGTCAAGAGAAGAACAGATGGACGTAAGAACTTCGATCTTAGTGATACAAGTTTTGAAAACTTGAGTAGCAATGATCCTTCTACACCAAGATCATTCCAGCAAAAAGGTTTAGGTCACGGAAATGGTTACTCATCTGACTTGAGTATCTACCCACATAGATTATCCTTTTACAAGATGCCACCATTTGAAGAGATCACTTTGGAGGAATTCGAGACTTGGGCTATTGATAGACTGAAATTGTTATTAGAGATTGAAAGTTGTATGAGTCGTGGTAAGAGTATGAAAGAGACTGAATCTATCTTAAAGCCAATCATGGCGAAATTGATGCCTCTTAATTTACCAAACAGAGAATCTACTTCATTATACTTAGAGAGAAAGAAAGATCATTACTCGCATTTTATACTAAGACTCGCGTTTTGTAGATCTGAAGAATTGAGAAATAGATTCGTCAGGGCAGAGACTACGTTGTTTAGAATAAGATACGATCAGTTAACATTGCAAGAACAGAAAGATGTTGTCAAGAGTATTGATTTACCATGGGAACCAGTCAGTGATGAAGAAAAACAGAAATTTACCAAGCAGTTATTTGATACCTCTTATAACAATATCAGAAACATTTTGACAAATACCGTAGAGTATCAAAGACTCAAGCGTGTGTCTGAAGAGCAAATCAGAGCTTATTTTGATAAGGAACCTTTCTTAAAAGTACCATTTGAGTATGTGCCTGAGTTAGTCTCAACAAGACAATCATTTGTTAATAAAGGTTATGCATACGTAGCGCAATTCTCTCAATTAGCTTTGATCGCTCAAGAATACTCTAAATTTTTACACGAGGAACTTAACTTAACAATGAGGGCTTTACCTACATTAGACGAAGATGATAGGTTAGTTCCTGTCCTCAACAACTTATCACAAGGTTATATCTCTATGGATTATAAAGAATTTGGATTTGGTAACGTTAACGCTGATGGATCTATTAACGAGGATGAAATTAACTCTGAGAACGTTACATCGAGAGAAATTATCAGCAGTATGCCATTATGTATGACACATCTCATGTCTGGTTTAAGTCATGATCACCATTTGAAATACAATGCTAGAAACCAATTATCTTTGTTCTTGAAAGGTATTGGATTATCTGCTGAAGAAGCATTGAAATTCTGGCAATATCAATTCACATCGGGTAATTCTGCAATCACAATCGAGAAATTCAATAAGGAATACAAATATAATTTCCGTCATAATTATGGTCTTGAAGGTGGTAGAATCAATTATAAACCATGGGACTGTAAGACCATATTATCCAAGCCTAAACCATCAAAGAACGAGTACCATGGATGTCCATATCGTGACTTGCATCGTGATGAATTAGGCATGAAATTGACCAAGATGGGAATCAAAGAGAAGGGAGGCAGTGACAGAGACTTACAAGATGTGTTAGATACGGCAGATAAAGGGGATTATCAAGTTGCATGTACAAAAGTTTTTGAACTTTTGCATAAGAATGAAATAAATTACGCATTGAAGAATAATATCACTGTGGATCAAAGTAGTATTATTCATCCAAATCAGTATTTTGATAGATCTAGGTTCCTTGAGAAGAACATGACAAAAGCTGAGTCTGCTTAAATTAGTTAGTTAAACCAACTGTATTTCTATTTATTTCTTTATTAACTTCCTAATTCTAACTTATATTGTACTATTATGGATATCGAATGTATGTAAACTAAAATAGGGCTAGTATACGACGATAGTTTAGACAAGCGCCTGATGAGTTTGGAGACTTAACTCTCAGTACATGGTATGCGAGGGTAAAGCATCTCGCCTAAAAGATTTGCCATATACCGCGCGCTCTCCAGAATACGCGTGGTTCGTAAAGTAAGTAACTACATATCACAACCCTGAGCTTTCAAAATACATCAAATTTATAACACCTAAATACGAATTATAGCACAACAACGTCTTTTAAACTATTGTAAGCTATTTTAGTGCCAAAAACCTATCGTACGTTTTAGAAATAGCAGACGACAACTTAAAAAACAATTTAGCGCGTCTCATATTTTAAAGTTCACTAAAAAAGCGTATTAAGAAATTATACTTGAGTGAACAGTACTATACTATCATGTAGTCTTAACAACTTGCCTTAATTACGGGGGAAATGGAGACAAGTCATCTTACATGCATTACTAAATTCATCTACTAGTTTCATCATATAACTCGAAAGCTTAGTACCCCATGGATATTTCAATTAGTCCTAGGCAGCTGAGATACTACTAATAATAGTAATAAAGAAATCTCAAGACAATAAAAACTGACTTCACCTCCGCAGTGCAGTGTACTTACTCAGTACACTCACTCATTACTACTACTACAATACCCTGAGACTCAATTAACCACCCACCACTACAATAATAGCCGCCCGCCTTGAGAATCTGAAGGAAAAAAAAAGTGAAAAAATTGAAAAAAATCGCGTTTGAATTTCTTTTTTTGGTTTCTCTACAGGGGTTTATACGCTGATGTTTTAGTTGGTTGTTTAAGTTATTTGGTCTGGTTTTGGATGGTTATATGGATGGAATAGTCAATGAGCAGTGTTTTATTGGTCTATATATCCAGAACTAGTTATAACTACTTTAAAAGAGTAAAATAATACAGTAAACCACTGAATAAATAGCATAGATACAAATCTTTTTATAGACATCAGTCCATTTTAATCCCAATTAGGAAATCAAATTAGTGATTTGGTGCAAACAATAACGAAACAATAGTAAGATAATTTATCCTTTTTTATTGGTATCAATTAAGTCAATTTAGGAAACTCACAACTTGGTGTTTTCTCTAAATTATATGTAGTTCTTTCTGCTCTGCCTTTTGCCTTTCATACTTCTCGTGTACTCTTTTTGTTTGTTGACGTCTTCTATCAAAACATTGAAGTTGAAACTGGTAGATAACTCCTATAAAGCGTCTGTTATATCCTGATTTAAACGCACGCGCCCCGATTTTGAAAAGATACAACAACTCCGGAATAACCGTGAGAACACCATTTGATATACCTATAGATTTACAAGCAACGAGATGCTGATGAACATATTCTCAAAAGGAGGCTCTAGTTCAGGAAACTCAAGACATACCAAGACGCATAGTCGTTCTTTCCAAGTTCATAATGTTCAGTCAAGTAGAAGTGGTAAGACTTTGAGTACTTATCGTCCTGAAGACTACGAAATAAGTTTCAGTGATGTTTCCTCGAGCTCAAATAACCACTTAGGTGCAACTTTAACTCCAAATAAGAATGGAAAACTTCCTCAATCCAAGAGCAATAATAAACAAAATGACATGCTCTTGGATGTTCAATCGTTTTCATTCTCCCAACATGACGCAAACTCAAACTCAAACTCGCTCCTTCCACCACCACAAAAGCCTACTAATCCAAGACTATCTCAATTGATCAATTCACCACGTATGAAATTAGACACAGGAGTTGTAGGTGAGTCTAAAAGATCTCAGATTTTAGAAAGTCAACTCAGGGAAATAACATGGCAAGCATCTACTGCATTTGATAAAGTTGATGAGCTTTCAGCTAATAACGAAATGTTATTAGAACAAGTTGAAGAACAGAAGAATATGATTCTTCAATTACTTAATCAAATTAAGGATTTAGAGGAAGTAAATGAAAGATCAGATGCTAATATTGGCCTAGGTCTTATCAAGATCAAGAATGCTTCTGGCTCAAAGAGTGAAAGAAAAATATCATGTACCTCTTCTGAGGCTTCTGAAGCATCAGATAGGTCAAGCAATATGTCATTGTCTCATACTATAGAAAGTAGGGTCACCAGTATTGATGGAGCCGATAATTCCCAACATATGAAGATCAATTTTTCACAAGAATTGGAAGAATCCAATAAGCAGATATCTAATTTACAATCTGAAAAAGAACAATTACTCATTACTTTGAAAAACATACGCAATGAAAACAAGAAATTACAAATGATGAACCAAGAGAAGGAAAACAAAATAAGAGAATTACAACTAGCCCTGAACAGCAAAGATCAAGAGAAGATAGAATTCAGAAACGAATCATTACTAGTGATCAAAGAAAATATGATGCAATTACAGAAAAATCAAAAGAGTATGAAACTTATCGAATCTGAAATAAAAACCATAGACGATGATTTCTTAGATTTGAGTAATTTAAGAAAACTGAAACTTTGTAAGAGTATAAACCACACAAATGAGGCACCTAATGATGACACACTAGCTTCTGGTGGTGAAACATTCACATATACATTCAGATAAGTCTATACACATATATATAATTTCCGCATTCTCCCCCATTCCTTCCTCTTTGTACAATAACTTCTGTTTAATAATAATACTGTATTTCTTTTTTTGGTACAAATGTAAATAAACATTGTCAAGTTTTGCGACTTTTGAAATTGTTGTGATTTTGTATTTCAAGTCGATCGACTCTTTTGTGGTCGGAAAGCCCAAAATCTAATGGAGCTCAATTGCACTTATAATTAATTTACATCAGTTTCATCAGTAGGCAGCTACTGTTAGTTCCGGATAATAACAACCATTGCTCAAACATAACTAAGATGCTGCTTGTCAATAAGATACTGAGCATACTATTCTTTGTATGTCTCTCATTTCAAGCAATTCCAAAAGACCAGCTCAATGAATTGAGGAAACTATCAGATTTGAACGATGGAGTTATAGATATCAAAGGTGTTGATCAATTCGATGCATTATTCGGAGGAATTAAGGACTACAACCTCGTGGTACTATTCACAGCTGCCAAGCAAAAAGACATGGGATGTGGTGCTTGTTTATTCTTTGATCCTGTCTTCCGTACTGTCTCGAAGAGCTTCTATAAGAACTACCCAGATAATAAATTCGATACGTTCTTTGTGAATGTTGATTTCAATGACAATAAGCAGAGTTTTGCCAATATGAAACTAGACAGTGTTCCTCATGTTTGGCTATACCCTAAGAGTGCAGATATTTATGACCTTAGTATGACTGCGGAGGAATTAGAAGCTAGTGAAGATAATGAAAGTGAGAAGGCTCAGCCGAAGAACGGTAAGTTCCCACTTCCGAAGAAGATCGATGCCACTTCAGAACACTACATCTACCAATTACCAGACAGAATAATACAATCATCAGACATCGAGTCTGCTGAGTTAAACTTTGCCGAGTTCTTGGTGAAACATCTAGGTATGAACATTGTGATTCAAAGAGACATAGATAATTCCAGTATGATACAATACGGTATTTTCATATTCGCATTGGTGGTTTTCATAAGAAAGAAGAAAGATAAGATACGTGGGAGATTGAAAAGTCCACAAACATGGTGCATAATCTCGATTATACTCACGTTGATAAACATGTCAGGTTATAATTTCAGTATGCAGAGGCATGTCCCTCTGATCGCTAAGAATAAATTCGGTGATATGGTTTTCTTAGCACCTGGCACACAGACTCAATTGGGTGCAGAAATAGGAATATCCATAGCATTTAGCATAGTCTTCATACTATTGCTTGTGTTACTAGTGGATGGCGTTTCATCGAATCAATTAGCATCACCAGAGAAAAAGACTAAGAGAAATATACTGATGATTTTCCTAGGTTTGATGTTTTTCATCGTTTATAATGCTTTCGGAACGATGTACTTACAGAAAGATTCAGGATATCCATTTGTGTTGTTCAAGAAGTCTCTTATATGAGTATATAGAAGCAGGGTATGTTATTTGTATGCGCTCTATAGAATACTGTATAAATAAATAGGTAAATAGATTCGACAACCAATCTTTTATATAATGTTGTGGTTATCACCGTCTTCATCGTCATTCTCATCACTGTCATCGTTGAACTCATCGTTGTTGATAACAAAGAACGAGAGACAAATGAGCACAGCACCAAGTATGTATATCAATGAGTTTGCCTTATGCTTGAAGATGAAATCACCCATCATTGCCACTGGAATCGTTAACGAAAGTCCCAAAGTAACAGTCAATGGAGAAGTCAAAAGCATAGCTTTAGCCCATAAGAAATCAGCAATGAATGAAATAAAACAATTCACTAGTATAATAGACCATATCTTGAACGTTGGAGGGAGTTCGAAAATTTCTATATGTGTATAATGTAATATAATCAGTGGTGGCCATAAGAAAACCGTATTGAACAATCCAACAAATCCGAAAAACAATTTCATATCCATTAACTCTTCTTTCTTGACTTTTAATTTCAGTAGAATAGAGTAAATACCATAACACATAGCACCAGAGAGTGCTAAGATGTTACCTAGAAGTACGTTTTCAGTTGTCTCTTGTGCTGAAGGCAAGTCATTATCTGTGACTAATATCACCCCGATGAAAGATACCACTAAAGCCCCAGTTTTCATAGGTGTTATAACTCCGACTTTCAATAAGTATCCTATTATTATTGTGAAGAATGATGATGTGGATGAGAGTATAGTTTGTGATGACACACTTGTATATTTCAAAGATGCATTTGTGACTAAATTTGATACAAACCATAAAGAAGAGAATATACTTGCTAATGAAATAGTCTCTTTGATAGTCAATGGTTTATCGTTTTTTCTTCCTGATGCTGTGTATCCCCCTTCGTCATCTGACTCATCGCTTGCTTCTATAGATCCTCCGTTTGATGAGCGTCCAGATGCTATATCTGACTGAAGATTGTCAGATTCCATTGAATAAGCTGTCATCGTAGAGTTATTCGTGCTTGTACTGTCATGACGATAGAATGTGTTGATGTTCGTAGTTGTGAAAGTGTTATGAGTTTTTGGATGAGTCAAAACAACTGAAGGTAACTCTAAGTCTATTCCAAACAAATGGCTTCTCTTCTCCATCTTGACCATATCCTGTATCAAGTCATCGTCTTCGTCTTCATCAACGGTATGTTTGTGCTTTTTATAAATTGAACCTCGCAATCTCTCTTTGTTCTCAGACCAGTAGCTTATGAGATACAAGGAGAACATTGAGGTGTTAAGCCATGTCACGAAAAATGGCTTGGAGTATACTGAGTTTTCAAAGATAGTGTTCACCAGGAACGAAGATAATACCCACAAAAGTACAACTACTCCTAGCATTAGTAAACCTATTGACCAATCCCTGGTCTTTTTCAGTCGTCTTACATACACGCTACCATTTGACATTTCTGAAAGTGGTTAATCTGACAAATGAGCTGTATGATGTAATAATGTGTATATGCAGATCACCTTGACTTATATAATATAACCAATGAATAACGTAAATATTTTTGTACGCAAGTACCCACAAGATATAAGAAGTGATAAGTTCCTCTGTCAATCCTTATCTATCGATAAATTCAAGATTTACTCATTCCCAGCACTGATATCAGCGAGAGAAAACCGTTTTATCAAAAGGCTTGAAGTTTTCTTGATTAGGTAATCAATTTGCTAATCGCGCGAGACGCCATAGTTGGCGGTTATTTGCAATTATGGACACAAAGAGTGAATAAATGATAAAGAATAGATAAAAGTTGATTGTATAAAATATATAAACTAAACACTATAAACAGCTAGTATAGGGGAGCAAATAGTATTGAGGGAAGAATCAATATCAATGAGCAAATCTGTAATCTAAACGCTTTGAACCCTCATCTTTGGTGTTGATTATATACTCTTCTTGTTCTTCATGAGACATTGCATTCCATATCTTATCTCTTCTCTTGTTAATGCTGACATAGAAGAACTTAGTCAACAAAAGGATTGGAAACATAGCTAGGGCCAGAATGAACAACGCCGTGTTACCTTTATGGTATAATGGTTTATCCTCTTCTCTATAAATATTTGCAGAGATGATAGAACCCGCTTGAACAAACATATTATACAATGAAGCAGACACAGTTCTGTTCTTGATTGATCTGGAGTTACGAGAACACCATGAGACACAAATAGCGTGAATATATGGATTTCCCAACATCAAAGTACAAACAACCCAAGTCTCCCATGGCTTCACCATCGAACCTTTCCAAAATCTCAAGACACCAATCAATGGAACTGAGTAAAAAGGTTGAAATAGGCAAACAAATGCTCTATCATCTAATATTTCACTAAGTCTTGAAATACCAAGTAACAGTATAATATGGATGACATTTTGTGGAATGTTTAGCAGATTTGCTTCGAATGTGGAAAATCCCAGATTTCTCAAAGTTAAAGTCAAATAAGATGTCATTGTGTTCAATGGGATATAAGCAACTAAACCAATCAAGTAAATTGGCCATAAGTAATAATCTGAGATTGCTTCATATAACATCTTAGGTGTGATACCTTGTCTATTGTGCATAGTACCCTTTGTTGGATCATCTCTTAGTACTTTATTAACAATAATATACTCCTCTCTTTCAGTGAACCAACCCTTTGGATTCCATCTTTTCTTAGTTTGTACAACTGATGGAACCATTAAGAATCCGGCAGCAACACCGATCATTAAAGTGAATAAACCTTCAATCAAAAAAAGCCATTGCCATCCTGCCATATTGGAAATACCTCTCATTTGCAAAACACCAGAAGCTAATAAAGAAGTGAAAATTTGAGTCAAGGATAAAGTTGTCCAGAAGTATGATAATCTGATAGTTAACTCACTAGAAGTATAGAAATATGACATCCATAACACCAAATCTGGAATAAACCCACCTTCTAATAAACCCAATAGTGCACGGCAGGTATATAACCCATGTTTGTTAGATATAGCACTTTGACACACTGCTACTATTGACCACAAACACATCTGAATTGGAATCCAAACATCAGCGCCAAGTCTTTTCGAGATCAATTGTGAAGGTAACTCAGCTGAAAGGAACGTAACAAAGAAAATAGTATTTCCTGTATTATACTCATTTGTTGTAATACCTAAATCATTCAGTAAATTGTCACTAACAGCCTGACTTAAATTACCTCTATCGACTTGTAAAGCAACGAACATAAAGCAAGCTAACAAAGAGACTCTAAGATCCAGCTTCCGAGTCAATTTCTTCTCTTCATCATTTGACCAGTTAAAAAGTGGGTCAAATCTGGACCTACATTCATATTGTGTCTTTTCGTATAATTCAGAATATAGTTTAGCAACAACAGGGTTCAAAAATGGGTTCTTTGTAATATTTGTTTCTTGTGAAGAAACAGAAGAAGTGTCTAATGTTTCTTCGGTAATCTGGTTTTCCCTTCCTTTTGAGTTTTCATGAATTGTAACAACATCATCTCCCTCTGATGAGTTGCTTTTCTTGGACTTTAGTAAAAAATCTAACATTGCTAAGTACGACTATGATTTTCGATGTTAAATTAACAAAGTTAGATTTGGAACAAGAAGATTTGATTAGACAAAACACCTTGTATATATATTACAAAAGTTTCAATTGAGATATTCGGTCGTAAATATATAGCTTTTGAATATTACTAAGAATTACAAGGGATGCCATCTTAAAGTAATGGAAAATTATCTACAAAAATTTGTCATTGTTAAATCCACAATTAGCCCTATTTCTGATAAAAAATTCTCAGCTAAGAGATTGTATATCACATAATACAGATGATTATGACATTGTGGTGGCTTACATAGTGGACAAACACATTGATTATATCAGAATATGTCAATGAAGTGAGATTCTGATAACAATTGAACATAAAATTTGACATACAGAAAACCCCACAAAATTACGAATTATGACAAATAAACAGCCACACTTGCTTGACGCCTTAGTGCTCGCAATACACAGTTATAGCAAGTATAACCGTGTGCGACTGAATATTATTTTACTTCACAGATCGACCATTTGGTGATGATCAACACGTTTTAGCCAAGTATTTTACCATCGTATGCTGGCTCTTGACTTGTCTTCTCGTCTTGTCTTGTACTTTGTGATGAGAGTTCTTGTTACAAAGCCATAGCAACGGTTTCAAATGTTGCAATTTCCTATTTTTGCTCTGAGGTGATTTTTTCTTTATCTCATTTTAATGGCTGTGCAATGGAGATAAAGCTATCTTCGATTGAGAGAACTATCATGTGTGCATGAAGAGGTGTTGATCATCTGTACCGCTTATCACAGTACCTTCGGATCAAAGAAAAGTGAATACCTGTGACTACAAAGTACACCTAATTAATTGGACAGGTGTTGACGTGTTAAACTACTTAACCGCACTGATAACAGGTGCAATTACTAGCATACCAAGGGGTTATAGAAATATCGTTCGATAAATTTCGGCATCGGCCTTGATAAGTGAACCTCACATACGCCCAATGAACCAAGACACTAATACCTCTGAGATAACTAGTCTCTTACCAAGACCAGTGACACAATCACGTAAGAAGGCTAGAGGACCCTCAACTTGTAGAATCATAGCCAGATTTTTGCTGATTGCTGTATTTGGAACTTTGATACTGGCCCTGTTGAAAGCTCATCATATCTCAAGAAATTACGACATCTTAAACTATTACCGCAAACTATTAACTGAGAGTGGAACTTTCAACAAGACAGAATTGCTCAGTAACTATGTTGATCTTGTTTCCAATGATTCTGCTGCAATGTGCTCTCAGTTCACCAAAGAGTATACAGAATCAATTCACTTACCCGATGGACATAACTATGAACTCGTTGAATACACAAAACATAAATTTGAAGAGTTTGGATTGCTCACAAAGATTGTTAAATATGATGTCTATATCAATACTCATGTTGATAATGGTTTGAAGCTATTGGATGCTTTAGACAATGAGATTTATACCCCTACTTTGAAAGAAGATTTAGACTCTGGTGTACCTGCCTTCCATGGATATTCTGCAACAGGTAACGTGACAGCTGAATACGTCTGGGTGAACTATGGAACAAAAGAAGATTTTGACCATATTGTAAATGAACAAATGATATCCGTGGAACGTAAGATTGTGATAGTCAAGTACAGAAAGATATACCGTGGACTGAAAGTGAAATTTGCTCAAGAATTAGGAGCTGTTGGTGTACTTATTTATACAGATCCAAAAGATGATGGTCCAAAAGTCTCAGAGGATAATGGTTATGCACCATACCCAGATGGACCTGCGCGTAATCCGTCTAGTATTCAAAGAGGTTCAGTTATGTACCTATCAGATATACCAGGTGACCCAACAACTCCTGGTTTTCCTTCGAAAGATTCATGCGAGAGAGTTAATCCTCATCATTCTACTCCCAAAATTCCAAGTTTACCTATCAGTTACAAAGAAGTATTACCAATCTTGCAAACACTGAAAGGTTTTGGTGTACAGTTCACCGAGGACGAGACTTCAATGTATACAGGACCAAATCCTGAATTTAAACTCAACTTATATAATGATCAGTCGTATAACCTTCAGCCAATTTGGAACGTGGTAGGTGAGATGACAGGTGTGATAGAAGATGAAGTGATTATTATTGGTAATCATAGAGATTCTTGGATCAAAGGAGGTGCTGGTGACCCTAATGGTGGATCAGCAGTGATGCTTGAGGTGATCCGTAACTTGAGGCAATTATCTGAGGGAAACGCCTCTGTGTCCACTGATAAGCATTGGAAACCACTACGTACGCTGAAGTTTATTTCATGGGACTGTGAAGAGCCTGGCTTGATTGGTTCAACTGAATTCGTTGAAGAGTTTCAAAGCATAATTCAGAAGAAAGTAGTTGCGTATTTGAATTTGGACATGGCTGTCTCAGGTACTAAGTTAGAAGTTGCAGCATCTCCTAGTCTCAATGACGTGTTAGTCTCATCGATGAAGAATATCACATACCCTCTGTCAGATGCAAAGAACTCTGAGATATCATTATATGACCACTTCGTTGAAAAGTCAGATAACAAGGTGAACATTCTAGGATCAGGATCAGATTATACTGCATTTTTACAACACATTGGTATCCCATCTTTAGATTTACAATTCGTGAGAGACGATGAGAGTTTAGACCCTGTTTATCACTATCACTCAAATTATGATAACTGGTCATGGATGAACGAGTACGGTGATCCAACATGGAAGTTCCATGAAACAATGGTTAAGTATCTAGGTGCGATCATCTTGAATTTGTCTGAGCGTGAGGTTATCAATATCAATTTAAGTACCTACATGAAAGAAATCATTGGTTATTACAAGGAGATTCAACAAATGGCAGATTCGATAATCAAGAAACAAGAAGAACCAACCATTTATAAAAGGCATGGAAGAAAACAGAGAAAGCTTGTTTATAAAGTGTCTAAGTTAGTCAAGGAAACGCATGAGTTACTTGAGAAGATTTCTGATCTAGCTGAAAAGCACTACTTGCTTGTAAACGATTTACAACACCAATGGTCAGAGTTGATCGCCAATACTACTTTAACTATAGGTGATTCCAAGAATATCGACTACGTTTCAAGGTTCAAGTTACTTTACGCCATTAAGAAACAGAACGAGTTCTTGAAGACATTCGAGCAAATGTTCATTCTCACTGGCAAGAACGAAGGTCTGAACAACAGAGACTGGTACAGGCACTTGGTTTATGCTTCTGGCAGATACACAGGTTACGAAGGACAAACCTTGCCTGGATTAAGAGAAGCATTAGAGGACGAAGACTTGTTTGAGTTTCATAAATGGAACATTAGATTCAATAAAGTCTTGCATATGATTAAGAAATCGTTGATGTGAGATGATAATATTTCCGTATATATTTGTTTACTTTACTTATTTAGTTAATTAATTATTTACCCTCTAAACTTGATCGAACGTAATAGTAATAACAGATACTCGTTCACCCCAG
Source organism: Wenyingozyma methanosorbosa (assembly GCA_030570755.1). Taxonomy (NCBI): domain Eukaryota; kingdom Fungi; phylum Ascomycota; class Pichiomycetes; order Pichiales; family Pichiaceae; genus Wenyingozyma; species Wenyingozyma methanosorbosa. Next base: position 225,931 of record JAJLWP010000008.1, read on the forward strand.
AATGAACCTGAAAAGAAAAACCCAAAAAAATGTGCAAAATTATACAAAAAAAAACCATGACAATAATAAATCAATGCAGCAAACCAGAGAGCAATAAATATAATAAACGTAAGAGGAGAAATCGACCGTCTTATAGAACAGGCTTCTTCTTTCCCCATTTTTTGCAAGTACCATACCAAGTATACTCAAGACACTCTTTGTTCCCATCGTCAGGATCGTTTGTAGTGGTAGGTTGGTATGACTTTGTGCCCGTCATAGTAGAAGTGGTAGTGCTAGTTGCCTCATCGTCATCATCGTCATATTTCAAGCAGTAACCTAACCATGAATATTTGATACATTTGTGTTCTTTCGTGACGGTAGACGACATATCTGTGGATTTGGTAGTAGTACACATGCCTGACGATATTGTATTGGCAGTAGTAGTCAATGGCCTAGTCTTTGTCTTCAATGTCGAGTCTGGATAGGAAGTCTTCTCAGCGGTCTTTGTCTTAGTGATACTTGGTTCGTCCTCCCATTCATAACAACGACCATACCACGTCCTCTTCAAACACTTCCTACCATCGTCTTCAGTAGTTGTTGTAGTCTTAGTAGATGTACTAGTTGAGCTAGAACTAGGCAATAATTTCTTCTTATCGTTCCTATGATCGACGTAATTCCAATTGAAACAGTCATAACAAGGAGGAGGAGTCTCACAAACCGCAGTCTCATTATACTGTAGGATAATATCATCAATCACTGTATGTATACGATGATTCAATAAGTTCACATGCCAGCCTTTATCCGTAACAACATCGTAAATACATTGTTTACCAGAGTGACATTTTGTCTCCATTGCGTAACCTGCGACAGCACATGCTGATGAAGCACCATTACAAACACCCATGAATATAGGATCTGCCGTGTGTCCAATATGCCAGATATGTTCCATCTCTGGGTCTAATCCTGGTGGCATAGGTAAGTGTAATCTTCTCGTAGCTAATAACTCACCAGGAGCTTCGAATGTCACAGCGGGTAACCCGAAAGTTCTACCTAATAAACTTGAGAGTGCTCCACCCAGGGAATGACCAGTAACCCATATCTCAGAATTAGGATACATGTGAGAGATGTTACGGTATAGCCTAATGGCTGATTTATAATACCTGTCTTGTCTTTGTAATTCAGCTTCTAAACATCTTTGGTTACAAGTGTATGAACTCTCGTAACAATCACACACTGTAGTCCACAAGTACGATACTCTTGCACAACAGCACGAAAAGAGTAAGTTATCATTCAATTTATCATTTGGTGAAGTCTCACTATCGGCTCCAGTGTTTAGACCTGCTGCAGAAGTACCTTTGATAGATATTATAACAGTTGAATTCGTCTCATCTGTGAAAACATGACCTCTAATACCATCGTCTAACCAACCGAAACCCATAGTCTCATTGTAATTCGTATCGTTATTCTTACCGTTCTCATAACTGTCATTATGATCTAAATCTTTCCAATCGCCAGTCTGTGGGATTTCCACGTATGCGTTCGATGCCATAAGTGCCAAGTTAACCACAGTGTATTTATCAGTTAGGTTAGGAACTGATATCACATCGTCAAACCAGTCTAATTCGATCTTATCTACTGCAGCTTGACCTTTTTCAAATGCATAGTCTAAATAGGACTCAATAAAATCAGGTGATCTATCTGCTAGTCTTCTAGCTTTTTGTATATTGGCACTGACACCAAACTCAAATGTCCATGGTGACATATCGTCGTACAAGCTTGAGTGTTTATTATGCTTACTAGTGTTGAAATCATCACTGCTCTGATTGTTGTCACCGATGACTACTTCCTCTCCATCAATCTTATACTTTGTATCAAGCTCATACTTCTCGATGAAGTCTTCCGTTATATCTAATTGACGACTGATCTTGTATGCGGGACTATGATGCACGATATGTCGAAGCTTGAAGTTCCTCATGGGTATCACGCTATCAGCACTAAATATATCATCCTCGTGCAAATTCTCCTCATTCTGTAGACTACTACCATATGAACTCAACTTGACCCATATCGATAAAGACAGTATTATTAGAAACAACAATACTGAAACAGATATCGTTACTCCATAAAAACACCTTATCTTCCGCCTCTTCTCATGATTATGATTGGGGCTATGGCTATGATTTATCAATGGTTTCTTTTCGTTATTTTCTTGTATATGTCTATTATGCTTCTCGTTATATTCTTTGTTCAATAACCACATGGTTACTTATCATTATATTCGTTAATGTTTTAACTTAGTCACAAGAGAGACACCCCTGTAATCATTGCTGCATCACATCACTTATCTTCTTTTGCTTATCTCTTGTTTTCCTTGCCTGTCAAAAGAAAGGGCAAATTCTAGTTTTTAGGTCTAGCGCGTGCAAGGATGTTTTTATTTCCTCCCTCCGGGTGTTGTGTATTTATTTATAGGGTATCGCGTCTATCAGGGTAAAGTACACAGTGAGTAATGGTTTATAGGACAGTGTTAGGTAATATACAGTTATATAGAAGTAATAGGTGGTGAATTATGGTCTCTTGTAATGAGTGAATATCCCATAGTCAAAATGTCAGAAATAAAAATGTAGACTGGTGGTGCAGTGGTAAATTCAAGAATCCTTGTTGAAAGATCAGCAATGTTTTTTAAGTGAGATTTAGTAAAGTTAATTGTCCTTTTAAGCGATGTCCAGAATCTATTGTAAGTAAGTCAAACACACATATAACACAAGGTAATCAGACTGAGTCAGAGTAAGTAGCTTCAACAGGCTTATCTAATAACGCAGCGTGAGTCAGAATAATAAATCCAGCAATTGATGCAATCCACAATAACGAAGTGAAAGAAGATAGGATGATCTTAACAGGAACGTATAATATTGGAATCAACAATAGTAATACTACAATAACGATAATTTTTTTATTGTTATTAGCACTATTGCTTTGTAATATACTTTGTAATGAACGGAAAGTCAAATTGACATTAGTTACTTTAGTCAATCCGAAATAAGCACCACCTAATAAACCCAAGATAAGCACGACAACGATGTGATTGATCAAGAAGTAGAATAGGAAAATCAGTGCAATGATTAAGTAATTGGAACTGAAGTAAGTCAAATTGAATGAGACTCTGTTTGTGACTTCGATCTTGGATTGAGGAACAGATACTCTGTTATAATCAAAGAAGTCATTTGGCTTTTTTAAGTTCTTCAACTTATTGCTTATTGAAGAGTTTTCATTCTATTGAGGTGGTAAGTAAGTAGTTGTTGTTAGTATAGGTCATGTAGATCTCATTGATTTGTAAGGTAATTACATACTCGTAACTTATCCAAGTCGAAATTGGACGTAAAAGATGAGAACTGTGCTGGTACAAAAGAGGTCATTGTATCTCAATAACAATCTTACAGTGTTTCAGTAATTAGTTTGTTTTGATAAATTCAATACTATCAAGGGGTATTACTCCAATTAGCACATATCATCGACTCAGATTTATTTTTTAACGTGTCTGTCTGTCTGTCTGCCTCTCCCAGCCCAGGGGAATTTATTTTCTCTGCTAAATAAAAAAAAAAAAAAAATTCGAGCTTTAACTCGTGCGGCTTTTCTTTACTTAAAGTGTATTACATAATACTATACTAGCCAATGTTCATAGTGTTACCAGAACCTTTCTTATGCGTATCTGTGAACTCATCCCATTCTCTCTTCTTATACGTTTCCTGATCCACGATATCTTCATCATCGAGTTTGTGTTCTGGTACAGGTTCTGGCTCGTTGTCCTTTACCATACCACCGTTAGCAAGTTCGTAATCAACTAGTTCTTCAATAGACATCGTTGGTAGTACTTGACCTGTTCCTTGGACTTTCTTCATCAATTCTATCCTGGAATTATCCTTATTTGATCCGGATGTTATAGTGAATGGTCTTAAAACTTTACCTTCTTTAGAAACAAGTCCTGATTTACTAAATGGATTAACTTCCACTTTATCCGTGTATGATTTGTCGAATTTTTTGTTGCTGCTAGACCTAGAATCTTCAGCCTCCCTTTCATCACTGTTTCGTATTTGTCTCAAAGACTCAAACCTCACATCATCCCTTCCCTGGCCTTCATCACTTCCACTACTTCCACGACTCTTCATCATATTACTCAACAACTCTAATTCCATAGTATTACCCTCTAGTGATCTAAACGCATCAATAGCGTACATTTGTAATTGCTTACAGTATAAATTCCTCACGACTTCATCATCCAAGTTCCCGTATTCTCCATCCTCTGTTTCGTTTTCCTCAAGCATCTGAAGTTTCTCCCTTAGTGCTTTCTCCAATTTATGATTTTCAATCTTGTACTCTCTGATCTTGGCATTGTCTGAACCACCAAACCTCAGTTCTTGTAATGTAGGACTATAAGAGTCATGGAATGAGTCTAGTAATTTCAACTGTGTTTTCGTAAGCAATGTTTCTTCCTCCTTCCCTCTTCCTTTCCCGTCTGCATTGCTGTAATTCTCCAAAGTATACAGGAATTGTAAGTATAAATTCACAATCTGTTTCAGCAAACCCAACCTCTCTGCGTAATTTGGCTGAGCGTAATTCCCACCAGGAGCAGGCTCACTTCTCTTCGACTCCAAGAACTTAGCAATGTGGTAATTAATAGCCAGGTATTTCAAATGATTAGTACTTAACTCATTCAAATCCTCATTGTTACTCAATATCCCCTGATTCTGAATTGCATTTCTCAAGTTCTGTAACTCTTTTAGAATCTCATGAAAGTTTTCTGAATATGATTTATCATTGTTGAGTTTGTTCGTCTTAGCGAATTCTATTGATTTGCTGATAAGCTTGTTGTATTTCACAGATAATGGTATTTCTGACATCTTGTAGTACTGTGCTTGCCTTCAAATAAAAGAGCAATTGGTTAATAGGCAACTATGGGTAACTCAGATCTTTTCTATATTGTTCTAAACTTTCTCGGAGGAAGAAAAATTATCTGTCTATACTTACTGTCTTATAAAATCACGTGACCCAATTGTACATGAACTTATCGAATTTTGAGTAAACGCTACAATTATTAAACGCTAACTAACTAACTAACTAACATAAGGTTGTTCATTTAATAAATAAAACTATAAAACAAAAAAAAAAGGATAAGGTAAATAAAATAATACATAGTATACAACAAACAGCAAGCCTAAAACCCTAATTTTCAACTTTAATCTTCTTAAATGTCTCAGCATTTGTCTCTTCAACTGGTTCATTAGCAGTACTTGATGAACTAGGATACTCCCTCTTCTTGTTATTCTGATAATTTAAAGGAGATAAAGCAGGTGATAGTGCCATTACACTAGCAATGGAATTAATACCATGTTGTTGCTGAGGTGATGAAATATGCTGTTGTTGCTGCTGTTGTTGTTGTTGTTGTTGTTGTTGATACAGTAAGTGACTATTATACGAACTGGAATTAGCACCTTTACCAACCATGCTACTTAAACTAATACTAGTTGAACTTCCTGAAGATGTACCTCTTAATTCATCAAGTCTTTTCTGTAAGAGTAATTCTCTCTGTCTTGATGCTTGTTCTAGTGCTTCTAATTCCATTATTCTAGTACGATATAAATCATTGACGAGTTCCAATTCTGAGATTCGAGTACGTAACTCATTCTCTACTGAAGCAGCCGCCGTGTTTGGTGTTCCTACGTTAACTGGACTCTTCTGTTGTTGCTGCTGTTGTTGTTGTTGTTGTTGGTTAATAGCAGAGTTATTACCATTATTAGAAGGAACACGAGAATTCAACATCAATGGTGATCTTATTCCCATTGGTTCATTGTTATTAGTATTGCTACTACTTCCATTATTAGCACCACCCATAGGAGTACCTGGTCCCAAAGGCATAATATTAGGACTATTCATAGCACTTCCATTCACTTGTCGAGTCAAACTATTGTATATTGGTGATTGTGACAAATGTGGTAACTCCGAACTATTATTCTTAGATTCAGATGAAGAATGAACTAAAGGAGGTAATGATGAATTATTGTTATTTCCCGATTGTTGTTGGAAATTAGAGTGGGATAATATAGAAGGAAGTTGTGGTACGTCTTGATTATTCCCACTGTTGTTGTTGTTCATGTTATTCGATAGAGAGTATTGAGGACCAAAACTTGGGGAAAGTACCATGTGTAAGGAATTACTCTTTTCTCCTGAAGTGGTACTACTACCATTAGGCAATGGCAATCCATGATGATGTTGATGTTGATGATGATGTGGGAGTAATGGTGGAGTATTGATTGAATTACTACTATTAGTGGTACCGAGCTCACTAGAAGGTGAGAATGGTTTCTTTGTATGTGCATTACTCTCATTTGACTCATTAACTGATGGAGAATCCAATCTCATTCCTGGAATTTTCTTCTCATCGGATGACTGGGATTGTTGTTGTTGTTGTTGAGGTTGTGATTGTGATTGTGATTGACCCTGTTGAGACATGGTCTCTAACGCACCAGCAGCGTTTAATACAGCGTCTCTTGCTAACACTGGGTTATTACCACGTTCTGAACTTTGAACCGGTGTGCTGAACTTATTGTTTGTAGGATTAGAAGTGGTGTTATTACCACTACTAGGCACAGTAGTAGATAGTAGTAAAGGAGATGTGACGTGTGTTAAATTAGGAGCGAATTGTGCAGGTGTTGAATTAGGGTAGTGTAATGGTATAGTTTGAATATGAGCATGAGGTAAGTTTGAGTGTGAATTTGAATTTGAGTTGTTGTTAGTATTGGCATTGGCGTTGTGTTGATTTGGGTAATTTAAATGATTGAGTGCATTGAATGATTGGTTTGCTGAGTTAGAAGTGGTTGAATTATTTTCATTGACTGAAAACTTCTGGTGTTGAAAATTAGTCGTTGCTGGTGACCCATTGTTTCTTGGTAGTAAAGGTAATAAACCAGGTGATTTCACTGTTGTTGTTGTTGTTGTTGTGGTGGTGGTTGAAGTGGTGGTCTTTGGTCCTAAACTTGGAGAATTCTTCTTTGAGTTGGTAGTGGTATTGGTACTTCCAGCAGGTTTATACTGTCTTGGTGAGAATTTCGTTGTTGATAATTTCAAATTCTGAGAAATAGAATTAGCATTTGGTGATAATACATTTATCTTATTCTCGTCTTTGGCCTTTAATTGTGGTGTATTAGGACTAGATTTTGAACCACCTACTCCTCCTACTCCTCCTCCTCCTCCTGTTACTGGACTATTAGTACTGTTTGAATTACCACTTCCGTTATTATTATGCTTTGCTCTGTTTCTCGATTTGATAATATCAGATTTTAAAGAAATAGGTCTTGGTCTACCATGTAATTTTAAGAAAAGACCACATGCATTACATAAAACTTGACCAGTTTCATCTCTTCTCCATAAAGGTGTTGTTTGAGTCTTACAATTCTTACATATTGGTGATGTCATATTCTGTTTGATTGTTGAAGAACCATTGATAGGTGAGATTATAGCTGATGATTTTGCATTTGGATGAATAGGAACTGTTTCTTGTATATTCTCTTGGGAGGGAGCACTAGTATTACCAGTGTTATTGACAGTATTGTTATTAGTATTGTTATTGTTATTACTTCCAGTAGAATTATCCTTGAAGTTTAAAGCTATGATATTTTGCTGATGTGGTTTCAAAGGAGTCAATCCGGGTCCATGGGAAGTCACATTGGTATTATTAATACCAGTTGTTTGAACACTATTCGAATTAGGAGCTAATGCAATAGGTGTACTAGTATTACCATTATTAGATTGATTTGTAGGTAATTGTTCATTGCTTATAGATCCATTTGGATTCGAAGCAATACGATCAGATGACATAGTTCAATGATATCAGGCGGCAGCAGTAATAGTCTCTCTAATAATAATCTCTCTATGATACAATATATTAATAGTAATCTAATATCTTTTATCAAAATATGAAATGGGAAATAGATGAAGAAACTAAGTAAGTAATGCTCAGGCAAAACTATAAATATACAATTACTATTTCATAGATAAGATAACAAATAAAAGTAGTATATACTACTAACACTAACACTATCAAAAAGAAAAAAATTTCATAAATTTGTTGTTGCAGAGGATGAGAAAGATAAGATAAGGCAGGTGGAAAGAGAGAGAGAGAGAGGAGTGAGTGTTTTTTTCTTTCTTTTCTTAAGTATGGGAGAGTGAAAAATTTTCTTTTCTCTTTCGGTAGGGTAAGTTTTATAGGGGGGTAGGGGGTGTTGTGTTGTGTGTTTCCTATTTGGGTAATTACCCGATATGGTCATAAAGATAGTATATCAGTATTAACGGTATATAAGAGTAGTAGTAGTAGTAAATTATATATCACTCTAAGGAGTAGTACAATGGTATCTAGTGATTAAATGAGAGAAAGAGTTAAAGTAAATTAGTAGTAGAAAGTAGTAGTAGAAAGTAGTAAGTAATGGCCTCCGACCTTCGGTCTACAGCCAGTAATTACTCATAAAGAATCTTCATCAACAACGTCTTTATTTCTCTTAATCTTAAAAAATCTTATACCACCTTCATTAATTGGATTACCATTTGAATCTAATTGTTGTTCAGTATTTAAAGAACCTTGTGGTTGAATTTGATCTTGATTAATTGATGAATTAGTCTGTTGTTGAACAGGTTGTTGTTGTTGAGTCAAGACTGGTTGAACTACTGGTGGTTGTTGTGGGACAACAGTTTGAATTGGTTGTTGTTGTTGCTGTTGTTGTTGTTGTTGTTGTTGAATAGGTTCCATTGGCATATCATAATAGTTATCTTTTTCTAAATAGTCCATTTGCTCTTTGTGAGTCTTATAAGCCTTGTGAATTGTAGAACAACATGTTAAGAAGAATACTAAGATCATACAAGCAACAGCAGCCCATGATAAACCCATCATAGTAGCACCTAATTTAGAATGGAATCCATGATCTTTAAATTTGTTATAAGTTAATACAGTAACAGCAGTTTGACAAGAAACACCAGCCATTGAAAAGATTAAACCAAGGACAACAAAGAATGACAAGACATTTTTCATTGAAATCCAACAACTTGAAAAAATTGACATTATAAAAGAAACACCTGAAAATATTAAAGCAATAAAGATTAAAGGGAAACTAAATCTTGATAAATAATAATATTGATCTCTATCTATAATAAAAGATTGTGGTAAATTAGTTGAATTACCAAAATTATCATATGGAGATATAGGATAATCAGGTTGTAAATTTAAACATTGACCATTATTATTTGAATCATATGAATCAGGATTACAAATACCCCAAAAAGTCCATCTTGTAATTTGATTATTTAATTGTGTAGTATCAACTTGTAACCAATAAAATTTATTAAATGGGAAATTATCAATTCCACCTGAGAATACAACAAATAGGAATAATAAAGTTGAACCAGCTAGTAAGAATAGAGTAAGGAATCTATTGAGTATAGTTAAGAACATAGCGAGTGTTGAATAACTTATAACTTATAACTTGAAATAGCTTAATGGAAATAGAAGAAGAAGAGACTAAAGTAAAGTAAAGAGAATAGAAGAGAATAGTATATATAATATAAGAAATAGCAAATGAAACTAGGTACAACAACATTACAAGAGAAATAACAACAAAAAACAACAGAATAAAAGTAAATAAAAGGGGACAATAGAGAAATTTTAAAAAATAGGAAAAGGCTGCTGATTGTTAAACTGAATTAGGAAATACATGTCAATTTTGGGTAATGTTTATATTTTGCTTGATTGGGATGGATTTCCCCATTGGGGGTGGTATTGATATTATACTATATTATGTAATCGAGCAACTGTGTGAGTTGAGTGGGAGTGGGTAGGTCTCAGTGTGTGTAGTGTGATTACCAATTCCAATAAGAGAAAGTGAGTGTATTAACTAAAACAAGCACACCCTCCCACCACTCCCATTAAAATTCTGTTGCTGTTGCTGTGTCTCTTCTCTTCTCTTCTCTTCTAATTCTCTTCTCTCTACTTCCCATAAATCCTTACTAAGATTACATAATCAATTTCCTTCCTTACTTAATATCACCGCTCACTCACACCCTCCCACTATAATATTTTAATTTTTCACTTTTATTTTTTATCTTCTTCTTTATCTTTCTCTTATCTTAGTACTTCTCTATTTCAACTTACAAAAAAAAAATGACTATTCAACCATCTATGGTATCTCATATTCAAATGGCTTATGACTATAATCAAAATAATCAACAACAACAACAAAATCAAATGCAAATAGATACAAATTATACACAACAAAACGCTCAACACGCTCACCCTCACGCTCAAACACCAACTCATACTCAATTTAATCAACAACAACAAACTCCAAATTCTTATAGAAATTTATCTTCACCTGCTTCTTCAACAAGAACTAAGAGACGCTACTCAAATTCAGACTCAAATTATAAAAAAATAAAACAATTTTCAGACTCTCCTAGTCCTAGTAAGACTACTACAAACCCAAATCAAGAACTAACATTAAGTAATATAAACCTCAATGAATACCCAAAATTTCATCATCCAGAAGGTGGTTATATACAATTCACTCCAATAGGGAATATAAGATCTTATTTATCAGATAATAACGTTTATCATTCAATAATTGAAAAAAATTCAAAATTTGATTTAAATAATTTACAAAATGGTATAGATGGTTATTCTTTATTAGGTAGTAGTAATAATACTACAAGTCATCATGCAAATCATTCACATGAACATTCAGGGAATTGTTGTGGTGGTTATAGTGGTGGTTATGATGATGATCCTTATGCTGATTGTGATTCTGATATGGAATAAATACGAAGTACGAAGTACGAAGTACTGACGTTAGTCAGTACGCAGTACTAATAGTTCTAAATACCTCATACCTCATACCTCATATCCCTTGTATACTAGTCTTTTCACTATATTAGTACTCTCATTTCAGTACATATAAAATTCACAGCAAGTAACATACATACATATCAAAGACGTGATATCATTCAACTCACTTGCTATACTTCGCAGTACATTATACATACATATACACAACTAACACAAAAACAATACGCACGCATATACATATCTATATCAATAGTATATATATAAAAGAAAAATACCCTTTAACAAAACAAACTACTTCGTTTCCTCGTATACCTTGCAACACTTTACAAAGTAACAAAAACTCACACTCTCTTTCTTCCTCACGTTATTTTATTTCCCTTCCCCTCCCCCACAGAAAATAAACGATCCCTCACAATAAAAAAAAATTTTCTTATCTCAGCTCAGGGAAAGGGGCTAGTTGGGTTACTTAGCAAATTGCCCATTGATAAGGAAGGGCTATTTTTAGTTCTTTTGCTTATTTGTTCTTTTTTTGATTTCCTTCTTTTCTTTCTTTTTAAGTAGGCTTAAGTTGGTATACAAGATGAAGGAGATAATAGATCTCAGTGAATCAGAGTATCCACCACCAGCGTATTCAGATACTGCTGATTACAGTTTCAGATCAGGTAATCTCGATCCCCAACAAGAAAAACAAGAACAAGAACAAGAACAAGAAGAAGAAGAGATCTTGCCAGGTTATTCACCATCCATATACTCTGAGTTATTGGTTTTTGCCCATTTACAAGATATCAATCATACGAATAACTTAGGTTCATCACAGGAAGATTCTTATTATAAATTTATACCCCTCATTCTTGAGATTAATTCAACACAACTGAATTTTTACAAACTCAAAATCAAGTCAGATCTAGATGCTTTGACAAATTATGATATTTCAATGTTTTATTTTCATAAATTATTACCTGAGTATATCGATCCTAATTTAAATATTAAATCTGTCTCAAAGGAGAATAAGAATAAGAAAAGACAGAGTAGTATTCAATCAATTAGTGATTCAAGTTGTAGTAGTATTACTACTACAACAACAAGGAGGAGAAATTCATCGTTTAGTTTATCTAATCTGTTTCAACGCAAGCGTTCAAAATCACTGAATTCTACATGTTCTTTAAAATCAGGTAGTAGTAATAGTAGTTCAAGTAGTGTTAACAAATTTCCAAAATCAAGTATAATGCAAACGTATAAAGACGATGTTTCATATTTGTCACATATATCACATAGATTATACCTACCTGATTCTCACGTTCATGATTTATTAATGAATAAATCAAATAATTATACAAGTGTGAATTCTAAAGAATTAGTGGCTACTTATTCATTACAAGATTTAGTTAATTTAGGAAACGCATCTGATTTCTTACTCAAACCATTCACTTTACGTCTTTGTTTTCAAAATAACAGTATTTCATCAGGAAATAACAAATATGATACTTATTTAATTACAACTTATAATTCAAAAAGTTTTATTAAATTATATTACAATTTGAATATTTCAAAAGAAGTCTCGTTGGATTTAGATATTAGAGATCCTGAGCCTAGAGATTTCTGTATTCCTAGACGTAGGAGAAGGAGGAGAAATAATACAGATAATAATAATACACCTGCTGTTGCTGCTACTACTGCTGCTACTACTACAACTAGAAATAGGTCAGTTAGTCTAGGAAACAACCCTTTTACTCGTATGCGGGAGACTCAAGAGGTATTGAACAATGCATTATCAGATCTTCAACTGGGCGCGAGTGCTCAGTCTGAGTATGATGAAGATGATGACGAAGAAGAAGACGAGGAAGACGAGGAAGATGATGATGAAGATGAAGAAGAGCCAGACTCTGATATATTCGACACGCAAGACGTGAATCGTACAACCAGTACTACTTCCAATGAATCATCATCTTCATTATCATCAAATGAATCACCTAATAAATCATTAGATATAAAAGAATTTTACACAACGACAACAACTACAACAAGTACAAACACACAGGGTAATACTCAATATCTTGCTAATCATCATCATGGGAATTATAATATCGGTGGGAATTCAACTAAGTTGAATGATACTAAGTACTCAGAATTGATTTTCACTCTGAGGTGTATTAAATCTTTCAAGAATAAGTATGTTCCTAAATAAGTTTTATCTCAATATACCATACATACATACCCTATAAATATAAAGTACTTAATTTATATACATATTAATTCAACCTTAAATCTAACAACCGGGAAATCAACCCATTTTTAAAATCACTTATAATACGTAAATCACTCTCTTCATTAACGTGTGTTCTTAAAGTCAAAGGATCTAATGAAACACAACGAGATTGTCCTAATGATACGATGAAACGTGGTTGATTTCTCTTGACTTCCCCCTCGATTGATTTCTCACGTAATTCTCCATTATATATCAATCCATTCGATATATCACCTAATGTGACTAATTTACTACAATCGTAAATCGATAAAAACTCATCATGATTAATAACACCATTGATACTCTTCACGATATTATGTGCTATTAAACGACCCATTAACACAATACCACTAACAGTCATTGAAGTGGATGGTATATCGAATACTTTACTCTTCGTTAGTAATTTCTCTAAATTACAACAATCACCAAGTGAGAATATCATTGGTTTCAAATTTTCTTTGGAATTGGCTAGGTTTACACCCAAGTGTTTATCAACGATAATCTCACTTGTCTCGGGGACTAAGTAATGAGACATCTCAGAATTCTTGAATGGACGAGTATTTGGTTCATCTCGAGTACACCATAATACTACATCAGATTCGATTAATTGATGGTCTTGAGTCATTAACCCATGTGACACGATGTCTGTGTCCGTTATGGAAATAGTATCAGATTTGCTTATACTACTACTACTTCCCTCTTCTCCGTCATTTGTACTGTCAAGTGTGAGAAATTGTCTATTGTTCTGTGTGTTTATTGTTACTTTATTATCTTCTTGTTCTTCTTCGTCCTCACCTAATTCATCCTCACTCTCACTCTCATCAAATCCAACAGATCTCAATGGTCTTACATTAGGCATTAACTCCACGCCAATATCTATTAACTCTTCCTTAATTCTCTCTCTGAATTTCAATATTGGATCCTCGTGAGTAATACTAGTAGCTATACTTGAACTACGATTCATCTCTTCACTCATATCAATGGTTGACGTAGTAGACGAAGTAGATGTTGATGTTATAGTATTATCAATTTTCTTCTCTTTGTCTTCCTTCTTACTTCCATTACTCACTGATAAACTTCTTAGTTTCGTCACAACATGTCTTAAAAACTTCTCCTTCTCACCTGAACTTTTAGTTTCCTTGTTATTATTAGCCAGTATATGTTTCACTTTCTGTACTCCATCGTTCTGTATCACATTCTTTATTAATATAGGATCAAATTCAGGAAAATCGTTATCTGGATAACAAAGAAGTACTCTCTTTTCCGGATACTTTGTCTTTATAATAGCTGCAGTCTCTAACCCAACTACATCTGGACCGGCAACAACCAAGATATTATCAGCTTTGTTAATCTCAGACGCAGTACCGTACATCTCTTCAATAAATGAGTTCTTAGTGTATGCCTTCGGTGTGAAAGGATACCTTTTTCTCTTCCCCGTTGCGAAAATACAATAATTAAATTCAAACTTGAAAAAATCTTCATCAAATGTCTTCAATTCAAGATACTCCTCGTGTACTTCAGTACACCAACCATTTAAGAACCTCATTGACAATTTTTCAAAATCTTCTATATTCGGTAACTTTAAATCCTCTATCAACCAGTATGAGTGCTTGGCGAACTCAGGATCAATAATGGCTCTAGGCGAGGCAAATGCATTGATGAAACCTCTACGTGAGTCCACTATCATTATTTCGTACTTTGTAGGATCACTCTTGGATTTCTCCTTGAGCATCTTAATCAAGGGTTTTATCACTGATATACCAGCTATACTAAACCCTATGACCATTATTCTAATGGTACCTTCTGGTACTTTGTTCATTTTCTCCATGTTATAATAGTATACAGAATATTATTAGACTGAATTCAATATCTACCCGAACCTGAAATATTATAACTATAACAAACAAACACGAAAGTATATATATTTCTCTGTATTAGTAATATTGGTGGGGGGGATCACAAACAATGGAAATCTTCAAGATATCACTAACTTGTATTGTATTGTCTTTGTAATTTGCAGTAGTTCTGAATATATTTTCTGTTTTCTTTATAACCTCTATGATTTTAGTTCCGATTGTATACTACGTTACTTCAGATACAAGAGACTAATAATGTTCAGCTTAACTCAAACCTTCTCAGCGCTTTCATGTACTTCAAACTCTCGGAATACAAATGACCAATCTAGAAATTTTGAACAAAGAGAGATAAGATATTGTATATTGTATTATTACTAAAAGTCACCTGAGTGGGAATTTACGGAGTAACCCATTACATACATAAAAAAAAAAATTCAAGGCACAAAAAAATTTCCAAATTTCGATTTTTTTCGTTTTTCAAGTAAATTTTATATGGTGTGAGTTATTATTACTATTACGTAACGATGCATTAATGTACATGACAACGGTTGGATTGTTTATTCAGAGAAATGATGATAGTTATCGATGAGTAATGACTTGGTGAGTTGTGGACAGTGGCGTGTCAGTATGTCTATGATGGCATTTAGGTGATTAACATGCTCTTCGGTACTCATTTTTTCAATTCCGAAATCAGTCTCGATGAGTATCTGGCGGGTAGGTATGATTTTCAGTAAATCCGTAGTATTCGATAATTTATCTGAACTAGCATTTATTACGTTGGATAGTGAAAAGTATAAATTGTCTTTGAATTCCTTGAGCCATAACTTAGCTTGGTCTAGAGATCCAGTGTATGAGTGTAAGCACATGTTGATTTTGTATTCCTGGAGTATCTTCTTGGTTTCTTCGAAGAGTACACCATGAGCTTTCACACAGTGGATTGATACAGGTTTGTTGTGTTTGATGGCAAGGTTCATTAGCTCAGAGTATACTCGTACCTGGTGCTTCATGTTCACTTTGTAGGGACTCAGTAGTGCTCTATTATCAGATTGTGTATGTTCATTCTCATCTTCATCGCAGCCAAGGTATCCACTCCAGGGTATTCTGAACAACTTGTCTATCCCAATCTCACCAATCATACATTGTTTCCCCTTGACTTCTCTCGCAATCAATAACTCTTCTATTCGACTCAACCGCTTATTGAAGTATATAGGCACAGGTAAATTCTGTATGATTCTTTCATTCGGCTCAGGACTCAGTACTTGTGTATAATGCTCTTTCTTAAACACTTCTGTATCTTCATAATCTTCAGGGTTCAGAAATGAAAATAGGTGAGAGTACCAAGGGTGTATTCCAAAACACGGACTTATAAAATCAATTCTCTCACTTAGGTAGTTCACAAACTCGTTGTCGAATTGATTAGTGGACATTAAGTTATATGACTCAACTTTGTCCTCGGTGGATTCTTTGTCATTGGCTATGAGCCTTTTCGCTAGCTCTTCCACTTGATCTTTTGTTATATCTGGTGATAAATGGCAATGTGCATCGTAGAAGTAGAAGTCACCGGCTGTGCTCATAGTGTGTGTGTTATATCATCCCCGTCTTTGCTATCTACAATCCATCTTCTTGCTTTCTACTATGCTTCATAATCCTCTCTCTTCAAATACTTTGCGCGAGAAATTATTTTGCACTTTTCGCGCGGTGAGATCTTATCTTTTGTGTCAGCGGCTTGTAGCTGGCGGTTCGATAACTACAACAACTACAACTACAACTACAGTAAACCACGGTGATTTTCGTGTAAGCAATTATATGTCAATTAAAAATGTGAAGTAAAAAGAATAAAATAGTATATAATAAAAAATAAAATAGGAAAAAGAAAGAAAGAAAGAAAGAAGACTCAAGATGACTTCAATTATAATCACTTACTGCACTTTTTTTTTGTGATTTTTATGATGAATCAAAGACAATTAGGCTGCTAAGCTTATAAGATTGCTGCAAGAGCTGCTAAGACAACACCAGATCCACCAGATAATAAGTTGACTGAACCTGCGTATGCATCATCACAGTATGTAGTATCCAACTTGGTGAAAACTGAAGAGTTTCCTGAAGTCGAGTTACTAATTGGTGAAGTGTTGTTGCCTGGTTCAGTAACGTTTGGGAAAGTGTAATTGGAGTAACTACCAAGTAAGAACTTGTCATTTTCCTCTTCTTCTTCTTCAGTGATTTGCTTTTCAGTTTCCATTGAATCATCTTCATCAACCATCATATCGTGTCTTTTAACCTTTTCATTTGTCTTTTCAATGTTACCACATGTGATTCTAGTCATGTTTTCATAATGTAAATTGACAGAAAGACCAATAATATATGCCTTGTTCTTAGGATTCAATGACAAATATGGATCATAGTAAGAAGTTTGGAAACAAGTAGTATTGATCCAACCATGCTTACCAGATAAATCACCAACTTGACATTTAGAATCATCTTCATGTGAATCACATTCGTCTAATGAAGCCTTGTATGGATTGAAATGAGTTCCTGTTGCTTCACAATCACCGTTTCTTGGGACAGCATTTTTGTGGATGTGGTAGTAAAATGGTCCTCCTTCTTCAGGTAATCCAGTGACATCCATGTCAACTTTCACAGTACCGTTCTTAGCAGAGAATTCAATGATACCTTTTGTCTTACCAGTATCTAAATGTGCTCTAGCTAAAACATTCTTAGGTGAGTCTTTAGTTACTGGCGCTGAACGAGCTAGCGCTAAAGTTATCATTGGAAGGATAACTAATAAGTTCTTAGCGTTTAAGTTCATTCTTTGGTTGTTGTTGTTTGAAGTCATTGTATTATGTCTTGTCTTTTTCTTTTTCTTGATGTTGAGTCTCTATAGTTGTTACTCTTGATATTCTGAAAAAAATAAGAGCTAAGCAAATAAATAATGTATGTAGAGTACAAAGAAAATGTGCACAAAAAAAGTAAATTATCTTATTTGAGAATTCTCATGGTTAAAAATTTAATTTCTGAGGAAGTGAGGAGAGTTTGACTGGGAGATAAATTGTCTTGTACAGATATTTACTGTATCTTAATTGGTATATAGTTACCTTAAAGTACCTAATCGACTCCAATAACCTATTATTGAGGTTGATAATAGTGACATACTAAACCTAACCTCCATAATTCACACAACACCCTGATTGTCGCACATCCAAGGTGTTGACCACCCACATCCTCTATTAGGTAATCGAGTAAGGGACCAGACTGGAAGGAAGCCGAAAAAGAGAGAAAGAAAAAGAAAAGCAAAGAAAAGGTGGGCAGAGGTGGATTGGATTTTAAAGGGTGCTTTACATGATTTTACATTTAGCAATCTTAAGTTAGCTCAGTTCAGCTCAGTTCAGGAGCAACAGGGTTTTTTTTGGATACTTGCATTGCATGTTTAATTTTTTCCTTTTTACTTTTTATTTCCTCTTAGATTTCTCCTTTTGTTCACATTCCCTTTGATAAAGTCAATTCACTCTCTGAAATCTTTATATAAACATCTGTGTTTGGCTGATAAGAAAGTGAGATAGTTGAGTTCAATTCTTCAAAATGACTCTTTTTGTTGCCTCATTGTAAGTATTGCTGATCCAAAATCATACGTTATTGCTAATTACTATGAGAATAGTTACTAACTACCACTACAATTGCACAGACTCTTACCATATACTGTTCATTTCGAGGTCGAATCATCATCTAGTGAGCAAGATGGGATCAATTCTGAATTGGAAAATGTTGCTGTGCCAATAGACAATAGCAAGATCTCGAAAAGTTCACCATTGATTAAAAAACTGTCAAATCAGGATACTTCTTCGAAGAAAAGTATACCTATACCTTCTGAGAGAAGTCAATCTCCATCAATTACCAAAAATCTAAATCTGAACTCTTCTTCCTTGAGCTCTACTTCTTCTTTATCGTCTTCCCCAAATTCCGGGGTTCCCTTCACAAAAAGTGCTCCATTACCAGTGATATCCAATTCATCTACTCAGCAACAACATCAAACTGGATCTACCACTGGTAGACCAGCTGCTACGAAGAAACCAATTGACCTATCCAACAAACCAATTTCAATCATTGCAGCATTGGCAAATAGTAAGAACAACAAATCTACTACAAGCTTGGTAGATTTCCATAACTCTAAGTACGATGAGGACAAGGCACATGCTATGAAGGCAAGTGAAAGCTATGATTATGGTAGCTCAGCATCCCATCCAGTATCAGGCATGGTTGAATCAACCCCTGAATCTGTAGAAGAGTTCTTCTTCAACAACCCACATGCTGCATTGACCAAGAGACACTCTTATTCTCATCAAGCTAAAGAGATGAGCGTCTACGATAATCACAGTTATGAAACTGATCAACAACAACAGCAATTTGATTCTTCAAATTCACAATTGAAAGTCGTCAATGCTCCAGCATCAACTTATGTGCAACCAAGATCTGTCGTTACTCGTACTTCATCTTTCAATTCATCGGTCTCCGAGAAAAACCCCGTTCGTGCTAAATTAGAGCCAACATTATCTTCATTGAAGATTAACAGATCTTCAAATACTAAATACATGAGACGTCCAAACAACCCATCTAATACATCTTCTAATAACGTTACTTCCTCCTCTACAAATCCAGGTATTTCAAGTAGACCTTCTGTTGCAGATATTGCCTTGATGGAGAAAAGTAACTCCTATGCTGACCTTGATACAGCAAAATCGGGCAATGAACCAACTATTTTAGCTCCAACAGGTATACAAACAGGTCCAAATCCTGCTACTAAAGACACAATTGACAAATCCGGTGCTCCGAAGACACAATTTGTCAATCAAAAATATGAGCATGAATTTGAAGGTGATAAAGTTACTCCATATGGTGGATTCTCCAAGTCTGACTACAAGGAATTACTGATCAACCAAAACAATTTGTTTGCTACTGCTCCATGGAAAGTCGTTCCTTTAAACAAAGGTAATGGTAGTTTAAAAAACGCTGTTGAATTAGCAATGGAGACTAAGACAATTTCAGACGGGGTTGTCTGGGTCGGTAACCTGGGTATGCCATGTGACTTAGTCCCCGATTCAACCAAAGAGAAAATCAGCACTGAGTTAAGGAAGAACTATCATTCCGATCCTGTTTTCGCACCTGATGATTTGTTTGATGGTCATTATAACAAGTTCTGTAAACAAATCTTATGGCCAACTTTCCATTATCAGATCCCAGATGATCCAAAATCAAACGCTTTTGAAATTCACTCTTGGGAAGACTACAAGAAGGTGAACCAGCTTTATGCTGATAAGATTGTCGCTTCATACAAGGAAGGTGACGTCGTCTGGGTTCATGACTATCATTTATTACTCGTTCCTCAAATGATCAGATCTAAATTACCAGATGCTAAAATCGGATTCTTCTTACATATTTCATTCCCTTCAAGTGAAGTTTTCCGTTGTTTTGCTCAAAGAAAAGGTTTGTTGGATGGTATGTTAGGAGCTGATATCATCTGTTTCCAAACTGAAGAATACGTTCGTCATTTCTTCCAAACTTGTAATAGACTTTTATTAGCTGATTTCGCAGAGAATGGTGTTATGTACAAGGGAAGAAGAATTTCTGTTACTTATACACCAATTGGTATTGATGAAAAGTCTATTTTGGAGAACTTGGAATGTGAGAATGTCTTGAACTGGAGATCTTTGGTCAAGGAAAGATGGCCTAATAAGAAGTTGATTCTCAGCAGAGATAAAATTGATAGAATCAGAGGTGTCAAAGAGAAATTACTAGCTTATGAAAAATTCCTTAAAGACAACCCTGAATATTTAGATACCACTATCCTTATTTTAATTTGCCTCAAGGGTAAAAGAGACGTTGATGATGATTTAGAAGCTGAAGTTTGGAAGATTGTTGAAAGAATCAATTCGATGACAAATAATATCTCTATAGACAAACCTGTTGTCTTTCTCAATCAAGAAATGGATTTCGACCAATACTTGGCGCTTTCTACCGAGGCTGACGTCTTCATTGTCTCTACTTTGAGAGAAGGTATGAATTTGACCTCTCATGAGTACATTGTTGCTTCGAGAGAGAAACACTCACCTATGATCCTCAGTGAGTTCACTGGTTCTGCTCAAGTCTTGACAAAAGGTCCATTGATGGTGAACCCATACAATCTTAAGCAAGTTGCACAAAGCATCAAGACTGCACTCGAAATGTCTGAGGAGGAGAAGACTGAAAGATGGAAGCAAATGCATGATGTTGTTGCCAGTCATGATTCTCAAAGCTGGATCAAGGAGTGTTTGAATTCTATTGAAGTCGCATGGGAGACAGAAAACAAGTGTAAAGCTTTCAAGACAAATAAATTGTTGACCCAAGATGTCTTTAACAAGCTTTATGTTTGTAACAATGAGGGAGAATCAGGATACGCTAGCTCTAAGAGACTTATCATCTTGAATATCGGTAACTTAGCATCTAATTTCAAAGTCAAAGGAGCCACAGTTAACCCTGTTCAGCAACAATTTATTTTCTCAACCATTAACAGCTTAACCGCCGATAAGAATAATATCGTGTATGTTATTAGCTACATGAAAAGATCTGACTTGTCTAGAAAATACCGTCGTATCAATGAAATCGGTTTGATCGCAGAGAATGGTGGTTACGTCAAAGAACCAAACTCTAACGAATGGGTATCATTGATCGATGAACAAACTGAATTAACTTGGATGCCTGCTGTAAGATCAGTCATGGAAGCGATGTGTGAAAGACTCTATGGCTCATACATTGAAGTTGAAGACTGTACATTTCGTTTCCATACTGAGAAATGCACAGATATTGATCCAGAGCATAAGATGTCCTTAGTTGGTGAGTTGATCAGTCATGTCAACGACTTGTACTCCAAGGATAACATCCATGCTACTTTAGTTGATGGTATCGTTGTTGTTCAGGAGTCTAATCTTGCTATTAGATCTCTGAGTTATATCTTGAACAGTATCTCAAACTCAGAAATTCAACCATTAGATTTCCCTATTAGAATCTTACCTCCTTCATCAGTTAACACACCTGTTGGACAGCCACAAAAGGAGTTAATGCCTGGTAATGTGGATAGTGCCGCTAGTAAGAAAGCTGACGATGATGATAAGAAGAACAAGATCGGACTTGTCATGTACGCCGGTGGTGATTCACCTGTTGATGAAGAGCTATTCATTTTTTGTAACGAAATCGCAGAAAAGGGATTAGTTGAACATGCATTGACCATCAGAGTGGGTGATTTCATGAGCAAGAACAAGTCCTCATCAGCAAATGAAAAGCTCGAAGGTATCAACGAATTGTTACAAATTCTCTCCAATGCAAGTTAAATTCAGTCACTTATAGCATTGCTCACATTTTACATATTTATTTATTTCAGAAATAGCTGAACCTCATTAATTATTTATTTATATCATTTATGGCCCTTTTTACACTTAATATTTTATTTATGTACATATATTATTAATACATATAAAATCTATTATACATTTGCGAGTTATATGACTTCAGTTGGAATCAGGAGTGTTTGTGTTACATACCCAAAACAGTTTACTCATCTCACGAATAAGACTGCCTTCTTCATTCTTATTGAAAGCATCAAATCTCTCATAGATATACTCGAATTCAGAGTACGTTATTCTGCCTCCTTTGTCTGATCTGTCTACTGTCCATAGATTCTCTTTAGCCCTTTTCTGTCTTTCTCTATCAGCTTCAATTCTTTGTAACATTTGCTTATGAGTCAGTTGCAACTTGCTGACATCTGCAGGCACTGAGTTATCTGCCACAGTATCATTGTTAGTTGTGACATTGGTAGTAGAATTTATAGTTGTGTTTTCTAGATGGTTAATGAGCTTTTCTGGAGATTTTGAGGTACCACGCCCAGTACTCATGTAACTTGGTGCATTGAATGTGCTATCTGCCATTCCCAAACTATTTTCTGCTTCATTGGAAGATGTGTATGCTTTTTTAGTAGTCACGTCAGACTTCGGTATACTTGCATCTATCAAGTATCTTTCATACTGACTTTGTTTCTTCTTGCCTATCAGAAAGTTCCAGGCCTCATCGAGAGGGTCAGAGCTTTGTGAAGTGTTGGTTTCCTTATGCAAAGATTCAACGTCGAATGGTAACCCTTTCTTCGCTGATTGAAAGTCTTCCTCGGTGAGTAGGTTGGAGTTGAATGTCTTTTTGTATTCAGCCAATTTGGGATGCGTACTGGATATCGAACAGAGTATTGAGTAACTTGAGCTTAAATTTGTCAACATCTTGAACTTAGATCCAGAGAAAGTTGCTGCTGTACTTAAAGATTGTGGTGCCATTGGTAAAACTTTCGAGAGCATGAACTTCAAATCTTTTATTATGGTATCTCTGTAGTCATAAAATCTACCCTCTATACAGAGAGTTATAAGTTCTTCCACAAATTGGAAAATATTGATCCTTGTGTTCAAGTCGGCAGACCCTATGGTCTCAAGTATGACTGAATGCAAATCCTCTTGTAACTCACGGTTCCGAAGAATGAACTTTGCACATTCTGTAGCTGCTTGTTTGGAAGCAGTTAAGTTACTCAGCTGTTTCGAAAGGTATATTCTTGCTTCAAAGGCATCCATTTTGATGAAAATTGCGAATTATCAAGCGCTGCAAAACCAATTTGGTACTCCAAGAAACCTACCCGAGCTCTCAGCAAATCAGTAACCGGAAAGAATATCTATTTATCAGAATAAAGGTGTCTATAGACGGTATACTCATCTACCAAGTACTAGATATTCTTACTCTTGTCACCTGAAAAGACCTACTAAAAAATTGTATTGTTTGAGATTATATAATCAGAATTCTATTTTAGTACTTTGAGTACATAATATTTGTGGAAAGGGATATTCAGGTAGACGCTGTCAGACATAGATTATGCACTCAGTATATACTGTAGTGCTTGTATAAGACACTGGGATTGATATCATTGATAAATAAAGAAACACTAGACCTTTATACACTCTATAAATGGCTTACAGACACAGCTCTCAAGAAGATAGACCAAATCGACCTCATATTAGTTGCCGGGTAAGCTTACATAAGTATGTCACAAAAGGCCACAAACGTCGATAGTCCCTTAAACGACACATCTCTGCACTTTCAATTAAAATTTTTTTTCCATCTGAAAATTTTTAGCCAACAGTCACCAAACGATTTGGTATTCCGTACAAATGGTATAGCTTGAAGTAGATGGTTCTACTTGATTATCTATAATTGTTTGATTGAATAACCCAACTATATTGTATAATAATTTATCATCATGCCAAAGAACAAGGGAAAGGTATGTTTATTGTGATACCAGGGTTGCCGCGTTGACTCGTGGGATACCTTCATATTCTGTGACATCATGTCGCAAGAGGGCTCATATACTAACAATTCATTTACGTTTCAATTCATATAGGGTGGTAAAAATAGAAGAAGAGGAAAGAACGTTAACACTAACCAAAAGCGTGAACTTATCCTCAAAGATGAAGCTCAAGAATACGCTCAAATTACTAAAATGTTAGGAAATGGTCGTGTTGAAGCTACATGTTTTGATGGTGTTAAAAGAATTGCTCTTATCAGAGGTAAATTAAGAAAGAAGGTTTGGATGGGTCAAGGTGATATTATCTTAGTTTCATTAAGAGATTTCCAAGATAACCAATGTGATGTTGTTCATAAATATAACGCTGATGAAGCAAGAACCTTGAAATCTCAAGGTGAATTACCAGAAAGTGCTAAGATTAACGAAACTGATACTTTCGGTGTTGATGAAGAAGATGATGCTAATTTCGAATTCGGTGCTGATTCAGATGAAGAAGACGAAGAAGAATTAGACATTGATGACATCTGATCGGGTTTTGTTTTCGTATTTATTATTATATTATTAGTCTTACTGTTAATATTCTATAAACTAATAAAATTATTCATATTTTAATTGTGTTTTTTTACTGAATTGTACGGACCGCTGGTGAGTTTCGAAAGCTTCTCATGAGCCCAAAGTATTCATAAATTACACGCTGCTTGTATAATAGCCAAAAGCGGATAGTCTTATCCTGTTATTTCAGTAAGGATACATAAATATATAAAATATACCGCTATGACGCAATTTTCACTAATTTTCATGTAGCCTTATTCTCCTCCGCTTTATGATTATCTTCTAAAATCATCATCGTCTAATTCAAAACTGTCTGATCTTCTACCTAATCCAGTCTCTTCATCTTGACCTAGGTCATGATAAGCGTTACGTCCACTTGTTAATCCATCTGATGGTCTTGTTAGTTGCATGGATCTTCTGAATTGATAAACACCAACACCTGCATCTAATGGAATATCGTTCAATCCGTCTTTGTTTGTACCAAATAATTCTTCTGGATCAGGACTGTGTCTTGAGATATCTAATAAGTAGACACCACTAAAGATGATCAAGAATCCACATAGGAGGGAAATGATGTTGACAGATGAAGATGTATTGAAACCTCTGAATAAGATAAAAGAAGCACACAATGTCAAAGTTGTAAATGTAACATAATATAATGGATTGACAATTGATGTATCAAAAGTAGCCAATGCTTTATTGAAGTAGTTCATTTGAGTGACAATACAAACTGCAACTGTAATGATGAAGACGTAAGTAGATGGATGTGTGAATTGGTTGTTTCCACTCAAGGTAAGCTTCAAGGCAATACCAAAGGCTTTAATAGCACAAACTGAGATAGAACCAACAGCTGAACAGATTGAAATATAGATCATTGGGTTCTTTTGTCCGTGTTTTGGTACAATCTTGTAGATCATGAAAAATGTATAAATAGTCACCAAAGTAATGTAAAGAATGAATGCAGGTTGCTCAGCATACTGCAATATTTCATCAACTGTTTCAACTTCTTTATCTGCTGGAGCGTGCAAGACAATAATGACCGACCCGAGTAAACAGATAGCACATCCCATTTTACCTAAAGTACCTAATTCTTCTTTCAAGAAAATGGATGCTAATACAGCACCAATAATAACAGATAAAGCACCTAATGGCGTCACTAAGATAGGTGGTGCAAAAGTATATGCTGCAAAGTTGGAAATTTCTCCAATGGCCATGAGGGAGGTACCCATCCACCAAACTGGATTTTTCAAGTAGGTGTAACCTTCAGTTGCACCTGCACCTTCTTTGAGTAAACCTTTCTTAGTGATGACGAATGAGGTACCAATAGCCAACGACGAACTTATCGCAAGGGCTAAGCCAATATATTTTTCTTCCATGTTGATGTATGTTGATTGATATGTGTGTAGTACTTAAGTAATGAATACTATGATATTTTTAGCTGTGTGTGCGTGTATGCTCAGATCTATGTGTGATCTTGATCTTCTTAATGTTATAAGTTGTTTCTAATAATGGAAAGTCTGCGGTCCCTTGTTTGGAGGATTATTCTGTATAGATTCGACTTATATTGTGATTTAGGTGATCAATTGATTGATTTCCCAATACGATATGTATGCTAATATAAGAGATAGTGATAAATATAGTGAATCAGATCAAAGATAGTAACCTGTTGACTCTAGTGAATGTATTGATCAATAATGTGTTAACTAACAAGGTAAGATATCTATTCAAGACTTGCTGTTGATAGATCTGAAAATAAATTGATCAAGCTCAATTCTAAAGATCAGGACACGGGAACAATATGAAACAGGTGAAAGACACGAAATTGCATAAATTCCTCTTCTTGACAAAAAAACAGATACTATAAGCATTTACATAGAGAGGGAAAGCCTTGTTTGTGAAAATGGGAAATTTTTCAGATTCTCAAAAACTTTTTTAAATTTTTTTTTGTTTGGGGAATTTTCTTGGTTTATTGGAGGTGAAGTTGGTCTAGATTGGTTAGTATAACATAACAAACGATATCAAATTGGCTCCAAACCAGAAAAATATGACTTCCAAGGAGTCTAAGAACGCACAGCCAGTTGCTTCGGCAAAATGGTTCGACAGTGATGTCGCCATCGCTGAATCTGAACTTGCCGACCTCAAGAAACTCTTGATCAGCACCAAGCCAAATGTCACATTTACTGTTGATGAAGACACTAAAACTGCATTAGATTATACTACATTATTGGATAAGATCTTTCCAACTATTATCAGAGCGATTGCAAAAGCTGAAGGACTGGGTAGTTATAGAGTACTAGCATGTGATACCCTCTCCGTCTGGCTCTTGAGATCAACTCAGCTAATGACTTCAAAAGATAGTGAATCCTCAAAAGAGCGTTTATCATCGATGGCCACTACCGAAATTGCATCTTTCCTTTTTCAGTACATTTTAGACTTCTGGAATGAATCTGGAGCAGCGTTAGGAAACTCTTTAAAAGATTTGTTCTTGAAGTTAATTATCTTCTACCAGAAATCATCTGTTGATCCAGCAACCGTTGATAGTCTTTTCAAACAATGGATACTCAAGGCGCTATCCTTACCACAGAATACTAGAGTTTTGTACTTCATCTTGGAAAACTTATGCAAAGAGATCGAATCACCTTTTTTCGTGCTTGAACAGCGACCATCATTCATTGAAGAATCTCTTGATACAATGTGGTCTAACGCATTAGCGAATCCAGCAGGTAAGACACTACACATTTTGCTGAGAAATATTTTGGCCAAAGGAATGCCAGATGACCATCTCAAATGGTTAGATCTCTGGAAAGACCCAGTTATTAAAGGACTGAACGATTCAAGACTAAGAAAGAACATAGAGTTGTATCTTCTACCATGCCTTTTCAAAGCATCACCAGTAGCATGTATTGAGTTTATAAGGCAAGCAAACAATGATACCTCTGTCTTTTTAGGCAGTCTTCAAATTACACAAGACTTAGCTATTATAGAAGAACCATTCGAAGGCGAGAGTCCATTGATCACCATTGAAAGACTGAAAGAGTTATTGTTTCAATTAGAGTCTTCCGAGTATAGATTAAGCGCTTTCTCAGTATTAGTCACTGCTCCTAAAGGTGCACAGCCAGTCAAACCATATGTCTTTGATATTGTCACTAGTTTCTACGATGCAATGTTTGTCGAGACTGATATAGAGTTGAGAAACAGTCTCTTTTCTTTGTTCAAGCAATTTATCGTAAGAAGCAGAGATGCTGCATATGCTTTGGACCGTGATGCTAAGAAACTCACAAAGAAAAACTATGAAAAGTTTAAGGATGAAATAGAAGGTAAGAACATTCTTGTTTCAAAGACAAAAGAGTTCTACAAATACCTCATGAGTTACTTATTAGACAACTTGAAGTTAGGATCCTCCTATCAAAGGGTCACATTTTCCTACAAAGTACTGATAGCGTTGATCAGATCAGGTTTAGACTCTAGAGTCTCTGAGAAGTTTCACGACAAACATCACATTGATCCTCCTTTCCATATCCAGATTTATGATTCAACTCTGGCACGTTTACTCATTGATAACATCGGTAATGATTTCGAGGATATCAGAGAAAATTCTACATTGATCTTGTCTATGTCTCCTATTAGCTTAGATGAATTGGTTGGCGGTTCTACAAAATTGGAGGCCTTGAATGCAAGAGCTATGACAATGCTTAACGATATGAAAGGTAGAGCTGCCGACAGTGGAGGAAGATACTTCCAATTTATATTCAACTTATACCAAACTTCCAATAATGTTGATAAATGCTGGGAAATACTCAGCCAATTATGCGAGAAGATAACTTATGGAACTATATATGCATCAAAGGACCTTGCATCGGCTGTGTATAAAGAAAATGTGCATGGTTACTATGCTGCAATGAAGTTCATCTTTGACATACTAGACTACAAAAAGTTCAATAATGAAGATTTAACAAGATTGGTTTCTCAATTAACATCAAACATTTTCACATCATGGAATACAGTGAAAGAGGTTTTACAACATGATTCACCAGAGGGGAACTTACCCGAGGAAATGGAAAACTCTTATGACAGCGAGTTAGAAGCCAAATATGGTAAAGGTACTCAGGTTATATCAAGTTATGCATGGAGAACGGTGAAAGAATCCACTGGTCTACTCAAAGCTTTGTTCAAAGACGCACCAAAGGAAATTTTGGAGGATGAATACGTCAGGGAGTTTGGTGTCATGATCATGGATCAATTGGCTACTATCAGACATAGAGGTGCTTTCTCATCGGTGTATCCAACATTCATTGCATGTTGTGAACGTTGTAACGTCTCACAATCAGATCTTAAAGGACTTCCAGAGGAATGGCTTGCGCATAATCTGGAAATTCTGCAGACTAAAACACAGGATATTACTAGACGTTCAGCAGGTATTCCATTATTACTTACTGCGATCTTGAGTGCTGATAAGAGGAAAGGAAAGCCTTTGGTCAAGGAAACAGTTAACAAGTTATTAGAGATTGCCAAACGTCCAATCACATCAAATGCAAGTGAGGACAACGTAAACTTACCTCAGGTCAATGCTTTCAACTGTCTTAGAGCTATCTTTACTGAATCTACTCTGAGTGACTACTCAGTGAACTTTGTAGCCGAGGCCTTAGAGCTCACATTGGGTGAGTTTGGATCCTCAATATGGGCAATGAGAAACTGCGCAGTTATGTTGTTTTCTTCTTTACAAAACAGATTATTTGGAAGCAAAAAGGTCCGTAACAATCAGCTACCTCTTGTTTCAGCCAGATTGTTTTTCTCAAGATACAAGACCGTGAAAGATGTTTTGTATAACAATTTATTATCTGCTATTGAGCAAGGCTTGGATATCGAAGAGAATATTGAAAAGACATTTCCTATCTTGATTATTTTGAGTAGACTGGAAGCCACAGAAGATTTCCATGAACTTGCTAAATTTAAGAAATTGGTCTTCCACTGTATTGAGAATAAAAAATGGAAAGTCAGAGAAATGGCTGCAAGAGCATTGCCTGCTTTAATTGTTCAGGATGAAATCCTTGAAGTTTTCTCTTCATTGCTTGGTAACATTACTGATCCTAAAGCTTCACAAAACAAAATTCATGGTTCAGTACAAGCTATTAAGGAGCTTATTGTAAGACAAAAGTCTAGAATCAATACCACAGAATTGAATCAGTTGAATATTACCACAACCAATATGGTTCTCCAAAAGCTTGAAACAACAGTTTCAAGCAAGTGCTTATGCATCTCAACCAAGTTAGGATACTTTCAAATTTTGAGTCTCTTGGACCCTATGGACAAACCTGAAGTGTTCACAATTCTAGGAAACTGGTTTATTGAAAACTGTTATGCTTCAGAGAATGAAAAACTTGACGGCTCTAAACAGTTGGCATTGAAAGAAGTGACTTATCTTTTGTTAAGGTATTATACATACAATAATGAAATTGAAACCTTGAACGATTTCATTGAGCTTGCCCTCAGCTCATCCTATTACGAGGTTGTTGTTACTACCATACAGTTTTTTAGCTCACAAGATGATATTGAATCCATTAATCAATCCACAAGGGTTTTGTTAATCTCATGTCTCTGGGAATTATGCTCTCAAAACTTATGGAGTTATGTGAAATCTCTCGCATTATCTTTATTGAAAGACCTTCACACAGTGACGGAGATGCAATACTCTGAAAAGGAATTGATAGCCAATATTGAAGTTTTGAACAGATTTTCATTACCTGACAACAGTGAAGATTTAAGAACTGCCTCTCTTGAAGCTTTGGGTTCATTCATTGCCCTATGCTTGGAGTTGAGTGGTAAGGACTTCGCTTTTGAAAAGTTTTTCGAAGATTGGTACATCAATTTGAAAGAGTTCTCCAAGGATGAACATCCTTTCAATGTCAGAGAATCTGCATTGTTATCTGCCTCTGCATTTGAGAAAGTCATTGCTAGAACTGAATTGTACAATAGCAAGTACAGCGCTAAGGTGTCTGCGGTACTATATAACTTTCTATCCGATGATGACGATGAATTAAGGTACGATGCAGCTATCACACTTTCTCAAAGCATGTCACTCAGCACTAAGCTTTTACCTATCGAAGTTGAGAAACTGTTTATTGATTACTACGTTTCACGTTTCTCCAGGGCCGGATTGGATAGCTTATTGGAAGACAACTTCGAATTTGATAAACCGCTAGAACTTGCTTTCAAAGATTTCAAGTCTCTTTTCTCTGAAGATCAACTTTTATTCACATTGGAAAAACAAAACTTTTACAGAAATGACTTGGGCAGAAGAACTCAATACGGCCAATTCTTGTTGAAATACAAAGGCATAATTAGCTCAGTGGAGCTGAACAATATCTACACTGTCACAGTACAAAGATTACAAATTATACTACCAGCCATACAAGGCGCTGATATCGATGGTGGATTTGGCTGGTGTTCAGAAGATATTTTCTCCTGTATCTGTTGTGTTCTCGTTGATTGTCAAACATTTAATAGCATTTGCAAAGACAACACTGCCTTAAGAACCACAGTTAACAGTCTCAGAGAAGTATTGTCTGACAAACAAGCACACCCTATTCTTATGAAGTTTATAGACGCTGTATAATATCACTATAGAAAATAGAATGTTAATTAGTTAAACATTACATAAGCAAAATTATCTCGGAGTACAAGTTTTTCTTGGCAGAGAAGCCCAACAAGCGAGAGAGAGTTTCTGGAACATTTGCATTGAAGATGAGGTGATCCTGGACTTAAACAAGTACCAATTGCGGTACTGCACAGATTATAGTCTGATAAAGACAACTGCACAGAAGACTATAGACATATATCGCTATTAACATCTCCATACCATGCCAACTTCAAATTCTGGTAAATTTGAAGACTTGCCAGATGACATAATCTCACGAATTACCAGCTTTCTCCCCCAGCAGGCAAAGCTGAACTTAGCATATACAAACTACAGGCTATATACTCTTGTACTACCAGAACTGTACAAGAAGCTATGTTTCAAAACCACTGTTACACTCCCTTCGGCTAAAAACTTTGCCGAGTCTGTTTCAACCCTAATCGGTGGTGTAAGTAACAGCCTGGCCAGCCACAAGTCAAATTTAGCCATTTTCAAGGCCAGACAAGAAGTGCTATTGCAATCGCTTACCCTAAACCCACTACTGTTAGAATACATTGAGGGGGTGACAGCTTTTGAGGATGACCATGAAAATTCTGATGAACCTGATTCAAGTGATACTCCTTTCAATAACGAGCTGTTCACCTTGATCAAAACCAAGGCTGTTAACTTAACCAAGTACATGATCTTTTCAGCTAGAAAAGAGCTACACTTAGAAGCAGAGGAGCTATCATCATTGAAGAAACTCAAGAAAACGATGTTGACACACTTGTATTATCTTCAGCATCTACCACCAACTGTGAACTCGCTCACAATAAACTTCATTGATGGTTATACCCACGAAAAGAATTTCCAATTTGATTGTGAAAAATGCATTTCTGTTATCAGAAATTTGAAAGAATTGAATTTGTCAAATGATGAGGTAGCAACTGTAGACTTTTTGCAGTTTATCATAGAAACCTTGCAATTACCAAAATTCCTAAAATTCACATTTGAGCGCCTGAAAATTATTGTATATCATGGATTCAATGATTACAATATTCTATGCAGACAGCTGGTTGAGAAACTAGTCTTCGATCACTGTAACATTGAAAGTCTCAAAGCTTTGGATGTTGTTGCGGGATGCGACCAAATGGCATGTGGATGTCTAGGTCAATTCTTTGAAAAGTTTTGTCAATATGACACAAAGATCACCTCACTTGCATTTTCTCAAAAGACTGTCCATCGTGATCATAATTACACAGAGAAATTTGACGTATCTGTTTGTGATCTTATCAGCAATTTACCAAACGCTGACAAGTCTGTCAAACTGCTCTCCATCAGACATAGCCCACCAGTTGACTCTACAATGGGTAATGGATTTGAAGGAAACTACAATAAGAGAAGAGACTTATATGCCAATACTTTACCTCGACTACAAAATCTAGAAGTTCTTATATCACCTACATTTATGCAAAGTTGTTCATGTTACGAGCACGTTGTGTCCAATCTTCTATGGAATGGATGTGAGTGTGCTTACTGTAGTGATTATCTATCTATTTTCGATGAGTATATCATTAATCACACTTACTATGACGACTTTACTGGTTTGGAGAAGGAATTGATCTCCCCATGTTTCTTTGGTGCTGCGAGCGATACCTTATCCAAAAGACTATTCACACACTCCGATATACGTTTTGGCGCTTCGGATCTGGATATCTTCCAATATCCAGTCTCAAAAGTTGCGTGGGACTTTCATGGCTACTTTGGATTACGTCACATTGATGGCTACGATTGTCAATTTAACCAAAGTGCGTTTCCTCCATTAGTCAAATGTATATCACATTTTCTTGGTGAATACGTCGACTTTTTTATTGGAAAATTACCAAAATTACGTACTTGTTGCTTAACAGGGGTATTCTTTGATATTCACGACAAAAAATGGACCTGTACTTACGATGCTATTGAGTACTAGGACAAATCAAATGCACATATACTATATAACGAAAACTAATACTAATGAGACTAATGCCTGAAACACATATATAATGTAAACCAATTGACCTTCTCGCTTACCCTATATATAGTATAGATCTGTCAAGAGCACAAGTCAGGCAAGTTGTGGGGTGTAAAATACATGATTACATAATCTCAAATTTTTCGCTAATACGAGTTTGTTTTGATTTCGTTTGATTGGCGTACCCGTAAATAATAGATCAAGAGATAAGATGGGACATATAGTATTGTTCTTAGCTATTTATAGTTAGGTATATCGAAAGTCATACCACTATTGACATGTCTGAAGTACTGGTCGAACAGGATGATCTGTCTTCCCGTTTCTTGGGAGTAGATCAACTGTCTTCCTATGTTTTAGATGTTGCGCGTACACTTCTGAAAGCTAGAGAGTTAGAATCAGCGTTTCTCAACGCTGACTCCTCTAAAGAGATATTACTACACTTTATACAAGATCCATTGTCTTCATCACTATTTCTGGTTTGTCAACACGAAAAAGGTAAGTTGTCTTGTCATTTCTATCTTTTTTTTCAAGTTTTGAGCACGATTTACTAACTGGATACGATCTCTTCAATTAGACAACTACAAGTATGAACTTCACTCTAGACTTATAGATTTCCCACACAAGTCCACTATAGTTATCTTTGTTAAGGGAACAGGACCTTTGAAGAGTAACAAGAACTGTGAAAACCAAATCTCAGTTGCTTTACTACCTTCGATCTACGACGAGAAGGAAAATTTTGAATCACTGAAATCATTGCTGGGATCTGGAATAGCCCCATATTTCAATGCATTGACATCCGAGGCTTTGAAAGTGAATTATCAGGACTCTTCAATAGATGCCGCTAGGAAAAAGATCACTGAACTTATTCTTTCCCTCGATCATTTACAACAGACTGTGCAGGTCCCTGATTTGACATTGGCGGCTCACCCAAAAATACTGGAACTCATAAGAGAGAATAAAGGTCCCGATTTACCGCAAGTGCCAGCTGACTTACTTGAAGACTCCTCATTTTTGAACAGCCTGCAATCAATTGTCAACAACTGGGTCAATTCAGTTCAAGCAATAACCAAGTTAAATCATCAACCACAGGATGGTACAACCGCAGATGAAATAATATTTTGGTTATCTAAAGAAGCTGCAATTCAATCCATAAGAGAACAATTGGATAGCGATGTTGTGCAACTAACTCTGACATCCTTGAAAACTGCGAAGAGATTTCATGCCACAATATCATTTTTATCAGATACCGGAATAGAAAATGCTTCAGAGGAAGTATCAGTTTTAAATCAAATCTATAAAGACTTTCCAATTGATGATCTGACTTCTGCATCTGATTTCAATAAGATAGATCAAGCGATAAGTTCAATATTCAATCATTTGAAAAAGCTTAGAATTGCAAATTTCCCTATAGAGCGTGCTGTAAATTTAATCGAAACAATCTCAAAGGATATCAGGGATAAAATTATTGAGGTTGTTAGTCAAAACGAGCTCATGAACATCGATTTTATGGTGTTTTCTGAGACAACTAACTCAATCAGTGAGATATTTGCACATTTTCAAGATCATGTTAGAGACTTTACTTCATTGGCTAGAGAAATAACGAGGAAGCGCTCAGAAAAATTCATTCCACTTCAAGTAGTCTCTCAATTGGATGAACTTGAAAGTAGACTCAACTATATATGCACATTTAGAAGAAAGCACGAGGATTTGGTTATAACGTTGAAAAAACTTATGCGTACTCTACATCAAAACAAAGATGAGAGCGTTGTTGACTTTTTGGAAAGTGCAAACTATGCTTACTCTGCTGTGAAGATGATTAATCCTGTTGACTTTAGTAATAACGGTAAAAAAAGTTGGTCTAATGCAGAAAAGACATACTATGATAGAACAGAAAAGATTGAACATGAAATCATGGACTCTTTGCAACGTCTTTTAGCTGGCGCTGAAAGTTCAAATGAGATGTTCGACATCCTTGAGAGATTTGAGTTTTTGTTGATCCGCCCAAATGTTAGATTATCACTACAAGATTACCATTCACAATTATTGATGTTTGTTCAAAGTGATATCAAGAAACTTGAACTGCATGTACAACACCAAAAGCAGTCTTATAGATTATTGCATTTGAAAAACATGAGCCAGTACACATCATCCTTAGTTTGGGCTACGGCGATCAATAATAAACTTTCTTTCTTAATATCCAGAATTGAGCTGATTCTTTCAGGAAATTGGAGAGACTATCCACAAGGTAAGAAAATAGAATCAAGTATTATAACGCTACAGCGGAAGTTAGATATACAATCGGTTTATAAAACATGGTTACAAGCGATTGAAATAGCCATGCAGGAAAACATCATAGAGTCAAGTATTTTCCGTATCTCAAAAAACAAGAGAACCAAGGCGCTTGAGCTATACGTTAATTTTGATTTTCCTTTGGTATCTCTGTTCACTGAAGTCAAAACATTCAAATTACAAAACTTTGATGTTCCCAGAAAAATTGACTCTGTAGCATTCAAGTTACAACAAATATACCCTTACGCAAAAAGATTATCAGAAAGTTGTCATACTTTTGGAATGATCTTGAATGAGCTTGACTCTTTTGGTGAATTGGGAACTCTTTTGAAACCGTACGTTACGACCATACTAAACCTCACCAATTCGCTAAAGAATGCCACATGGGAAGACATTTTCAGGGCCCATGACCTGATAGACACCGAGCTAGGTTATGAGTTAGATGAAGTGAAGCTGATTGACTCCATTATACTGTTCGAGAAACTAGTGATGGAACTTACTGGTAGAATCGAGCTATTGGATGGTTCTAGATACAAGCTAAAGAAACAATTCGATACACTCACACTCTTAAAAGAATATAACGAAGCAGAAATATCAAGCTCGATTTTGTCTATTCAGAAATTGATGGATGAGCTGTCAAATGATGGATTTCCAATGGAAGAGCTTTTATCACTTGTTAACAAATCAATTGAAGATTCTTTGATTAACTTGGGTAAGATAGAGCTCCAGAAATATAAGTTTTGGCTTGAATCAGGGTCTGACGAAAATTGTAAGTCACTTCATCGTATTCTTATTCACGAGTCCAAAGTTATCATAGAGCCGCCATTAGAAGAGTTCAAAGTAAATTGGATAAAGCTTGCGGAGGACTCGATCTTGGCAATTGTCAATCAGCCTTGTTTGTACAAAGATGGTATGGCTATCAACCCCAATTCCAAAGAAGCAATGCTCAAAGCTCTTACCCAGGAGTTCATAAATTGGAACTCGATAATAAACGAGATATATGCCAATGCTGCAGAGTATTTTAAAATGTGGCTGAAAATACAAATGCTTTGGGATATAGACCTTAACGAGGTGCTGGGTCATCTTGGTACTCATATACAGAAATGGATAAGCGCCTTTGAAGATTTAGAGAAAATACGTGATTCCTTTGATACCATAGAAACGTCCATTCACTTTGGAGGGCTTGTTTTGAACTACGAACAGGCTCAAAGCAGAGCCACTTCCCAGTTTGATATTTTTCAGAGGTACTTGATTAAGAACTTTTCTGAGGTCTTGTTCAAAAAGATCAAAGAGGCATCTGACTTATTGAGCGAGGAGAAGTCCGAGCTTGCATCTTTAACTAATGACTTCAGTTCATCAGCATCCATAATCAAGCTGGTCTTATGCACACAAAAAACTCGTAAAAGTATGATATTTTTGTCTGAAAGGATAAGCCTATACGAAAAAGCTCAGGACATTTTAGTTAAAGAAAGATTCAAGCTAAGTACATCTTGGATTCACGTTGAGCAACTTTCATGCAATTATGAGTTAAATGTGGCTTTACTAAACAAAAAGACTGATCTGATAGCTCAAAATATGGAAACTATCAGAACTGTTCTGAAAAGTGAATATACTCATTTGGAAGAAGCGGCAGAGTTATTGTTAGCAAAGTGGCAGGAGGAGAAGCCTGTATCAGGACAGCTCACATACAAAGAAGCTTCCAGTGTATTGGAAGATTTCGAGAATACGGTTAACTTGCTAAAAGCTAATCTGTTTGAGTTGTCTACTGCATGCACCAGTTTGAATATACCAATAGGCAGTATGGTCGATTTATCATCATGTATAATTGAAATCTCGGATTTGAAGTCTGTTTGGTCAACTATTGGTTCCCTTAGCGGCTTATATAACAGCATTTGCTCTAACTCATGGAACGAAATCGTACCAAGAAAACTAAGAAAAGACTTAGAAGACATTTTGACCCAATCAAGAAGTATTCCATCTAAGATACGTCAATATATTGCATTTGAAGAGCTTCAAACTAACGTGAAGAATGCAATCAAGCATATTTCTATCATAAGTGGATTGAAGTCTGATGCTATATTGGAAAGACACTGGAAGGAAATATTTGGAAAGCTTGCACCAACATTCAAAAATCTACATTCATTTACGCTTGGTGATGTATTCAGTTTGGATATCGAAAGTAATGAAAATTATCTGAAGTCAATCATACAAAGGGCTCAGGGTGAGAAAGGAATCGAAGATCACTTGAACTCAGTAGAGATTTCATGGACCCAGCTCACACTTGAGCTATATACTTATAATGACAAATTCCGGTTAGTTAAAGGTTGGGACAGTTTATTTCAATTATTCACAGATGATATCAACTCTGTATCTGCCATGAAATATTCACCTCACTATGAAGCTTTTGAAAAAAGAATCGTTAAGATAGAGGAAAAGCTGAATCTGGTATACTCGTTACTAGATGGCTGGGTTGATGTGCAAAGGCAATGGGTTTATCTTAATGGAGTTTTTGACAAGAATGAAGATATCAGCAAATTGTTTCCTGTGGAATCTGAAAGATTCAGTAATCTTACAACCGACTTTTTCTACTTGTTAAAACCTGTATATGAGTCACAGTTAGTGATTGACATAGCTTCTGTCCCTAATGTCGGTCCACAATTGAAAAAGATAGCAGATTCTCTAACCAAAATCAAAAAATCTTTAATTGGTTATCTGGAAAAGCAAAGAGAATTATGGCCAAGGTTTTACTTCATAGGGAATGAGGATCTCCTTGAGATCATTGGAAACTCTAGTGATATTTCCATTATCACATCACATTTGAAAAAGCTTTTTCCTGGTACCTCTGGTCTAGTAGTCGAAAAAGAATCAGCTTTGATAACTGGTGTGACTTCTTCTGAGGGCGAAACACTTATGTTGGCTTCACCTATATCTATGTTGAACTTTCAGACTGTTCTCGATTGGCTTCCCGTACTTGACTCTAGAATGAAAGAGTCACTAGCTCAAATCATACCTGTCTGCTTAACTTCCTTTGAAACAGTGGTAGCAAGTATCCTGGAAGATGGCGCTCTAGATTTGAAAAAGTGGATTGATCGATTTCCAAATCAAGCGCTTATTGTGGCCCTTCAAGTTTTTTGGACAAACACAATGGAGAGTAACATAGTTTCACATACACCGGACAAACACACTGAGGTATACAACTACTTGTTGAAATCCTTGACGGATATGGTGGTACAAGAATGTGACTCCTTACAGCGCAGAAAGGTAGAAAATTTGATCATAGAGCTAGTTCATCAAAAAGACGTAATGAACAATCTTATAAAGAAAAAGTGCAACTCCATAACTTCATTTGCGTGGAGATCACAACAAAGAATGTATTACAACGCAGAAGAGCGCTCTCAAATGGATGCATTGATAGTGAAACAAGGTCATGCTTCATTTAAATATGGTTTTGAATACATGGGAGTGTCTACCAGATTGGTATATACACCCCTGATTGATACATGCTTTTTGAGCATGTCGGAGGCATTGAATCAACGTCTGGGTGGCTCTCTGATTGGACCTGCTGGTACAGGGAAAACAGAGTCAGTCAAAGCACTGGGGCAAAACTTGGGAAAAATGGTCTTGGTATTCTGTTGTGATGAGTCTTTCGATTTTCAATCAGTGAGTAGAATTCTTACTGGT
Organism: Wenyingozyma methanosorbosa; assembly: GCA_030570755.1. Classification (NCBI taxonomy): domain Eukaryota; kingdom Fungi; phylum Ascomycota; class Pichiomycetes; order Pichiales; family Pichiaceae; genus Wenyingozyma; species Wenyingozyma methanosorbosa. The sequence goes on from JAJLWP010000008.1 coordinate 265,394, forward strand.
GTATGCCGTCTTGGTGCTTGGGCATGTTTTGACGAGTTTAACCGTTTAGAGAAGAACATCTTAAGTTCCATCTCTACTCAAATAGAGTTAATTGAAAGCTCATTATCAAGCGAAACACATCAAATTCAAATGATAGGAAAAGAAGTGTTTGTTGATCCTACAACAGGTGTTTTCATTACAAGCAATCCAAACTATAAAGGAAGATCTGCACTTCCTGATAATCTCAAAAACAAATATAGGTCAATGGCGGTGATCAAGCCCGATAGTAAGGCGATAGCTGAAGTGCTTCTGGCTTCTCAGGGTTTCCAATCACTATCGTTAGGAAATATAGTGGTTCAATTTTTTGAGTACCTTAACGAACGTTGTTCTACACAACCCCATTATGATTTTGGGCTACGTGCTATGAAATCGGTGCTTTTAAAATGTGGTGCGATCAAGAGGGAAACTGGCCATATCCCAGATGATGAAATTCTCGAGACAGAGTCCAAAATAATAATAAGAAGTTTGTTCAATATCGTGTTACCAAAACTTGTACCAGACGATGAGATAAAGTTTACCCAAGCATTACAATTTTTTGAGATAGAGAATTTTGCGTTTGTAAGTCATACCAATCTGATTGAGAAGCTCAAGGAAGTAGCATCAGAATATGGATTGGTCGCCTCTGAAAGCTGGATCAGAAAAGCTTTGCAAGTTTATGAGATATCAAGATCCCACAATGGATTTATGCTTGTAGGGGAATCTGGTAGCGGAAAATCAGAGATGTTGAAGGTTTTGATGGAGGCCATGCGCCGCTTGGATAGTGTCGAGAATCTATGCTATAGATTTGATCCCAAGGTTATTAGTAAAAGCTTACTTTATGGAACTTTGGATTTATCGACAAGGGAATGGCGAGATGGTATTCTAACATCAATCTTAAGAAGGATTGAAGGCAATTTGAGAGGTGAACAACAAAAGAATATATGGATTGTTTTGGATGGTGATGTTGATCCTAATTGGGTTGAAAACCTTAACAGTGCTCTTGATGATAACAAGCTGCTTACGTTACCAAATGGTGAAAGGATTTCTCTCTTAAATAACGTGAAGATTGTATTTGAAGTTGAAAACCTACATCATGCTACACTTGCAACTGTTAGCAGATGTGGTATTGTCTGGTTTAGCGACTTGCTAGTATCGTTCGATGATAAGAAGGAGAAACTGCTATTTGATTTTAAATATGAAAAGATAGCAAAAGAAGAAACATTTAATGAGCTATTAGCATCCACTGGTGTTTCTGTTCAACAGCTGAGAGAAAATTATTTGAATAAGATAGCTGAAGTATTCAATGACAAAGAGATACGTAAATGTTTGGTTGATTTATGCTCCATGAAGCACATTATGAAATTTGATCTTGGGTCAGCTTTTGAGACTGCCCTCTCCCTTCTCAGGACTAGTTTCGAAGCATTGGTTGATTTCATTTCGCACAATACTGGTTTCATATTTCAAGACTTAAGTGAATATATGGTTAAAAAATGTCTGGTGTCCATAGTATGGGCGTTTGGGGGAGATTTACCATTAGAAGAAAGGGAAGAGTTCGGTAAGTCACTTTTAACCTTAGCGAAGTTTACAAGGCTCCAAAAGGATTTACATGCTTCTTTGTTATATGCAGACGTGAATTTGCCAGGATGTTCTTGGACCTCATATAAGTCGTTGGTGCCTGACATGGCTATAGAGTCTCATATGATTACCCAACCGGATGTTGTTATTCCTACCACTGATACAATCAGGCACGAAGATTTGATTTTTTCAATAATCAAGCAACATAGACCCGTGATACTTTGTGGTCCTCCAGGATCTGGTAAAACAATGACCTTGATGGCAAGCTTGAGGAAGTCTCCTGATTTCATTTTTGTTGGACTAAATTTCTCCAAAGAGACATCGCCTGAAGTGATAATTAAAACATTAGAGGAGCATGCAGTATACAATAAAACAGCCAATGGTATTGTTTTGTCTCCTACAGTGCCAGGAAAATGGATAGTTGCATTCTGTGACGAAATCAACTTACCAGGGTTTGATGACTTTGGAACTCAACCTGCAATATCATTCTTGCGTCAATTGATAACCACCAATGGATTTTGGAGAAGAAGAGATGGTGAATGGATCTCACTGGAAAATATTCAATTTGTAGGTGCTTGTAATCCTCCCACTGATCCAGGCAGAAATCCATTGAATGCAAGATTCCTCAGAAACTGCTCTGTTCTTATGATTGATTATCCAGGCATGGAATCGTTGAAACAAATCTATAAAACTTTTAATGATGCTGTTTTGAAGTATTCTCCAGAATTGAAAGGATTTTCTGACAGCTTAACTTCTGCTATGCTAGCTGTTTATGAAGAATCGAAACTGAGGTTCACCATTCAGGATAAGCCACATTATATATACAGTCCGCGTGAGTTGACTCGTTGGGTTAGAGGTATATTCTCGATAATAAATCCCATGCACTCTCTCACACTTGAGGAGCTGATAAGGATATGGGGCCACGAAGCTCTTAGACTTTTCTCCGATAGGCTGGTAGATCAGGAATCTAGAGACTGGACCCATCAGACAATCTTCCAAGTTGCGAAAAAGTACTTCCCACATATCGATATCGAAAGCTCTCTTCGCCAACCCATTTTATACAGTGATTGGCTTTCTTACGAGTATTCACCAGTCAATGAGAATGAGTTATACTTATTTGTCAAAGAGAGAATGAGAGTTTTTGGCGAAGAGGAATCAGTTGAAACATTAGTCTTATTTAAAGATTTAGTTTATCATATACTGAGGATAGATAGAGTTCTGCGGAATCCACAAGGTCATTTAATTCTGGTTGGTCCAAGCAGCAGTGGTAAAACAACTATGTCCAAGTTTGTTGCATGGATGAATGGTATGTCAATATTCCAATTATCCACTAAGCGTAAGTATACATTATCTGATTTTGATAAGACTTTGAAAGGGCTGCTCCGTAGAACGGGTGCTGAAGGTGAAAGCGTTTGTTTCCTTATCGATGAATCATCCATATTGGAAAATTCCTTCTTGGAAAGAATGAACACTATCTTAGCAAATGCTGAAGCACCAGGATTATACGATGACGACGAGTTCTCTGCTCTTATGGGTTTATGTGCCCAGACGTCACAGGAGCAAGGCTTATACTTAGACTCACAAGAGGAACTATTCAACTGGTTTACTAAACAAGTTGCTAATAATCTTCATGTGATTTTTACTTTCAACGATCTCTATTCGTCCTCGGGTACGGCACAAGTATCATCTTCTCCTGCCTTATTCAATAGATGTGTCGTTGATTGGGTTGGTGATTGGTCTAACGAGTCTTTGGTAGATGTTGCCCAGCAGAGAATAAATTTTATTCCGACCGAAGTACAGGAATATACTGCGCCAAAAGATATATCTGCCGTTACTGGTGTCCCAATAAGGACATACCACGAATCTGTGATTGAGATGATAGTGTTTATACATCGATCTGTGCTCAATAATAACACACAGGAAATAATCACGGATGTTACTCCTGGTCACTTCATTGCATTTATCGATAATTTTGTCAAAATTTACACAGAGAAAGAGTCAGCATTGCAATCGCTAGAGGGGCACATGAATGCAGGTCTATTCAAGCTCAAGGAAACAGTACTTAAAGTTAAGGAACTCAAGGAGAACTTATCAGTCAAGCAAGTTGAACTAGCTGAGAAAGACGAGGAGGCAAGAAAAATGTTAGATAAAATGATCACTGACCAGAATGAAGCAGAGAGAAAACAAGAAGCCTCATTGGAAATCCAAAAGCTTTTGGAAACACAGGAAGTTGAAATCTCCGAGCGTAAAATGATAGTAATGAAACAATTGGAAGAGGTCGAGCCTTTGATTGTGGAAGCACTCAGCGGTGTCAAGAATATCAAAAAACAGCACTTGACAGAATTGAGGTCATTGGCAAATCCACCAGAAGCAATTAGGGTTGCGCTTGAATCTGTTTGTGTTCTTCTGGGATACAATGTGAATTCGTGGCGAGATGTTCAAAGTGTGATCAGAAAAGACGACTTCATTGCCAACATTGTTACATTCGACAGCGAAACTCAAATTACTAAGGAACTAATGGACTACATGGAGAAAGAATATCTTTCCAGACCTAACTACACTTATGAGGCTGTTGATAGAGCAAGTAAGGCATGTGGTCCTTTAGTGCTTTGGGTTCAAGCTCAACTGAGATATGCATCTATTGCAGAACAGGTAGGCCCCTTGAGAAACGAGGTATACCACCTTGAAAGTAAATCAATCGAAAATAGAAACAAACTTATCGCTATAGATGGTATGATACATGATTTACAAGAAAATATCAAAAGTTACAAAGAAGACTATAGCAACATGATAAGGCAAACTGAAAGAATAAAGACCGAAATGCACGATGTAGAGACAAAGGTACACAAAAGTATTCAACTAATGGAAAGTCTAACAGAAGAAAAGAAAAGATGGGAGACAAGTAGCGTAGACTTTGTTTCTCAAAGAGCTAAATTGGTTGGTAATTGTATCTTAGGATCGGCATTTTTGACCTACGGAGGACCGTATGACCAACAGCAAAGAAGAAGACTCGAAGAAATATGGAAAAGCAGACTAAAGGAACTGAACATAGATTATGACGAAACCATTCGTACTCTTGACAGCGTTGTCGATGCAGGTGAATTGCTCTCATGGGAACAACAGTATAACCTACCATCATCAGACACTCTTTCCACTGAGAATTATGCGGTGTTGCTAAAGGATAACTCATCACGCTACCCATTTATTATTGATCCTTCTGGGTCAGTTGTTGAGTTCTTGAAGGCATACACATTACCTAAGGATCTGATCATGACCAGTTTCATTGAAGAGGGTTATATCAAACATTTGGAAAATTGTATCAGATTTGGAGGTTCCATTCTGATCCAAGATGGTGAAAGCTATGACCCCATCTTAAATAGACTGATCAACAGGGATATCGAGTATTCAGGAGGAAGAACTTTAGTCAGCTTAGGTGAAAATAGAATTGATATATCTTCCAACTTCAAGCTATATATACACACCAGGGACTCATCTGTTAAGCTCTCCTCTTTTGTATCAAGTAGAATGAATGTCCTGAATTTCAGTTTTACTACAAGTTCATTACAATTGAAAGCTCTTGATTTGACTTTGCAACATAAACAACCTGAGCTAGAAAAGCAAAGAGTTGGACTTTTAAAAGCTCAAGGTGAATACAAGAAAAGACTTCGTGATCTCGAAGAAGACCTACTTGTGTCGATCAATGGTTCTGAATCTAGTTTATTAGAAAACAACGATTTGATCGAGAAACTTGTGAGACTGAAGCATGATTCCACGTTGGTAAGTGAAAAGATGAGCCAAGCAACTGAGATTATAAGTTCGATCGAAATTGCATCCGACTTGTATCGCCCACTTGCCAATGCCATCTCCTTGGTATTCAACATGGTTAATTCGCTGTATAGTTTAAATCATATCTATCGTTTTAGCGATTCCTTTTTATTCAAAATAGTGGAAGACGTTTTGTCCACTTCTGGTGGCATCAGTGACAGCAAAATGGAAGTTAACACTCTTACAACAAGATTTTTTCTCAAGGTATACCAAGAGACCGCTATATCTTTGTTACAAAAAGATAGACCTCTTTTCGGTTTGTTACTTTTCATTTTATACAACATAAACGATGGTATGGCGGATAGTATTAGCTCATTTATGGACTTGATATTGAAGGACATATTCAATCTTCCCCAAGAGCTCAACAAGTTGGATATACCACCTGAAAATAAATTAATATTTGGTTTGCTTATCCCCTTAATTGAATCATTGAAAGGCTTGGATCCATCAGTTGATGAGTGGCTCAAGCAATATGAAAGCAAGGTTGTTTTGTTAGAAGGGTTTGAGACAGTTCTCTCAAAACATCAAGACCAATATACTCCATTTTTATTACGTTGCCCTGAAGGTTTTGTTGCTTCCAAGCAAATTGAAGGTATGGCAAACACAATGAACATACCACTCAAGACTATTGCTATGGGGGCCATTGAAGGCACGGAATCAGCTAATAGTTTGATTACGAAGGGTGCAAAAGAAGGATATTGGATTGTTGTGGAGAATGTTCAATTATCGATTGATTGGGTTGAGCAATTACCAAAACTGCTATCCAGTATACCTATGATGTCCAAGCATTTTAAGGTATTTTTGACTTGTGATGTAATATCTAATATTCCTATGGTTGTCCAAAAGCTTTGTAATACTATCATTTTTGAAAATGATCCTGGTATCAAGAGAATTATCGACCAGTCTGTGTTTGAAAAAGGTAGCGAGCTCAATAAGGACTTTGAAACCTTACCAATTGAAAGACGTCATATTTACTTTTTGCTCGCATGGTTTCACTCTATCCTTCTTGAAAGAGCAAGGTTCATTCCTACTGGATGGGTTAAAAACTATGGTTTTAATGATAGTGACCTATTATCGGCCAAATTTATTATTGATGAATGTCTTTTAAGGGTGAGTGATCAAAATACTCGAACCAATGTTTCTCCCGAGATAATACCATGGGACATGATTTCTCATATGGTTGGTAGAATTGTCTACGGAGGAAAAGTCGAACATTTGGAGGATTTAAAATTTATAACCGAATTGTCATCACATATCTTCTCGGAAAAGTCATTTGACTACGATTTCTCGGTCATATATGGTTCTAATACCAGGGTAAGTCTTCCAGAAGGAAGAAAAGTTGAAGATTATGCCAATTGGACAAACCAGCTTCCATTAGTTCAACCAATTGAATGGTTAGGACTACCGTTGGATGCAAGTAAGGAAGCCGACATTGAAGCTGCCTCTAGAACCCAAAAGGAAGCTAAAAGGCTTTTGGAAATTGTGCAAAACAAGATTACCTGATTATCTTCGATGAAGCCTCCCCTTCCATGTATGTACTGTATATCTACAAAGTTTATTGAATCAAAATCATCAATTAAGTTAGAACATTATTTTTATAGATAAGAGTCTTCACCTTGTAAGATTCAAAATTGCACCGCCTTAAAAACTTTTCACTGTTTCTTTTTTCGATAATTTTTGAAAAATTTCTTAACAAGCGAGAAGTTGGTGGTGGTGTGGTTCGTGGATAACATATAGTATGGTATGATGCGTAGAGCTAAGACTAGTTTACAGTATTAAGCGTCTTATTAAATCTAAAAGGTTACACATGCATGCCTGTTGATAGTCACAGGGAAAGGAGATAGCATAAGTGAGTGGCATATTCAAGGTTGAGACCAGACAAACACTTTTTTACATCGTCACGTACTACCTGTTGTTTAGTACAATTACAAGAACCAAACCTACTACATTACATTATATTCCCCTTTGTTGTCAACTATATATTTATTCAAGTAAGCTGAAGTGAGTACAGTGTATGGGAAGAGTAGAGCATTGTGAAAAATCCGCTTCAACTACATAATCAACCACCTCTTCCTGACTTCATTAGCTGAAAATAATATACCTTTGATACATCTCACATTCAGTCAGTATGATTATAATACGATTGAAGCTACGGAGGTTTCCTGTACATATACTTTTCCAACAACAAATAGGTCAAATCCAATTATCACGACTTCATAGTACTATTTCAGGCAGAGCACTTCGAAAAGGATGTCCCGCTGTTCGCATACACCAGCTTTCATCAAACCTGCAATTCCAACGTCACTTCTCTCAGGATAATCGAGGTGAAGATTATCGAGGAATCTTTTCAGAAAATGACCATCTTGAAGAGATCGAGGAAGATTTGAACTTTGGAGATGACTTAATAGACGATACAGTACTCAAAGAGGATGACTTTATACGATTGTTTTCGAAACTAAAACCAGAGTATGAACAGCTTTACGAGGGCAGCTTCAAATTGGCGATCGATAATTCCATAAGAGTAGAGAAGACTCTCGATTATAAATCCAGCGATATGATCAAGGAAGAGTTAAACGGCGATTTTGAGTTCAATGATTCTTCTACTTCTACTGAAGGCTTCACTGAAACATCCTCAGAAAAGCAAGAAACTATAGACAATTCCAGCGACCGAGAAAGTCCCCTAACTGAGAAGCTTTTGGGCTCCACATCAGATTCTTACGTTGATTTGCCAATTTTTCAGCAGCTTGGATCCAGCAAAAACTCAGCTGCTGATGTGATACGCCAATTAAAGAGCCAAAAGGAAAAAGTCAATCTTTCCGAGCCAGAATTTTGCAGTCTAATACTGAACAGCAAAAAACATAGTAGTCTTACTTACTGGATACTATGCAACTATCTTGACAACTTCAACATTGAAAAACTACCAATTGAAGTATTAGAGACAAGTCTTCGATGCTTCAAGGATAATAAAGATGTTAAAAAATATATCTCGCTCTTCGAAGGGTATTTGAAAATTGTACCGAAAGTACCAAGTGGGCTGCTGTGCAGTGCACTGAGAAATTATCTCTTTTCAGGTAAAACAGACGAAGCCAATAAACTTTTCAGACAGAGCGTACTGGCAGATGCGCATCTGAGCAGTGATGTTCTTCTATATTATCTCAAATGCCTGTTTCGTGCGACAAGAAACATCACATCGTGCTATAATTCATATAGATTATGGCATGAAGCTATAGGAGAAACGTCAACCACAACAGATGCATTGATGTACAACTACCTCAAATATGGTGGAACCCCAGAGCAACTGACATGGTTTGAATCCAAACTCAAGGAAACTGGAAGAAGAACTAACATTGAGATACTTCTTGCTGAGCTCAAGTTTAGGCTTGAGAAACCTGGAGAGTTGGTCAAGTTTTTTGAAGAGAAAGAGTATCATAAATGGGTTAGACTTATAAACAATGATTACAATATATTGGATATCCTGCATAATTTGATTTTGAGATGCCAGTTGAAGAATTACCATATTGATCCAAATTTTGTATTGATCAGAAGGCTTTTGATTAGTACTACGCGTACAAAAGAGAGCTTCAATCAAAGAATCTTTATGTTATTTGACGCTTTAGCGAGAGATGGTAAACCTGAAGTTATCTTGAAGTTTCTCAGAAAACTTAAAGAGGATAATGATTCCACCACGATACACTTAAATCCTTTGTATGTTATGTTTGCATGGAAGTCTTTAGTCAATAAGTATCCGCATTTTGGATTGGAAATCACAGATGTTTTTCGAGAATATTGCATAAAATCTTTCACACCATGGTCATCTAGTATACTGAAAGAACTGAATGTTAATATGTACAATAATGAGTACTACCCATCCGATTACGTACAGAACATCATTAATTCAGAGCTTCTTGGATTTGGTAACAAGGCCACCCAATTCGTAGATGAGTTAGAGATGAAAGCAATTCATGGAATTATTCCAAAGGAAAGTGAGATTCGTATAGCATTAAAGAAGGCAAATTCATTTGATGACCTTGACAGAGTAAAGAAAGTTTTGAGTAAATTATCCAATAAGAAACTTGAGGATTTTGAGGTTGATATAATTCATCAGAAAAAGAGATTGACAAGATATTCGTACTCGAATGAATCTACTTTGTATGAGGTCAACAAAAAAGTTCACCAAAGAAAAGAACGTTATTTCGATAACAGGAACATTCTCAGTACATCTGCAATAAAGATATTGACCGAGCCATATATAAAATCAACTGTGCTAATTAAATATTTGATCATGGCTGTTCATAAAGGTCATGACAGATTGGCGTCTGCATTTGTGAATAAAATTATGAGACAACTCGTTGTCAAAGACAAATCATTGAATATTTTCATCATCTTCCTGATCAAACTTTGTCTGTATACTAAGAATTATACCTTACTTTTGAGGATAAGTGAGAATATGAAGAAAGATGACAACCTCATCATATCCAAGTTATTCCTTGAGCAGATTGAAGACTTCATTAAGTATCTACTTGATAATCAGGAGGAACTTTTGAAAATGATAGAGCAACGCACAATCGAGGAAGAGATTGAAAAGAACCCAGAATTCGAGTATGAAAGAGAGACCAGAAATGGTATACAAACAAGACAAAGTTCCGAGAATGAGGACGAGAATGACCCAATTGTCATGACAATGGATGAGCTGAAATTCCAACGTGATGTTGTTGAAAATCTTATAGAATATTTTGAGGATATGGGTGATATCTGCTCTATCAAAATAGAAACACAGCATGAATCTATGAAAGGTGAAATCAACGAATTCTTATCATTCATTGAAACCTGGTCTTCAGAGGAAGAACAAAAGATGAAACGTCGTCTTTAAAGACACTAGCATAAACATAGCACACGATTTAACTCCATAAATGTACATAACTTGCATACAAACCCTTTGTAAATATTTAATAGAACTTTAAGTTATAGATTTTTAAAATACAACATAACGCGATGTAGCAAAAACAACTTTTTTTCATCGCTAGAAAAAATAAAAAATTATTTTGCTGCTTTTATTACGCGCATATAAAAATAATAAGGGAAGCGGAATTAATATGTTTATCATGACTTGTAGGTAAGAATAACAAAGTAGTCTATCTTCAACTACACAGACTGGATTTGTATAACTGGAAGAGTTTTAGAACCATACAGTTATTGGAAAACTAGCTATTGGGAAGTTGTTATCTTAAAAGACCTACAAAGTACTTTTCCCTTGCACAAACAAAATGTCAAGTGGCAATGATAGTATCGAAAGCTGGGTATCAGCACTGGTATGTATGATTTAGAGGTTATATCAACCTGATCTTGTCTATTATAACCTTGAAGACCTCAACACTAACACGAAAGCCACGTTTTGCCTAATATAGAGTCATGAACTGACAAAAGATTTGAATACTAAGACAGTTGAAATCCTATCGTGTACTATTTGTCAAGAGATCATGTTTTCCCCATTTGTCACAGAGTGTGGACACTCATTTTGCTATGGATGTCTAAATGAGTGGTTTCGCAGTCACCTAAATTGTCCTGTATGCAGAACTAAAGTCAGAAAAGTGCCCGTGATGAACCACGTTGTGAAATCACTTGTGAATACTATCATAGATATGGTTGGAAACCACGATAAGTCAACTATTCTCAAGATCAAGAAAATACGCAAGGATAACGATTATGATTACAATACAATGGTTCAACTGGGAAAAAAACCATTTGATGGAGTTTTTGATAAATATACAGATGTTAGAGTTGACATGACCGATGGAGTTCCTAGATGTGGATCTTGTGATTGGGAAGTACATGGCTCAAGATGTCTTAATTGTGGCAGAAGAGTTCTGATGGATCATTCAGAGCCTTCAGAGGATGATGAATCACTAGGCTCAGAAGCTGAAGAGCATTTTATTATTCGGCCTGAGCTTTATGATAGTGACTACAATAGTGAGGATGGAAGTCTCTCTTCCGCCACTGAATTGAGGAGAGAAGATTTGAGAGCTGCTAGAATAGGTGAAATGCTTCGGAACAATCCTTTAATCGGGCATGAATTCGATACTGATGATGAGGATTTTATTGATCATCGTCCAACAAGAGAAATTTTGAATGAGGGTTCTGGTAGGTATGATGATGAAGATAGTTTAAGTGACGAAGAAGACGATTCAGATATACAGGCTCTGGGAGCGCGCCCGGTAGATGGCCATCATATTGAACTCATTAGTGAGCACGATGAAGAGGACGATTTACCGACAACAAGCGCTTCAGCAAGAAGAATACGAAGACTCACCATAGATAGCAGCGACGAAGAAGATGACGAAGATTACGTGCCCAGCTCTCATCGCGGTACAAGACGTCCTATGGTAGTCTCAATTGATGACGATGAAGATGATGACGATGGAACAGAGGAAACAGGTAGACCAACGAACTCCTCCAGTCGAAATGGAAATAGTTTCAATGCATTAGAGTTTTTAATACACGATGATCTTGCAGTTTCAGAAGAAGAAGACGAAGATTATGAAGATACAGAAGATATAATAAATGAATATAACAATCAGAATGAATCACATGCTTATGACGGCATAAGTGCCAGTGATAGTGTTCCCTCTTCTGCATATGGTTCTGAGGATGATGATATGCAGTGGGACGATGAACCTAGTGACGATGATGAAGGTGAACTTGATGAAGATGAGGAAGATGATTATGGAGATTATGGTAGTGATTTATCATCTATGCATGATGATGAAGACTCTAATAACGATTCTGATTCTATGTAATCAGAGTGATATATCAAGTTTTATTTAATACGCGCTGTTAGTGATGAATAATTGATGAGAGAGTTTCTCAGCTGCTCGATTGAGGGGTAGTATCAGAACTGTACATATGATAAGGTAAGTGCCTTGATGCATTCTCAGTGCCTTGATGCATTGTCAGTATCAAAAACACAATATTCCACATGCCCATGAGACAGCTGACTCTGACCAATTGGTAACTGTGCACTGCTATCTTTGCTTTATTCTGCGCTTGAGCGGGAGTGCTATCGGAAGTGACCCTTAGTCACTTTACTCTTTGGAGAAAAGGAAACTATTTTTTTCTCCATTTCTCAAAATATATATTTGCTTACATATCGCTTTTTTTAATTTACTGTTATTATATTGTGTTGGATTTACTATCTATTCGAATCTTTAAGTAGCATTACAACGAAACAAAGGATCAAGTTAAAGAGCACAAAACTCAAAATAAATAATCTCAATTAGGAGGAATATAAATAGTTAGTTATAAAAACACAAGGAATACGGTAAGAATATATATGAACACTATCTAAAAGGGGACCTGCTCAATCAGAATGCTCGACATGATCAATAGATGGTTTGTTCCTTGATCCAATTGACTTCACCTCATTTTCATTGTGGTTATATTCTTCATCTCCTTCCTCAGAAAGCTTCTTTTTAACGCTGCCACCAAGTTGAGTATTGACGGTAAGATCCTGGTGAAATCTTTCTGGACCCACTGCAGCAACAAGCAATAAATAACCAAAGACACAACCCATGAAGATAGCCATAACTTTACCATAGTCATAAGCGTCATCGCTGATTTCAGGTAATGGGAATTGAGCACCAATAGTGGCTTCAATGGTAGATGATGCAGAGGAAGCTAAGTTACCTAATTGATATGCTAAACCAGACATCATGGCTCTGTATTGTGTACCTGAACATAACTCGAATAAATGAATTGGAGCAATACCCCAACATCCCATAACTGCAAATTGTAGGAAGAAACCTGTTCCAAGGATTGTTGCTTGCTTGTGTTCGAAGAAAACAGGATAGATAAAAGCACCACCCATGACACAACAAGTTATGATACCTAATCTTCTACCAACGAGTTCAGTGAATTGACCAAAGAATAAACCACCGAGAATAGCACCAAGATTGAGCACAACCATGGTGACTGTCACTGCATCAGAACTTAAACCAACTTGTTTTTTCAACATTGTTGGGAACAAATCTTGAGATCCATGAGACATGAAGTTAAAACCTGACATGAGGAAGATCAAGTAAATGAAAATTAACCAATGAGTCTTCATAGCAGATTTCAATTCAGAGAGTTGAGAGATCTTCTTCATATTTTCATGTGAACCATCACCTGCCAGTTTTGCTTCTTCAACTTTTTGATTATGCAATTTCTTGGCCTCTTGTAATGCTAAGAATGCCTTTGACTCACCGAATGATAATCTCCAAAGGATCAATAAAGCAGGTGGAGCAGCACTGAACCAGAACAAGGCTCTCCATGAATGTGTAGTGAATTCGAAAGCTCTCCAGAAAATAACAGCAAAGATGTAACCTAAGTTATAACCAGGTAAGAAAATACCTGACAAGAATGAACGGCTCTCAACTGGAGCATCATCTAATGCAGTAGCAGCACATAAACCATATGCACCACCCATGGCAATACCAAACAATGCTCTAACGGCCAAGAATTGGGAATAAGTCTGAACAAATCCAGTACCAATTTCTAGAGCCACAAACAACATGAAACATCCAATCAATGGATATTTTCTACCATAATTATCACCAAGATACCCAAATATAACAGCACCAACAGATCTTAACATCAGCACTAGTGTGATACCCCATGTAATATCCGTTAGTGAAACGCCCAGGGTTTCCGCGATAGCGGATGCAGAGGCACTGACACAGAAGAAATCCATAGAGTCAATAGTCCATCCCATGAAACCCAAGGCAAACAAGTTCCAAGCTTCTTTTGTCATGGCGTTTATAGCTGTCTTTGGCGATAGATCTTTGACATGAGTACCTGGTAAAGTGTATAAAGTTGATAATCTAGTAGCAGCATAACGTTTGATAGCAGCTGCAGATAAGTCAGGTTTCAGCTCATGTTGTACTTCACCCTTTGGTTTCTCTTTCTCATATTCTGTGTTTAGTGATTTTGTTGCTGTCTCATAGGACTCAACGTCAGAGAATTCTTGCATCTTTATAAAAATTTATTAACAAAAGTATATGAAAAGTCTAGTTTTGCCTTTGAAAGAAAAATGGATTAGGAGATATGAGATTTGCAAAAGAACAGCGGAGATGGGGAAGTATTTAAATACAATAATCTCAGATTGACAGTATACACATCTTTGAGAAATTTTCTGGGGTTATGCATGATAAACATCATATAATGATATGCATGTTGGAAAATAATTCTTTGCCAAATTTAGATTTAATACCGAAGTGTGTGATAGATGACCAAAATTTATCTAAGAAAAAAATTACCGCTCATTACCTTCACCCGCAACTGACACGCAAACACGCTAAACTTTAACCTATTGCCTTTTCTTGGCCTGAATGTGTTCTATTTCTATTGTTTAGTTGTATGTTACATTCTACATGGAGTATATACTTTAAAAAGAAATAAGCAGAGGGGTCAAGTAGGATTGAGACTTAATTTACTCCACAGAAATAGCGCTAAGTGCTTGAACTCCTCTCGGATTTTAAATGCAAGACTTTATTATTTTCCGTTTTATTTACAAGCTTTCAGGGGCGCTCTACTGTTTTCACTCTCTACTTCAAGAACTTTCTTTCATCCTTTAAAGCACTTCACTACTTCAAAAAGTATTATTGTCAAGTTATCAACCTCCGAGTACCACAGTCAATATTTAAGGTTTGAACTAATACGTAAAGCTTATCTAATCAGAAGGCCAAGAAAAAATTTCAAAATGCGGAGCAAAGGGCGGGCGGGGGAAATGGATAGATAAAGGATAAATTATAGATTAGGGAGAGAAAGGAGACTAAGTTTTGGAAAAATTCTAGAAGAGATGACACCATTAATGCATATTGAAAGAAACTAAAAGCTTAAATTCTCACCGGGATGAAATTTAGCCTGAGAGATGCCGTGTGTACCAAGAAATTCAAAAACGACGTCAGTTAGATCATACGGGGTGCAAATAGACGCAAGTGCGGTGTATAGGGTGTAGCAATGAAGAGTATAGTGCTGTAGTACTTCACATACTCAGTTTTACAGAAGCAAACCTCTTCTGTTCTTGTTGAGTAAGCTCTGTATTGAATTTACATGACATTTATCCACAATTATTGTATGAACAGAACAATAGATTATCAGTCATGCTCAAATCCACATGTTCAGGGACCACGAAAAACAAAAGAAAAATGACACAAATGGAATCGGATAAACGGGGCGACTAAATTTTTTATATAGAGATAGTTTGTATATACGTTGATTATGTAATCAAATTGAATAGTAAACCAACAGTGTATATGGTAAATGTAATACTTACTTACCATATTTTGTATAAAAGTCTTCACGTTTCTTTCTTAGATCTTTTGTATAATCAGCAAACTTCTCATTATCATTAACATCATCAAGACTGCTGAAATGTTTGTTGAAAGCGTCATCAATATCCCACCTTATCGTCTCAAACTCTTCTATCTTCTTCATACTTGAGTAGTTGAAGAATCGAAATGCGTTTTTCTGTAACTGCTTACACGATTCGTGAAACTTTCTCAAAGCATCACAATTCGGATCGTGCAAGTGTGTACTATTGACACTTTTGTCTAGGCAATCTCTGAAGTTTAGTTGGATCTCTGAACAGTTTATCTTTATGCATGTTTCCTCAGGATTACTTCTTTTATACAATTCTTCTTCCCTCATTTCTCTCAGCTGTTCTTGAGTCAACGGTTGTGTAGGTTGACCATGTAATGGCTCAAAATTTTCAGGTATTTCAAAAATTTCACTGAGCGTATGCTTTTTTTGCTCTTTGCTAGTCTCGCTAAGCTTCTCTTTCTTGGGAATAAACTGTGGTTGCTGCATTAGCTCATCTTCAGTTTCACCCTTTGCATTCCGCTCAGCGTATGACTGTAAAACACCAGAGCTTTTCAGAGCTTCTTTAAACTCGTCATTTGTGAGACTCCCACGGTTCTCATTCAATATACTGTTCAACTCTCTTGATATTCTGTCAGATGCCAGATTTTCCCCCGCATTTTCTTTATCTGTTCCTGATCCGCCAGGACTACTTTTCGAACTACTACTACTACTGCTCCCAAATGGAAACCATACCATATTCAATTTATACTATTTCTGGTCCAATTACAAGAATACAGTTGATATTAACATTGAATATAATATATAGTACAAATTATAAAAAAGCATATACAATGAGGGGAATACATGCATGGAGATAAGTGACATATTTTTTCCCCTCGCTGATTCACACCCTTGCATGGGTACTTCTTATATAGAGGTTCTATCTATAATACCTTCATAGATCTGACCTACTAAGATTTCATAAGTATCCAGCAGTCTTCTAGTAGAGTTTTGCTTGGAGACTCCAAAAGGTTGTAAATCATCGTCTTCATGTTCTTGCACCGAGGCTTTTCTTTTCTTACTTGTTTCAAAATCAAGTTCCGCAAGTTTGAGTTTTTTGAAAACTTCAAATTTATCAATCATCAACATCTTAGTTCTCTTGACAATACTATCAATTCTAACGTTCTCTGTAGTATTTATGAGTTTCCTATTGTCATTGTTGTTATCGATAATGATACTAATTGAGTTATCTAACTTTGCCAAAAGCTTTAGTATAGCATAAAGTTCTTCAACAGTAAAAATCTCGTACTTCGTCAGGTAATCAATCAAGTCTCCCATAATTCTGATTAGGTACTCCAATTGGCCAAATGACTTAAAACTATCAGGTTCAATTACTATATGATGGTTATTGCCTTCTGTGGTAGACATACCGCTGTGCTCTTTATCAGCACCCATATTCTTCACTTGATTCAAATTCAAATGATACAAATTTGGTATCTGTTTCACTTGGAAAATAGAATATATTATAACACTTATCACTTCATCCAATTCCGACATCAATTTTGTCAACTTGAACTCTGGGTTTGCCTCGGCATCGTAGCTTTCTTCATCTTTCACAGATAGATATTTGATGAATCTTCTTTGAATCTCTAAAAGCTTGTTATCAATGTACCTAATTAACCTACCTTGCTGGGTTTCTGTCAAATTCTTGTATTTGTTACTGCCACCAGAACTTATAGTTTGCCTCAAAGGGCTCCCACTTGATTGCGCTCTCATTGCGCGATTAGCATCATGGAAAGGATTAATCGGTTGTGTATATCTCCTGCTATCAATATCCGTGAAATCGATGCTTCTTCTCCTATTATTACCACCTATACCAGTAGTACTACTCTCACTATCACTAAATGGGAAACTCGAGTCATTAGGCATGGTAGTAGTATCTGATCTTCCTTCAATACTAGACATAATTGAATCGGCGTCTTCTTCACCTCCCAATATTTCAATATCATTCTCATCAATCTTATTCTCACTCGCTAGTTTTAACTCATCCTCTAATTCCTCCTCGTCTTCTTCCTCCTCAATATGTGATATCACTTCCTTGGCTATTCCTCCATCACTATCAATATCGTACATTCTATCATTGCTGCTGTTCTTGCTACTACCACTACCAACTCCAGATCCAGCTACATAGCTATTCTCATCGTCGAGGTCCTCATCGTCGTCTTCGTCATCATCGAGGTTCAATGCATTGGCTAAACTGTTTGGTATTGACTTCCCTACAAATTCTGTATCGGATATTTCATCATTCGGTCCTGGATGCGGTGGGGTTGGAGGTCGTTGTAAACCCGTGCCATAATTTCTCTGTGACATTATTTGTATAGTCTATTTGAGAGTATGTACGTTCTAGCTCAAAATAATAACTATGGCTAGTATATAGTTCGCTGATTGTATGAAAGGTTTAGTAAAATCTTGATCTAAAGAACCTATAGTCCACCATTAGAACTACTACCGAAATCATCAATCATGACAAATATGGGGCAAAACGCAAACAACCCTGGCTGAACTCCAGTACTTTCTCGCATTTCCTTTTCTTTCTCTTTCTCACCCCATACTAAATAAAACTGGTGTAGAGATTAAATACACTTTTTGCGACATTAATTATTGTTCTATTGTCTTATAGTATACATACTATTACATAAATCAAATACGTACAACTTTCTTCAGCATCTTCTTCTTCTTACCTTTCTTACGATACACTTTTTCCTTGACCGTAATACCTGCTTTGTTCTCAACACTGTTCCAAACATCTGCTGTGAGTACCTTAGGTAATTTCTTACCGTATAAACACTGATCAACAAGCCACATACCTAGTATGAATTCTTGCTTTGTCAAAATACCACAGTCAAAATTCAAATTCTCTAACTCTTTCCTCTTTTCTTCAAGCTCTGCTTGTTTCTCGAGATCTTGCTGTTCGGTATTATTTGTCTCTTGTTCAAGCTCTAAGAGATCAATTGAGTTTTTCATACAGTAAATTTCACGTCTATGATCAAGCAGCAAATTCCAAATCCTCTCCAATGTGTCATCTGAGAGTCTGGAACGTCTCCAAATCTCTCTCACCACTAGCCCGTGAACTGCATCTTTAACATCAATAGAGATTTGTAACTTGCTTGAGTCAGGTACGTTGCTAGGAACTAAGATCTCGTTGTCTTGAGTCACTTGATTCATATACAAACCTCTATTTGCCGCCCAAACACCTTCATATCTTTTCTTTTCTTCCAGGGAAACCGTAGTTGAAGTAGTATGATGTTTCCAAGGCTTGGTCTCATTGAACTTACTACGTGAATGTTTCTCCTTTCTCATAGTAGTACGGAACTTCAAGTGCTGAGATTGGGGCAAGCCTGGATTAGGAGTAGTAGGACCACCATTACCATTATCGTGATCATTAAGCGATATAATAGACTCATTCTTGTGTTGGAACCCAAACATTTTCTGGAGTTTCTTCGAATGCTTGCCTCGAAGAGGACCATGATGATGATGCGGGAGTTTCACTTCATGTGATTTGCCCAATGAGTAGAATGGTGTTTGTACACTGGATGCAGATTGGGAAGTTGCCATTGGTTGTGATGTTGGTTGTTGCTTTTGGTTATTTGCATTAGCAACTGAATTGGCATTGATGGAAGAGTTTGAAATACTATGGCATTTATTAGATAATAAGTTTGATGCTGCTTTCAAAGCGGCAATTTCAGCTGCTGATTTGTGGTCAAATGATAGACTCTTTGACACTTGCATAGGTTGAGAAACATGTAAGTGATTTATAGAAGGTGCAGTTGTATAACTCTGTTGTCTGTGATAAAAATCTTTTGGTTCAGTAGTAGCACCACTACCACTACCACTAACACTACCACTGCCTATTATACCACTGCTGCTTGTAAGATACTCCATATCAGAATCGTAATCTTGAGGGGCAGAGTGTTGATTTTGTTGTGTGCTAATCTTGAGTCCTGCGCTAGGCGTCATTTCAATGTTGCTATTCACATTAGAGTTACTCAGTGTAGTATTTGTGCTATGGTTTAAATTGTTGGATGCCATAGCATTACTGTGAACTTTGTTTTCGTTGTCCATAGTAGGCTGAGAATCAAGACTCACATCTGATGAATTAGGGAAATTCAAATGCGAAACAGAAGAGAATTCAGGAGAAGACAAAAGGTACGAGTCATCCCCACCGTGTCCTGAACCAGGATGAACAAGGGAAGGAGGATCAGGAGGTGGAGGACGTCTTTTCGACAGAGATATCTGTGAGGATTGTTTCCCGTTATAAGGTGATATTGAGTTAGATCCATCAATTGAGCGTGATCTATCGTTCAGGATCAGTGAGTTCATATGAGTGTCCACTGATTCAGTATCTGTGTTCGTGTTGGAGGGTTGCCTACCATATATGTGTCTATATGGATGAACAACACTACTCGAGGTGCTATTTTGCTGCGAATCCACGAGATGAGATCTCAATAAAGGTACTTCGTACTCCAATCCTCTGCTCTGTTTATTGTTACTAGATTGATTTTTGTCTGACTCTGTGTGTTCTCCAAGCTTATGACCTCTATTTTTATTATTGATCGATGGAGGATCAAGTATAGAATCAGTCTGGTATATCTCCAAAGTAACAGGCATAAACTCATCATCAGTCTCACTAAGTATTGGCAATGACGTAGTAGATGATGTAGGTGATCCTGAGTGTGTTCTAGATATACTGCTTCCTGTGTTTGAAAATCTGTTTTTGTGTATTGCTGGATCATCAAAGAAATAGTCATTATGGTTGCTTCCCTGATATTTCTCGGCCTGTACTCTACTGAAGTAATCTGTGTTATTCTGTGTGTTTGCCTCTTTCATTCTCGTCCTTGGGCTTGTTCCTATACTACTAGAAGGTACATAATTGGCTAAAGGGCTCACTGACAAACTGTTCTTACTCAACTCACGAGGTGGGAGAGTAGGTGGGCTAAGAGGTGTAAAGTTTGGAGAGCTGATATCCATTCCAGCACCACCAGCATTAGGTTTTTCATGTTGCGTATCGTCTTGTGATAGAGTCTGTGCTTTTTTAGGTTTGTCAAACTGAGGTGTTTTTAGATGCAGAGCTGAAGTGAGAGCGCTAGGTTTTAGTTTCGATGCACTCCTACTGAGTTGAGGGGTGGCATTATTGCTGTTATTGTTATTGGGATTTTGATTAAACTGATCAGTTGGACCCATTTTTGATGGATTATGCTTAGCTATCAAAGAAGCAGCAGCGAGTGCTGCAGATGAGCTATTGGCGTTTATCTCATCCCAAGTATGTTTATTCGAGCTCGAACTTTTCTTCAGTAAATCTGGTGTCTTGGCCTTGGATTTAGAAGAGGTGGTCTTACTCATTTGAGATGATGTCGTTAGTGAAGATGAGTTGGATTGTCTTGATGGGAGCTTTGGTAACTGCGAAAGGGATGGTTGTCTGTTATGTATGGAATTAGCATTTGAATGAAGCGATGGTGGTGATGATACAAGCGGAGTATGATTAGCGGAATCAGGATCGTGTTGTGAGCTCAGACTACTGTTAAAACTTTGGTTCTGACTATGAGTTTGGCTTTGAGTTTGCATTGCACTAGCTGTCTGAGGTAGCGTTGGTTTACCTCCTGAGTTACTATAAGCCGCAGCGGCAGTCTTAGGGATGTTGGTGTTGCCACTAGGGATACTAGATGACGACGACGGCACTCTCACATGTGGTGGTCTTCCAAGAACTATTGAATTTCTCTTACCCTTATTTGATGTAGCCAATCGTGGATCACTCTGTTGTAATTGTTCCTGTAGTTGCTTATTCTCATCTGCCTTCTTGAACATCAAAGCAGCCGCTTGAGCAGCTGCTGAAGAAGGAGCAGTTTTACTCTCTGGCATCAATCAATGTGCGTGTGCTTTTATTGTATTGTAATTGTGTAAAAGGTGAAAAATTGATAAAGTGGTATATTCGAATGAGAATGTGTCTCAAAGATGAAGGGGTATGTAGGCTGTGTTTATCAATAGTAATTTATCTATAGTCCCTCGGAGACGTGTTGTGTGTTACTTATAAACCGAAATGAATATCAGAACAGAAGCTACAAATCAAGTTCTAGTCTCCCTGCTTACTTTGACAAAATTTAACTTGTTGCTGAATCCAGAAACTTTTGACACAAAACCTTACTTGATAAAACGGTTGGCTGAGAGGTTCTGGGACGCAGTAAGTAACAAATGTAATTTGAGCCAACTTTTGTCGTTATTTTCCAATACCAAACGCCCAATGGTCTTGTATATCTATCACTATATCGAACTGTCTCAACTGTAAGCACTTCAAATGTCTCTATAAGAGTATATTGAAATATATTTCATGTTTATAACATGAAAAACAGTACACTAAATAAGTCCCCAACTTCTGATCTAAAATTAGAGTAGAGTCTGTCAAATCACACACAACATCCTTACACTTCTTTGTCGTATAACTAACACAACATTTCTTAATGTCTCAATTCTGTACTTTTTTCTCGTTTAGAAAATTTCTTTTTTTGGAGAATTTTTTTTTTTTTTTTTTTTTTTTGATTTTTTTTTAGATGTGAAAATTTGTTGTGCAGGATAGGGAAATGAGATCGTGTCTTATACTTTATACTTTATACTTGTGTAATTGTGCTTAATTGAGTCTCGTATTCACTTGTTCAAAGGTTCTATATCTACATCACAACTCGGCATATACCTTAGTCTGTACTCCATTACTTAAAAAATATGTCAGAATCTGAATCAAACTCAAAGACAGCTCAAGATTGGGCTACTGATAAAAAAGCATTACCATTTGGTGATCAACACTATTTCTCATCATATGATCATTTCGGCATTCATGAAGAAATGTTAAAAGATGAAGTGAGAACTTTGTCCTATAGAAATGCCATTATGAAAAACAGACACTTGTTCAAAGACAAGATCGTTTTGGATGTTGGTTGTGGTACTGGTATCTTATCTATGTTCGCTGCAAAAGCTGGTGCTAAACATGTTATTGCCGTTGATATGTCTAATATCATCGAGATGGCTCAGAAGATTGTTGATTTGAACGGTTTTGAAGATAAGATTACCCTGTTAAGAGGTAAGTTAGAAGATGTCGTTATGCCTTATGATAAAGTTGATATCATCATTTCTGAATGGATGGGTTATTTCTTATTATACGAATCCATGTTAGATACTGTTTTGATTGCCAGAGATAGATACTTGAAAGAAGGTGGTTTGATCTTCCCAGATAAGGCTTCAATTCAATTAGCTTTAATTGAAGATGCTTCTTACAAAGATGAGAAGATTACATACTGGGAAAACGTTTATGGTTTCGATTACTCTCCATTCATCGACATCGCTATGACTGAACCATTGGTCGATGTTGTTGATAACAATGCTGTTGTTACTTCTCATTATGAACTCATTGAATTCGACTTAAACACAGTTAAAATTGAAGACCTAGCATTCCATCGTAAATTCAAATTGACCGCTACTAGAGATGACTTAGTTCACGCAGTCTTAGCATGGTTCGATATTATTTTCCCATATGATAACAAGGGAGAAAAGATCGAATTCTCTACTGGTCCTCATGCTAAATACACACATTGGAAACAAACTGTCTTTTACTTAAACCAAGTATTAGACGTTAAGAAAGGTGAAGTTATTGAAGGTTCTCTTGCATCAAGACCAAATGAAAAGAATTCTAGAGAATTAGATATTGAAATTGAATGGGACTTCAAGGCTAATGGTAATGGTGATTCAAGAGCTCAAAATGGTAAACTTAACTACTTCTTACGTTAGTTAAGTTGGGTTAGGTGATTAATTGGCTCTATTATAGACTACTGGTTTTTTTATACTTTTTTTGTTGGCAAAGATGGTTGAAATCTTTGATTAGGACCCCCCCTGTATAATAGTATTGTTACTTTCACATATATTTTACATGCATTATTTCTATTTTTACTTGCTTCAATTCTTTAATAAATAAATTAAGAAAAATTTATTATATCATAAAAGATACTTTATATAAAACTTAAATTTATTTATTTTATTAACTAGCTTCGCATTTTTTATTATCGTTTTCAACCAGATAGATTAAATAATCTAATCAGATTTTAAGATAGATAAGAAAGTTTCACCAGCTTTAACTGGAGCTTCAGTAGCCTTAGCAGAACCTAATTTCTTTTCAGAGAAAGCCTTAGCATATGGGTTTAATCTTAATAAGACTTGTTTGTTCTTTAATGGGTTCTTCTTTAAAACGTGGGTACGTTTTTGAGTAGCTTGACCAGCTGGTCTAACAACGGCTTGAATTTCAGCAGAGTTAATTAATCTAGTAACATCGGTGTTAGAGATGATGTTTTGTGGTAATGAGTAACCAGATTTAGATTCGTAAACAGCATCTAAAGCAGCAAAAGCAGATTCAGTCCAGATAACAAATCTACCTAAGTGAGCACCTGGAGCTAATTGTAATAAACCTAAAGATTTAACATTAGCGGTTTCAACACCTGGAATGTTTCTGAAAGCTTTAACTAAACCATTGTCTTCTTTGTAAACGACTAATGGACCACGTCTTTGAGTAAATCTTCTACCTCTTAATTTACCCTTACCAGCTCTCATTTTCTTAGATTTGATAACCTTAATAACATCCTTGTGAGCACCAACGGCTTTTAAAGCAGCAACGGCTTCCTTAGTCTTCTTAACAGATTCTAATTCAGATGAAACGACTAATGGAATTTCTGGAATGTTTTCAACTCTGTGACCTCTAGCCAAAACTAAAGATTGAACAGCAGAAGCAGCGATAGCAGATGCAGTAGCATATCTTTTTTCGTTTTGGTTAACCTTGATGTGCCATCTTCTCCAGATTTTAGTTGGAGCAAACATACGACCACCACGACACATGTTACCAAAAGCAGCTTGACCAGAACGGTGAGTACCACCACCACCAACTCTTGGAATACGAGCAACAGCTCTACCAGTACCCCATGATTCAGCAGAGGTTTGGTGACCAGCGTTTTCAGCAACAGCGTAAGCTTGTCTCTTGTTCTTGTTGACTCTAGTGAAGACAGAGTGGACAACATCTGGTCTAATTGGAGCCTTGAAGACAGCTGGTAATGGTAATGAAGTGGAGGTGGATTCACCTGTAATAGAAATAACGGAAACTTGTGGACGAGTAGACATCTTTGTAATATATATCGTTAATGATAGGGAGTTAAAAGAGTTAAATTATAAGTATAAAGTTAAAGAAGTAGAAGTAATAAAGTAAGTTATACTAGAAACAGTGTGCGATTCCTTACTTTCCTCAGTGAAAAATTTTTGAAAATTTTTTTGCTGATGACATTTCTCGTTGGTCGTGTGAAAGTTATAAATTGTTGTTGTTACAGTTACCCGGTCGTTTGTTTGTTTTGTAGTTTTGTGTCAGGGTAACTTTTCAGTTGAGTGGAAAATAAGGCTGTGCTCTATCAATCTACTATAGTGTAAGTCTTAGTGTAAGTCTTTGTATAGTTGTATATATAAAGTGTATAGGTAGATACATCTGATTATGCTATATACTAAGATTGTATCTTGATGATTCAAATTATTTCACTTGACATAACTCTCATTTTGTCAAAGCAACCACTTAATGCTTGTAGAGTTTACAAATACTACTTTTTTTGCAGGATATACCGAATGTCCTTGTTCATTAAGCAAGTTGTTCACTAGTACATAACTACTACATAG
Organism: Wenyingozyma methanosorbosa; assembly: GCA_030570755.1. Lineage (NCBI taxonomy): Eukaryota > Fungi > Ascomycota > Pichiomycetes > Pichiales > Pichiaceae > Wenyingozyma > Wenyingozyma methanosorbosa. Next base: position 290,891 of record JAJLWP010000008.1, read on the forward strand.
ACACCCGCCACCTCCGCTTTTTCCTTATAATAGACAACTGTTAGCCACTGGCATCTTTCATTGAATAATTTCAGTGGCTTACAATCTTGACTTCCCAAAGAGGAAGCCAAATGACAGGAGGAGGCCACTTTCTTTTTTTTGTATATCTAAGGCTGGACAATGGTACTGGGGGAAGAACAGCACAATGTCAGTGTCAGCCCATTACTTCTTTTTTATCTCCAATTGACGTAATTCTCTTGTTTAGACCCATTCAATCGTTTCAATTCTTTATCAGTCAATCAATTGTTATCTATTTACTTATCTCATTGGAAGGAACATAAATTCAGAGCAGCCTCACTTACTTACTAGACATCTTATACAGCATATACATTCAATGACAGATACAGCAACTGATACAAATTCACAAGTATCAAAGATACCAGAAACGGTTAAAGGAGTAATCGATATTGATCCATGGTTAGAACCATTTGCACAAGAATTGGCTTATAGAAGAAAACTAGCTGATGATTGGAATGAAACTTTTAATAAGAATGAAGGCGGTTTGCTGAACTTTGCAGAATCGTATAAGAATATGGGGTTCTCGGTTGATAAATCAACTAATACAATTACATATAAAGAATATGCTCCAAATGCTATAAGTGCTTGTCTTATTGGTGATTTCAACAATTGGGAACATGATGTTCATACAATGACTAAAGATTCATTTGGATTTTTCAAGATTGAACTGCCTCCAAAAGAAGATGGATCTCCAATGATTGAACATAATTCAAGAGTCAAGATCTATATGACATTACCTGATGGTTCAAAGATTGCAAGATTACCGGCATATATCCTTAGAGCAACTCAACCTCCTAAAGAATATGGAAATTCAACTTATGAAGCTAGATTCTGGAACCCACCTGAAAAATATGAGTTTAAGAACAAGAGACCGCAATTACCTCAATCTCTCAAGATTTATGAAGCTCATGTTGGTATTTCTACACCTGAACCAAGAATTGGTACTTATAAAGAATTCACTCAAAACGTTTTGCCAATCATTAAGGATCTAGGTTATAATACAGTTCAATTGATGTCTATTATGGAACATGCTTATTATGCTTCATTTGGTTATCAAATTACAAATTTCTTTGCAATCAGTTCAAGATTCGGTACTCCAGATGACTTGAAAGAGTTGATAGATACTGCTCATGGTATGGGTATTAGAGTATTGCTAGATATTGTCCACTCACATGCTTCTAAAAATGTGGAAGATGGATTGAATATGTTTGATGGTACTGATTACTGTTATTTCCACTCTGGTCCAAAGGGTAATCATGATCAATGGGATTCAAGATTGTTCAATTATGGTAACTATGAGACTTTGAGGTTCTTATTGGGTAATTTGAGATTTTACTTAGAGGAATATAAATTCGATGGTTTTAGATTCGATGGTGTTACTTCCATGATCTATACTCATCATGGTTTAGGTGAAGGATTCTCAGGTGATTATAACGAATATTTAAATCCATGGGGTTCAGTAGATAAAGAGTCATTGACTTACTTGATGTTAGCCAATGATCTTTGTACACAATACCGTGAAGCAATCGAAGGCAAAGAAGGTGACTCCTTAGGTATCACCACTGTCGCAGAAGACGTTTCAGGATATCCAACTTTATGTGCACCAAGAGTCAAAGGAGGTGTTGGTTTTGACTATAGATTAGCTATGTCTATACCAGATATGTGGATTAAGATTATCAAGCACTTGAAAGACGAAGATTGGAAAATGGGTGATATTGTCCATACGTTATCTAATCGTAGATACAAAGAGAAATGTATCTCATATGCAGAATCTCATGATCAAGCACTAGTTGGTGATAAGACTTTGGCCTTTTGGTTAATGGATAAGGAAATGTATACTAATATGAGTGTCCTTACTGAACTAACACCAATTATCGATCGTGGATTGTCCTTGCATAAGATGATTAGAATTATTACTCAGTCGCTTGGTGGTGAATCTTATTTGAATTTCGAAGGTAACGAATTCGGACATCCTGAATGGTTAGATTTTCCTCGTGCTGGAAATGGCGAGTCTTATCATTACGCTAGACGTCAATTCAATTTGATCCATGATGATTTACTCAGGTATAAGTTTTTGTACAATTTCGATAAAGCTATGAATATGACAGAGAATAAATTTGGTTGGTTGAATTATGAACCTGCATATGTCTCTTTGAAACACGAAGGTGATAAAGTCATTGTCTTTGAAAGAAACAACAAGTTGTTCATTTTTAACTTCCATCCTACTAACTCATACACTGATTATCGTGTTGGTGTTGAAACACCAGGTGTTTACAAGATCATCTTGAACTCAGACAGACCTGAATTTGGCGGCCATGACAGAATCGATGAGTCTAAATCTGAATACTTCACTACTGATTTTAGATGGAATGACAGATCTAATTTCTTGCAGGTCTATATCCCAAATAGAACTGTTCTTGTCTTAGCATTGAAAGAAGAAATTGAAAGACTCTCTTGATGAGAATCTTCTTCTTCGCTCATTTCAGTTCTACTTCTCCCCTTTTTATTTAAGCCTATATGGCAACAAAGACAAACTTCAACTACTTAACAATACTCTCACTTAAAAGTACAAGTTGTGGGTGTATGGTAATGTACAAACAGTGCATATTTGTACTCATCTGTCACTCTCACCCCACCACTCCTTTGCTCATGCCAGTCACTGTCTTTATGTAACATTTACTTACTTATTTATTCATAACTATGTACCTGATTACTTTTTTTTCTTTTTACTTTACTCACTATCTATCACATAGTCACATATATATACAAAAACAATTCATTAAAAACTTATCGCATATTGAAACTCAGGCGTACAGCCCCGGAGATTATGCCTTGGTGACAAACCTTCCGATGCCCCGGTGGAACTCGGATTTATTCGCGCACAAATGCCCCCACTGAAAAGAGAAAAATAAAAAAAACGCAAATTTCGTTTTGTCATTTTACCCCAGAAAGAAAGATTAGAAAGTAAACATTAACTAGATATTAGTAGACAGAACAAATAGAAAGAAGGGGCATTGTCATAACTTAGATGGTCGTATAACTGTACTCAACTTCTTTATTGTATTATTACCACTTGCTTTTTGCTGAAATTTTCACATCATTTCAACTACCCAAAAACAACGACCCTTTCTGTATTGTATTACTCGCTCGATCGATATAACAAGCGTCAATCACAAATCAAGTCTATGCCCCATTGAGACACACGCACACTCACATAACAATTATGCAATAGCATCCAAACGCATTATCTTTGAACTAACATAACTATATTCCAATAATGACAAAGAAACTACCACCAGAGATCAAGAAACTTCGAAAACCTATCAAGAGAGCATGTGAATTGTGTCATTCAAAACACTTGCAGTGTGATGATAGCAGACCCTGTATGAACTGTGTTAAACGTGGTGTGCCTCCTGATCAGTGTAAGAATGCTCAGCGTAAGAGATCAAAGTACTTGAATAATCAACTTAGTGCAAAGGAGAACAATAATGATTCGTCTTCCTCTACATCATCTTCGTCTTCATCTTCGATATCGTTTTCTACCAAGAATAAAGTAGATGGAGGTGCCTTGCCTGTACAGGTAGAGTCACCAGGGATACGGAGTGTCCTAGCTGATAAGTCCAGTGTCACTAAACCAAAGGGGAAACGGGGCAGAAAGAAGAAAGTCAGTATTGACGAGGAGAAAATCAATAGTCTTGAAAATCAGAATCCTGATGATAGCTATAAGCCCGTTACTGTAGTGATAGGCGACAAGTACAATCAAAAGTATAGCAACGACAATACATACACACAGCAATCAGAACCTCATACAAAGATAGTAATACAGCACACAGAAGATAGAGACGATGATCAGAACTTGTCTGCTTTAGAGATGAAAGCTACACCTAGTAGTACAATGAGTAGCAGATCGCACGGGCACCATCCTTATAAATCTTCGGTATCACCTGCATCCACAAACTCATCTATAGCGCCATTTCAGTCTGTTTCATCTCAGCATTATAATAGACTCAATACTTCGCATCATCATCAAGACAATACAAGCGATGTACTCTCAACCGCCTCAGAGATATTGTCAAACACTCCAATGAGTAACCACAATAACAATAACACTCCGACGGGAAGTATCAGCAGTAGTATCACAACAAACCCCAATGGTGGAACAACACATAGAACAAGGCATTTTGAATCAAATGTAGCAAATGACGAGTACGTGCAATTAACCGATTTACTCAACACGAATCCTCCTTCCCCATCATCTAACTTCTTTGATTTCGAAGATGGAGCGAGAGCATCTGGACGAGATTACATGTATGACGATGATGATGACGATGATGATCAAGATGAAGGGGTACCTACAAGACCTTTCATCCAATTGAACAGTGAAGATGGTATCATGATATCATCGTACCCAAACAATTCCACACCAAATTCATATATTTACAATCCAAAACACTCCAATTTACCTAACACAGCAAGGGAAATCCCTGATGATTTACAAGAAGACGAGAATTACACATCGCCTTTGATAATGAGACATTTAATCAAGCATCCTGATGACATATACTTGAGTTCCCTGGTTAAAGCATATCAATATCCACGCGCGTATCATGCTTTGATCTCGTACTTGAAAATGAGATTCGATAGGGAGCAACTGATTGAAATTGCCAAGTGTATGGCTAAGTACAGGCCTAGTTTTATATCAGCTACGAAGAACCTATACGAGAATGACTTGATCTTCACAGAGCGTTCATTTCAGAGAACGTTGTTAGACTACGAGAAATTGATCAGTGGGTCTCCATCACCAACTATAATCTGGAGACGTACTGGTGAGATCGTGGCATTGACTAATGAATTCGCGTTGATGACAGGATACTCTAAGATGTCACTGTTGTCGAAACGTACTTTCATTGTGGAGTTAATGGACGATGAGAGTACTATTAGGTATTTCCAAAGTTTTAGTGACATGGCATTCGGTGACTTGAACGCAACGCTACTGACGAATTGTGTCCTGAGAAAGGCTAATGACGACGATTATCTCCGCTGTGCGTGTGTTTGGACTATCAAGCGTGATGTCTTTGATATTCCTATGCTTATCGTTGGGCAGTTCCTACCCATACTTACATAATGTACAATTTACAAAACTAAATTCAATATATTCCAATTTTCTATTCTCTAAAGACACTATATAAAAATTAATTATGTATTACTGCTCCTAGGCAATCATTTCAAAATTTCATCAAGTAATTTACCAGCGGCGACAACTTCTTCATCAAAGTATCTACGACCGGTTAATTGTAAACCAATAGGAGCATCGACGAAAAGTTCAGGAGCGTATTTTTCTTGTTCGATTTGATCTAATTCAGATCTTGGTTTGTATGAGGAATCAACACCATCCACGGCTGGATCTTGCTTGAGACCAGTTTGGAAGACTAATGTAGGTAAGTCTAAGACGTTCCATAACGAAGTGTAACCCCAGTAGTAAGGACCTGAGACACCTTCATTTGCACAAACTGGTGCTACACCAACGTAACATGGAGAGATAATCAAATCGACTTTCTCCTTGACGAAGTAATCGTTGTAGTCCTTACGTAATGAGTCTCTTACGAAATTCAATTCTCTGTTTTCAGCAATGGTTAAAGCATTGTCACCTTCACCCATGGAGAAAGCCCATTTGGTCAAGGGTTTCAAAGGTTCACCAGATGGAGAAATCAAAGCCTTTTGAGCCTTGTTACCATCACATGTATACATCTTATGAACGGTATCGTAAGCTTCCTTGATTCTGATTGGCTTGAACTCTATGACTTTAACACCAGCTTTTTCTAATTTCTCAGCTGTGTATTTCAAACCACGTGTGATTGGAGAGTGTGGTTTAACTTCACCATCATCGTACATGATAGCGACAGTAAGCTTAGAAGCTTCTGGTTTAGCGAGTTCACGCCATGGAACAGGGATACACCAAGGATCAAAATCCCATGGTTTACCAACATTGATATAATTAGCCATAAAAGTTTCAATATCATCAATTGATCTGGATAATGGACCAGCAACACCAGGAACTGATTCTTGACCTTTACCTGATGAGACACCACCAAGAGTAGAGATTCTTCTTGAAGTTGGTCTAAGACCCCAACAACCAGAAAAGGCAGCTGGAGCTCTGATGGAACCACCGATATCTGTACCGATACCGAATGGAGAACCACCACCTGAGACAATAGCACCTTCACCACCAGATGAACCACCAGCAGTTAACAAGGAGTTGTATGGGTTACGGGTACGACCTGTGATGTTGTTGTTGGAGTCTAAGTGCATTAAGGATTGTGGTTCATTAGTACGAACGTAAAAGACACAACCTAAGTTTCTCATGACTTTGACAGAAACACTGTCTTCTTCTGGAATGTTAGTTAAACCACCAACCCAACCACCGTGGGTGATCTTCTTACCGAAAGCTAATTGCTCCTTGATAGAGATTGGAACACCATGGAATGGACCAACTGTCTTACCGGTCTTTTCTAAGTAATCATCTAATTCCTTAGCTCTGGTCAAACCTTCATCAATGAAGAATTGCATAGCATGGTTGGTGAATTGATGTAAGATAATAGCTCTGTGAGCGAAAGCTTTCAAGACTTCAACTGAGGTGTAAGTTTTGTTTGCAATCAATTTAGCTAACTCGGTAGCGGATAATTCAGTGATCTTGAACTCTTCATCGGACAATTCCTTTGATTCAGTCAAGTATTTGATAGCGTTGAATGGCTTTTCGTCTATGTCAGTTGGAATCTTATCCTGAGCAATACGGTATTCTTCTAAAGTGTTTTGATCTAAGTCTTTCAAGTACTCCTTGATTCTTGGAACCCATTCTTTTTCAAAAAGTTCTGGGTTAGAACAATCATTGGTGAACTTGTAGAAAGATTCGATCTTTTCAATTGAAGGAGCTGCAAAGGACATTGTGGTATTGTTGTATATTCTAGTCCGTTACTGTAAAACTAATAAAAACAAAGAATTATGTAGAAATGAGGAAATTGAAACACTAGACAAAAACTAAAATCAAGGGGATAAGAAACTATATATATATGAAGAGTGAAATATTGTCGCTAACTTACACATTGGGTACTTAAAAGCATGTCTAATCGGAGATTGTTTGCCTAAGCTCTAACAATAATTTCTTAGCGGTGAACTGATAAGAAGTGAATATTTCCTAATTGGGAAAGAACCATCGCTTTTTGAGTGATTTTAAAGAATCGCGCTATTTGGCCGAATTAGGAAGGTGGAAGGGGGAATTGATCAGTGTAAGGATGTTTTTATTTTATTTTTTGCTTTTTGGCTTTTGGCTTTTGGTAGGTCTCTAGTGTGGAAGATTCTCATCTCAACTGATGTGTGTGAATCTGGTGAGAGAAGGTGAGGAGGAGGAAGAGAGACAAGGAGATGCAAAAAGACAAGAGAAGATCTAGTAGAGCTTGTCTTGTACTTTAGCTTGTTAAGTTATTAGTTAATATACTACTATATATACTAGAACAACAACAACACTGAAGATATATATCACTTTTGAACTGACTAGTCTCTACTTCAATCACTAATATATACTTTTCACCACATACAAAGCTTAAACCGAATACTTTTAACAAGTTATACTCCATTTTCACTATCTCTTGAGTTGCCGAATGATATTTTCCTATTCATATACAATAATACCCGATTTGCTATTTCTTAATTTTAGATATAAATTAATAAAGTGCAATTCAAATCATGAGTTCTTATCAACTTACTCAAACATCCCAATCCATTAATTCGGATAATACAAATCAAAACGAGAATGAAAATCTAGTAGATACTAAGAAGAGAAAACTTAGTATTGTTCACCAAAATATTACTTTTACCACTATACAAAATGGTTCCCTTATAGAGAAACAAGAGGAAACTATCACATTTTCTACAAAGCAGGAAGATGCCTCGGTTGAACTAAACCATAATAACTCGTATAACTCTAGAACAAGATCAAAGACAGGTTGTTTCACGTGTAGAAAGAGAAAGAAGAAGTGTAATGAAGCGTACCCTGTTTGTTCAGGTTGCTCACGTAACTTCTTAGAATGTGTCTGGCCAAAATACAGAGATGAGACTTTACCTAAACTATTTGAAATCAAGCCAATGTCAGGAAAGAAAGTTGCCGCTGTGGAAAAGAAGTCTGATACTATTGAGCAAGACATAGTCAATGTACCAACGTCTCCATCTATGTTCCCCTCACGCAAGACCACTGTTACTTCAGCTTATGAGACTTTTTTTCCCGTTGTGTCAATGAACGAAACAAATGAAAGTTTGAGTAGTATAAACGAAAGGTCCGATTCTATTATGAAGCACGAAGATATTGATGTTGATTATGATATTCCTGTCCATTTATGTTCTACCATCGAGTTAACCAACTACAAACACAGTCTCCCATATTCTATACATGATTACATACCTAAGAAGAAACTGTCGGAATTTGAACAAATTATCACATTCGAGGATAATAGCATGATGGATCTGATAACTTCGTCTTCGTCACCAGGACTATCAGACTTTGCTGTATCTCCATGCTCATCTTACACTTCTACAAATGCCACGAATCCAGTGAATATCTCACCAAGATTTGAATCACTAGATGGGGATGATAACTTGTCTGATGATTACTCGTTGACCTCATTGAAATACTCAGAAACCGCGTCTGTTAATGAAATGTTTTCTTCGTTGTTTGATACGATAAACTCATATAAGTTCCAATGGATCCCTAATGTTAACTTGAACGATGAAGATGCTTTGTTGTATAAGGAATTCGTCACAACGTATATCCCTACTATATCACCAACTCATTCACATCCATTACTTACACCTGAATCTGTTTTCTTACCACAAGCTGTAAGATCAGCTGCATTGCGTGAGATTTTCTATACCTGTGGTGCTACGATTTTATCTGTTAAGAATCCAGATAGATATTCCAAGATTGCCTCAAGGCATTATTCAAGAGCTGTGAAATTGATTCAGGAAGAGATCAAGAAATCTTCGAATATTACAGAAGATTGGTTGTTTGTTGCAGTGCAGACTTTCTGTCTTATGGATAGATCAATGGGTTTAGGTGCAAATAGATGTGCTAAGCATTTAATCGCTGCATATAATATTATAAAAGAGCGTGAAAAATTGAAGAAATTGAACTTGAATTTACCAGTGAAGGTGAACACAAACAAAATCGATCATATTAATGGTGTTGCCGGTGTCATAGAGGATGATGACGATGATGATGATGATGATGATGAAAATTGTTCAACTTTTATCACGCCTAATGAAAGAACATTATTTGATAGTTTTGTCTTTAACTATTGTATCACATTATACTTCTGTCAATATGATGATTTACTACAACTTCCATCACCTTTCAAATTCTTCAACAAGTATAGATCCTATTTGACGTCTGTATTTTATAAAGAGGATACAACGCCAATATGGGTTAATTCACCAGTCATGGGATCCTCGACAAACTCATTCGAGTGTCTTGCTAAGTTATTTTGGATCTTGAGATTGAAAGAAGCGCATTTATTCGATAGCGAAGAAGGTCAATTACAATTACAAAAACTGCTAGAGCTGACAAGAAACGATATTGATCTATCGTATCAGTCATTAGTATCTTACCAGGAAGAATTCGATCAGTTGTACAATTCCAATACTAGTCTTAGTCTAAATGGCTTATCCTCGGGTAAGATCCAACAGACTCAGATGTTCCTCAGTGCTAACTTGAGTATATCGAAATCCATTCATCATTCATTAGAGATCCTGCATGCTAAATTGTACAACCCTGAATTGGACTCAAGTGACTTAAACGTTCAGTACCATGTTCAAGAGTTGATAAACAACTACCAGAAAATACCAAACATGGATCACTCAAAATGTCTAACGCTATCATCATTATTCATTGCCGGTTGTGCAGCTCTAGAATTAGAACACAGAGAATATATCTCAAGGGAACTATACATTGTCTCTTCATTGATATCGAGCAATTTGGGTATTTCATTAGCTACGAAATTAGAAGATATGTGGTGTTGTGAAACTAGAAATTTAGATTCGAATTTCAAGACTTTTGACGTATTGATTACTAGACAAGGCCTTGAGAGTTTGTCCTTTTGAGTCAATTACATTATTTATTAGTTTACGTATGTAGATTTCAATACTATTCAATTTTATTTACTTTATACAAAAGGTATGATATTTCAAATTACTACAACTCCCTGGATAAGTTAACATGAACGGCTTTTGTCTGAGTGTACATTGCTAATCCATAATCACCTAATTCTCTACCGAAACCAGACATTTTATATCCACCGAATGGGACACGAACATCGGTAGAGTTTGTATGATTGACGAAAACTTGTCCTGACTTGATACCTCTGATGAATTTCTGAGACTTTACTACGTCATTGGTGAATACATAAGCGGCTAATCCATAAATTGTATCATTTGCCAATTTCAAAGCTTCTTCATCATCACCTTTTTTAAATTTCCCCACAACGACAACAGGACCAAAGATCTCTTCTTGGACGATCTTCATGTCTTGATTAATGTCTGCGAAGATAGTTGGTTCGACGTAGTATCCGGATTCCAAACCTTTTGGAACGCCACCACCCATGACTAATCTTGCACCTTCCTTCTTACCGGATTCAATGTATGATAAGATACGTTCTTGTTGAACTTTAGAGACTTGTGGGCCAACTTGAACACCATTTTCGAAAGTATCGCCTTGTTTATAAACTTCTTTGATATGTTTGGATAATTTCTCTAAGAAAATCTCATAGATTGGTTCTTCGACGTAGACTCTTGAGCATGCGGTACAAATTTGACCCATGTTGTACATGATACCAAAAGCACACCATTTAACAGCTTGATCTAAGTTAGAATCTTCATAGACGATCATTGGAGATTTACCACCACATTCCATAGTAACTGCTTTCAAATTTGATGATGCTAATTGACAAATCTTTTTACCAACTGCAGTAGAACCAGTAAATGAGATCTTATCGACATCCATGTGGGAAGCTAAGTGAGAACCAGCGATAGAACCTAAACCACAAGTAACGTTTAATACAGGTGGGAATTCAGGGATTTCATCCTTGATAATCTTACATAAGTATAATAAAGACAATGGAGTATTTTCAGCAGATTTCATCACAATGGTATTACCTGTGGCTAAAGCAGGTGCAATTTTCCAAATAGCCATAGCTAATGGATAATTCCATGGAATGATTTGACCACAAACACCTAATGGTTCATGAATAGTATAGGTGAATTTCTCTTGAGTGGTTTCAATAGTCTTACCTGATTGAGCAGTGATTGCTAAACCAGCGAAGATTTTCAAGACATCAATACAATGCAGAACATCAAATATAGCATTTGAATCTCTTGGTTTACCAGAATCCATGGATTCAATATCTGCTAATAAATCTTTGTTTCTAGTCATAGCATCGATTAATTTCAAGATAAGGTTTGATCTTTCTAAACCACTAAATTTTGACCATTTGTTATCAAATGTATCTCTGGCACATTTAACAGCGTAATCGATATCGTTCTCATTTGCGATGTAAACTGAACAAATTTCCTGACCATTTGCTGGGTTAACTGTTGTAATTTGCTTTGAATCATTTGATTTGATGAATTCATTATTTATGAATAAACCAGTTGGTTGTTTATAAGTTTTACCATTTGGTAAAGTAATTTCAACTTCTGGTGCTAATTCTGGCATTTTAATGTTTAATATAGTGATAATCTAGTATAATTTCTATAAGAAGTGAAAGAAAAGAGTAGTAAGTAAAGAGAAGAAGAAGAAGTTGACGTAGTACTTATAAGGCTTTATTTAAATCAGATATATAAAAACTTTCCAGTAGGTATAATATGTATGTAAGTGTGGGAACTGAAAAATGTCAGTGAGAACAATAGATAAAGATGTTTATGATTTTTATATGCTCGCTGATAAGGATTTTGGGTAGGTTGATTATGACCTTTGTATGATTAACTGCTTATGAGTATGTATGGTGGTATTACTAGTAGTTTACAGTGGTATATAGAGTATATCAAGGTAATAGTTTAACTAGAAGATCATAGGATAAACCAATAAACAGGTTAGAAATACCAATATTAGAAAGTCATAGTTAGCACTTACAGTTTCTCAATTGAGAACAAATTCCGCGGTGGGAATATTTCGCTTAATGAAATTTAATTTCTTAAGCGGGTTTTTGGGGTTTTCGCCAATTGCTTTTTATTGTAGAGTGTTGTAAGTGAGTATTCCCTTGAAGTTGGTAATAATCATAGAGTTTTAAAGTGTTAGTAAAGTGTTAGTAACAAGAATACCAATACTAATACTACAATGTTAACCATAGACTCAATAAAACTAGAGTAAGTAAGTAACGCTGTACTGTACTTTGTGTCACTCTCTTTAACACCGATTTGTTAAGCGGGACAATTTCAGTGTAAGGATTTTCTTTGCTCCTTCGTATTTCTCTGGTGTCTCTTTTTTCACTCTTTCAGTTTCTCAGAGAAAAAACTGTCAAAATCTCAATTTCTCAAATTTCACAGAGAGGTGAAGTGAGAAAGGAAAAGAAAAATAAAATCACATTTTACAACACTTTGGATTGTCGTAAGCTAAAAGTATCAAGTGACCGACCGACCCTGAAAAACAAAAAAAGAGCCGATCGTCCCTCTACTTTTGCGTCTATTTGAATTTTAAATTTTTTTCTTTAAATTTCTCTTAACAAACAAGCAAAAGATCAGCTTACTAAGCAGACTAACGATAATAACAATAATAATAGTAACAATAATAATAATAATAATAATAATCTTGGAAAAGTCACTATCGAGGAAAGGAGATTATACTATGTAAATTATACGTCTGACTTATATCTCTAATTCCTTGCTATTCCGTGATTTACCTATTTCTCTATATTTGCTTTATTCAATTTTCTTTCTTTTCTTTAGATCTTATACTTTCACCTATTAGGGATTAGTATCGTGTCTTCTATTGAGATCTTTCTTTGGTTTATCTATATTTCATTTCACTCGCATTTGTCATTGATAGTGAGCATTTAGGGAAATCGGCAACTAAATTACCGAATATGTTAAAAGCATTAGGTTTACGTGGACGTAATAATAATTCAAATAACTTATCTCCAAATGAAAAGACAAATCTAATCATTCAACAAGCTTTATATTTCGAAAATGCTTTGAAGGCAATGGACTATGTCTTAGATGATAGAGCTGAAGAAGGTATTGCTCTGTTGAAAAATCATAATGAAATCACTATTTCTAAAATGGCTCTCGGTGTTGTAGAATTCCTTGAAGCAACTTTAGGTTTTGAACCAGAGACTATGAAAAAGGCTAATGCCACATTAATCCAAGCTGAACAAATGTCTTGGAAAGAGAAGCAAAAAGCTGAAAAGTTAAAATTATACACATCATCAATATACCCACCTGGAACAGAATATGCCGTGACTTATGCAGAAGCTAATTTATTAAGTGCTTTATTAGGTTTATTAAGTGAATCTGTTATTGAAGGTGCTAAAGCTTTGATTAAATTACGTAGAGCTTATCATACCTTGGATGAAATAAGTAAAACTATGGAGAAGTTGCAGGCTCAGCAACAGCAAGGATCACTGGGAACAAGTTTACCAAATGACTCAACAATGAGTCTTGATTCATCAGCAACGACACAATTCGCAGATGTACCAATACCAATTCAAGATGAACAAGTAATAAAAGATACTGAAGTAATCAAGAAATTGGAAAAAATTTACAAGATGAGAAAAGCAAGGATTGAAGGTGATCATATTGGGAATCCACCAATTAGAGAATCATTGAGAAAAGATTTAGGTAAAGATGATAAGCATGATGGTAATACCACTCTTGAGGAATCGGGCATGGATGGATTATCATTAGCGGATCCAAATGTCTCAACAACTGATGAATTTATTCACTCGGGTGTCAATTTATGTTTTGGTATTTTACAAGTAGTACTATCCCTCATCCCATCATCAATCGGTACTGTACTTTCAATAGTAGGTTTTAAAGGTTCAAGAGAAGTAGGACTGAAAATGGTCTGGAAAGCAGCTAGTTCAAGAAACATTCATGGTGGTATTGGATTACTAGCATTGTTAGTCTTCTATGATGGTCCTTTCCAATTCACAGATACTGATTTCGATGTTCCTTCTACTTTAGAATTACAGACTGCTAAGAGCAATAAGAATAAGAATAAGAGACTCTCGGCAGTAACATCATTAAGAAAGACTACTACTGGTAATAGTCTTTCTAGTAATCAACTCAAGAGAGAACTAAGTTCGAAGAAAATGGACAATGAACACGATGCAATAATAGGTATTGGGGAACCCACAGTGTTACACCCGGGAAAGAAACTTGCTAAGGCGTTATTAAACGCTAGAGCTCTGTTTCCTAATAGTGCATTATGGCTATTGCAAGAATCTCGTATGCTCGCAAGTCAAGGAAGATTAGAAGAAGCAGTGGAGTTAATGGATACCGCGAAGAATAGTAATATGAGACAAGTACAAGCATTATTAATGTTCGATAGAGCTATGATCCTGGTGTTCTTGCATAAATATGAAAGAGCCGCATCTGAATTTCTCGCGTTGATTAAATTAAACGCCTGGTCTCATGCCTTATATGAGTATATGGCTGGAGCATGTTACTTAGAGAGTTATCGTATGTGTGTTTCCAATTCATTTGTGAAAGGTGGTGAGAACGTTAAGGATAATATTGATCCTAAGAAAAAAGATGAGTATTTCAAAAAGGCTAATAAACATTTGAAAAACGCACCTAATCTTATAGGAAAGAAAAAGTTCATGGCAAAGTTAATGCCCTTTGAGAGATTTGTGATGAGGAAAATCAACAATATTACGAAAGTTCAGCAAGATTTAAACAATTCAGGCAAGAATTTAGAATTTGGTGATTGTGTTGGCACATCATTGATACATGAATTGTCTTATTTCTGGAACGGTTATAACAGAATGCCACAGGAACATTTAGAATTAAGTATTAGATTACTCGGTTATAGCGCTGATCCTAAGTCTGAATTATCTACTTTAGATGAAAACGGTGAGTCATATAGTAAGATCAAAGAGACTAAAGAAGAGTCTATGATAAGGTATACTTTACAATCCATTGCTTTGAGAAGAATAGGAAGGATTGAAGAAGGTTATAAATTACTCAATGAGAAAGTCATCACTCACTTGACAGAATCAGGAGAGTACGAGAATATAAACCATTCAACTAAGATGACTAAACTGAACGAAAACCCATGGTGTTACCCCACAGCACTATATGAAAGAGCATTGTTTTCATGGAAGTTAAAAGGTGTTGATGGTCTGCCTGAAGCTCTGGAATTTTTGAAAAAGAGTCAGGTATTCGGAGGTGATGATTATGAATTAAGTACTAGAACAAACATGAAGACTAAAGCTGCCCTTGATAGACTAGAAGGACTAGCCATATAATTGTCACACATGTACATAAAAACTAAAACACATTTTATTCATTTATTTATATAGACAGTACTAGCGTTAAAGTGGTATATAAAAACGATCACGTGAACAATACAAAATTACATTCTGATTAGGTAATTTTTTGTTAAAGTAAAAATTCCACTTGGATCGGAGCCCCTCAGCGCATCAATCACAATTTAGTTTGCTGTTATTAAGTATATAAACTGTGCTGTATCCCCATATTACTAATTATACTTTCTTACTCTATTGCTTCCAAGAATATACTGTAAAATATATACAAAAATATCCAAAAATGTCTGCTAAAGTCGGTGGTATGTACTATTTTCATCAATTGAGTCAATCTATACAACGTAATACTAACTTTATTCACTACTATAGATAAATTTCCAACTGATGTTAAATTAGAATACGTTCCATATACACCAGAAGCTGATTCACTTGTTGTCTGTTCAAGACCAATTCCATTAGACTTAGAAAAAGTCTTACCTGGTAAAACCGTTGTCATTGTGTCAGCACCAGGTGCGTTCACTCCAACATGTACCGAGAACCACATTCCTGAATTCATCGCTGGTTTCAAAGACTTGAAATCTAAAGGTGTTGATGAAGTCTTAGTATTGACTTCCAATGACCCATTTGTTCAATCCGCATGGGGTAAAGCCTTAGGTGCTAAAGACACAGTGAAATTCGTTAGTGATCCAGGAGCACAATTATCTAAGAAATTAGGCTTGCATATTCCAAGTGATGTCTTTGTCAGAACTGCAAGATACGCCATTATCGTTAAGGATGGTGTTATTACCTATGTTGAAAAAGAAGCTTCTCCTGCTGATGTCACCGTTTCTGGTTATAAAGCCGTCATGGCTGCTTTGTAACTATCTAAGCCTTTCTCCTATAAACTATAGTGTCTTTTACCCAAGATGCTATAAGTTAGGGGGAAAGTCGTTTTAGTTGTCAGAAGACTAATTGTTCTTGCGTTTTATGTGTTAGACCATGGTCTGTTACGTTTGTTCTGCGTTTTACTTTGTATAATGAAATTTACATAAACGAATGAAATAAATGATTTGCTTTTTTATTGCAAGTAAGTGTATGTAATTTACCTACCTACCCTAAATATATACAAGATAAGTCCTTCGTTTCAGCTTCGTTTCAGTAATTTAATCAACAATCTTAGCTAAGATTTCCTTATCGGAGTAAAGCAAGTACTCTTCCTCACCGACTTTAACTGAAGAACCACCATATGAAGGCAATAAGACTTTCTCACCAGGTTTGAAAGTATTTGGAACTAATTCACCCTTGTTGTTATGCAAACCAGGACCAGCAGCAATCACAGTACCGTATGTTGGCTTCTCTTTGTTCTTTTCAGGGATGTAAATACCTGATGCGGTTTGAGATGCTACTTGTGCACGTTGAACAAGGACTCTGTCTAAGAGTGGTTTAATAGCTGTGACTGATTTTAAATATGATGACTGCATTGAGGAGGTTAGTATTAGCTCAAAAAAAAAACAGTATAATTTGTGACTGGTACATACCATTTTGTATATGCGATGCTTGTAGTTTCGTAGTGAGTGACTGACTTGTAGTAGAGTATACAGTGTAAGAATACTAAGATCAACTACCTTCTCCAGTTATTAAATATTGAAAATGTCATAGAATCCAATGGAATAATTTTTTCTCGCCTGTGCGATAGAAGGTCCGAGCGTTTAGTAATTTTCCAGTGCAAGGGTGTAACTGGAATTATTCATGGCTGTCAGAGAGAAAATTGGCCCGTTTACTGATAACTGAGTGGTGTCTGTGGGATTTAATCTACTTATGTACTACTTACACGGTTTGATAAGGTTATTGGTGACTGAGTGATAGGATCTTCAAGAGTTATCAACCAGTATAAGACAGCAAGATGTCTAGTGATGAAGAATGGAGTGAGGCAGAGTATAGCGAGGACGTAGAGGAGGAAGAAGAAGAAGAAGAGTACGACGACTACGACTACGACTCCGAAGATAAAGACGAGTTCGAACTTGATGAAGAAGACGATGATCCTGAGTTCTACGGGGAGTACGAAAGAGAGAGTGAGTATGGGTACTCATTCGATAAGAAATACACTAATGAGGGGAAAGACACACATAGAATGAAGTATAGAATAAGATCAATACAGGACGTGAAGAGTATACTGATGAGTAAAATTGAAAATTTGTCAAATATGTTACAGGATATCGATGAGGATGAGAGTATGTTGATGCTGTTGAAGTATAACTGGAATGAGCAGAGACTCATAGATGATTTCATGAGTGTGGGGCTAGATAAACTTCGAGTGAAGTCTGGAATGGAGGCAAGTACTAGCAACGGGATCAGTAATAAAGACAAGAACGAACAAGGTACTACTTCAAATGTACGTCCAGCGCCATCTGATTTCATGTGTAGTATATGCTGCTCAGACACATCAGAGAACCCAGATTTGAAAACTTTCAGCCTGAACCACTGCTCGCATGAATACTGTACAGATTGTTATATAAAATTCCTACAGCAGAAAAACAGCAATCAAGTCGTGCTGATAGAGTGTCCTGATCCATCATGTCGTGTACTGATACGACCTAACGAGATACTAGATATAAGTAAATTTGACGAAGAACGGCAGTTACTGAGGAAGAAAGACGAAGAAAATGAAGAAGAGGATAATTTGTTGAAGAAATTGACGAAAGATGAGATAAGCGCGCGGTATACACAGAACTCAGACTTGACTGACGAAGAATCCGATATCGAAGATCTTAACGAAGATGATGATTTAGAAGATAGCACTATACAAGACGTTGAAAACGGTAAGAAAGCCAAAAAGGAAAAGGGCGAGATTGAAAACTCATTGTTTTTCTACAGTGAGAGAAACGCAGCAAAGCAAAAATCAGAAATTGAACAAAGAAGAAACAAGACGATATACTTGAAGTACTGGCATAATGTCTTACTATTACATATTAACAAGAGTTTGAAAACGATTAAGAATTGTCCCAAGGCGGATTGTGACTCGTTGATAGAGTTAGTAGGCTTTGATTCAGACGAAGTGAGTACGCTAGATGAGTACGTTGATAAATTATTAATACCCTCAGTTCAATGTGAATTCAAACATAAATTCTGCTTCAAGTGTCTAACAGAGGATCACTCTCCAGCGCCATGCAAGATTGCCTCATTATGGATCAAGAAATGTAAAGATGACTCAGAGACGATCAACTGGATCCAAATCAATACAAAAGACTGTCCAATTTGTAATTCTCCGATTGAGAAAAACGGTGGTTGTAATCATATGACTTGTAAGAGTTGTAAGTATGAATTCTGCTGGATTTGCATGAACAAGTGGTCTACCCATGGTTCAAGTTTCTATAAGTGTTCAGTGTACGAGACTCTGAACCCTGCTGAAAGAACAGAGTTTATGAATAAGATCAATAAGAGTGATATCAGTAGTAGAGAATCATTGAGGAAGTATCTCTTTTACTACAATTTGTTTGAGATTCAGTCAAATTCTCTCAAAGGTGATAAGAACTTCTGCGAGAATTTGGAATTGAAAGTACAGAAAATTCAACAAAAGAACGAAGTCTCATGGATCGAGACACAGTTTTATAGAGAAAGTATTGATCGTCTACTACTGTCAAGATCGGTACTGATGTGGTCATATGCCGTGATGTACTATGTGAAGAAGGGAACTGATGCCAATGACGTGAATAAGAATCAAGGAAGTATCAATGGGAAGTATAAGAAGAACATGGAAGCAGCAGTGAGTAGATTGAATTCATCTGTGGAAGCATTGTCGAAGTTGTTAGAGACTACCAAGATTGATAATGTCATAAGTAAGAAAATGGCCTTCTTGGATAATTCGCATAATGCTTTGAAATCAATGAACAACTTGTCTGAGGTTTTCCTGAATTGTATTGATTATAATCTTTTGCAGTTTGTATGACTCGGTAAAGGACTTCCTGTTTGTACATAGAATCTCCGTCTAAATATCTCCGCTGATCTTTTAGTTGCACTAACAGAACTAACACATGGTTCAGATATGTAGTAAGTAGTTCAACAATTGTGTATACCGTTTCAATCGATTATTGCCATTCTGGGTAGTTTGTTATTTGCCTAAAACGTTTTCTCCGATATACTATAAACGAATGATCGCTAAAGCTCCTGGCTCTCGGAAGAACTAGCTATTTTCTCAGAGTCAATTGACTTACCGAGGACAATAAGCTTAGCTACAACATTCCCACGTTATCGATTACTACTCATCATACCCTAGTTTTCCCGGTATACTTGGTAAAAAACAATAAGAAATTCATTAACATGTTTCATCACCACGTGTAAAATAAATTTAATTGATTACATAATATCAATATGTACCCCTTACATATTTCATTGTCCTGTGCATAATAAATTTCCAAAAAGTTATTCAGAGTATTGAACAGGAGTTTCAACATTGCTTTGCGATATCATGTTATTTTATTTCAGGTTTGTCTGTTTTTGATTAGTTTGATTGCCTGAATTAGGTATGTATTGCCTAAAACGTACACCAATTTTAGTCTGTACATATATTGTACTCGATCGATCAGCTTCGATTGTGTCTCGCTGAAAGCTCTAGATTTACGGATAAAGCTTTGAAGCTTGAAGGGTCGCAAAATGTTTACTGTGTAGTTCACAATTTATAAATCGGTGGAAATCAAGAAGCCTTCATATCGGCTATGAAACATAATTACAGTTTATTAGACCATTGAGCATTTTTATCTCGGAAATATGCAAGCCTCTAGCCCTGTATAATCCTTACTATTAAACCATCCTGATAAGTCCAAACAACATCTACTTACTTATTGTTCTAACCTAAGTTTATCTACTTAGTTCAGCTGATATTTTTCCTCTATTGTTTAATCTATGAACTTGCTTCTTTTGGTAACATTATTCCCTTTTCATATATCTCTTACTCTTTTCAGTACGCTGATTTCAACAGTTTGAACCGTTTTAAAAGACTAAAACCCTCGGTACAATTGCATTCATGCTCATCACCCTCTAAAGTCCGTTACATGTGTTTAATTAAACCTTTTCAAGTTCTTCATGCCTGAATTTGGTAAAAAGGAGTATTCTTTATAGGTGCAACACGTGTAGGAATAAGCACCTGTATGATTTCTTAATTGTGTCGATTGTTTTAATCAAATCTTTGTATTGTTATCGCAATACCGTGAAGCAAAACATGTTCTTCAATACCCCCAATCGAACTCGTTTAGTTGTTTACAATAATAATCTTATAAATTTTTCAAATTTTTCACTGTATATTTCTGTAATTTTTCATAATTATCTAAAAAGTTGTATAAATAAAGCTTAAAATCCCCCACTAAATCGATTTTCTGTTTTATCAATTTATTCATTTTATCATTATTTATATAAGTAAACACAATTAACAAACACACAAAATGGTTGCTTGTATGAACTTGGTTCTCACCACCTTAGCTGCTCTTACTTCCTCAGTCATTGCTGTCCCAATCTCAAAAGTCCTTCCTTCATTAGAAGGTTCTGCTCCAACTCAATATTCTACTGATTTCACCAGAAATATTTTCGTTAAGCAAATCCATTCCCACAATGACTACTGGAGAGATGTCCCATTATACACTGCTTTATCATACGGTGTTCAATCCGTTGAGGCTGATGTCTGGCATTTTGAAAACGACGAAACTATTTACGTCGGTCATCATGCTTCTGCTTTGAACCCAGGTAGAACTTTAGCTTCCACTTACCTTGATCCATTGACTGAAATCTTGAACAACGCTAACCCAGATAGTGAATTTGCTGCTTTTGAAACCACTACTGTGAATGGTGTTTTTGATACCAGTGCTTCTTCCACTTTATACTTCTTCATTGACTTGAAGACTGAGGGTGAAACTACTTGGCCATACATCATTGAAGCTTTGGCTCCATTCAATGAAAAAGGTTGGTTATCCACTTACAATGCATCAATTGGTGAAATCACCTATGGTCCAATCACAGTTATTGGTACTGGTAACACTCCTCTTGATCAATTGGAAAATGAAGATTTCAGATACGCTTTCTTCGATGGTCCATTAGGAACTCTTAATGAAACTTACCCAGCTACCTTAAATCCAATTGCTTCTGCTTCCTTAAAGGCCTTGATTGGTGAAACTGAATCTGTTGACGGTATGAATGAGACTCAAATTGCTCAATTAACCGAATACATTGACAATGCTCATGATAAAGGTATTATGACCAGATTATGGGATGTTGAGTGGTGGCCTGTCTTAAAGAGAGATAACTTATGGAGACAAATCTTAGCTGCTGGTTCTGATTTCTTAAATGCTGATGACTTAGAAACCGCTGCTAATTTCGTCTAAGCTAAAGTTTCACTCTTCCAGGTGAAGAAGTGCTGTTTTGATACCGCCTAATAGACACTTTTATAAAAAAAATCGTTTACTTCTAGATCGTTTTGAATGTATGTCAACACATACATCTCTATATAAAAATAAATATTGTTACTACTTATAATCAATAGTTTTGTTATCCTTACTATAAATTTGAAAGATTAATAATATTATTCATTTATTGGTTTAATGTTGTATGTAAGTCTACACTTTATGTATATTCTAACAATCGGGAAAGGGATGTAATGATATATAAGGAGGGGTGCACGATGAATCAAAGTTAGGATGTATATAATTGGATATGGTATTCTATAGCGTTAATGCTTGGGATAAAATTATCCGTTGAATATTGAGATTTTGTAATTTTTTTTATTATTATTTTTGATATAATTTTATTCTATTTTTGAGCTTTAAACGCTGACTTTAACTTCAGTATCAAGCATATCAACTAAAAATTGTAATTCTAATTTCTTTCTACCTTCTGCAATCCAGTCATTTGAAACTTTTCTAGCCCAACCTTTCAAGTTTGAGACTTCTTCAACAGCGTTATCTAATTCGTTCTTAAGTAAGTAGTTGTTGACTCTTGAAATGACAGATTCGATATCGTTACCTGCGTATTCATCGGAGGTCTTTACTGGAGATCCGCTCTTTTCAAATAACAATTTACTGAAAACTAAAGAAGAGATGTGACCTAATAAACCAGCGTTTGGTGGTAATAAAGCAACTGATCTTAACTCAGGTACTAACAAGTTCCATCTTGCTATGAGTTGAGATTGGGTTAAGACACCACCGGTTTTCAATAATGTCTTATCACTTGGTAAGTTCTCAACTGATAAGTTGATCAATTCATTGTCTAATGGTTTGACTAATTCTTTCAATTTGTGGATTTCAGCGACTAAAAGTTGACCTGACTTGCTTGAAGGCTCAGTGGCAGATAATAAAGATTGTAAAGAGTCAATGGTTTTCTTAACGTCTTTATAAACTTTGTAGTTGTTGGCAGATTTGGATAAATCGATTTCTACGGCTTCGATTGCTTCAACTCTCTTTGCTAATGCTTCTAAGTTTTTCAATTTACCGTTTCTTTCGTTTTCAATCTTTTCATTGACAACCTTGTTGAATTCTTCAATTGCACTTAATTTAGATCTATTTACAATGTTTTCAGCTTCAGCTAAGATTCTCCTCTTGGTAACTTCAACTTCATAAAGTAAAGTTTGTTTGTGTCTTTCTTCAATTTTTGCTTTGGCGTCGTTTAAGTTATCTAAGAATTCTTTGGTTAACTCAACTTTCTTATCTTCAAAACTTTTGGATAATTCTAATGATTTGTCTTTAACCAATCTTTCGATGTCTTCTTTCTTTTCAGATGTAACTGCTCTGAATTTTTCATTCAAATCTTTGATGGTATTGTTAATTGTCTCAACAGATTTATGAACATCAAAATTTCCGGTCTTGGAGTTCACTGAAGAGATTAAAGCATTGATGGAGTCAATTGCATCATCAATAATCTTTTCACCAGTTTGTAAAGTAATGGTTGGTAATTTAGGTTCTTGATGGGAGATGATGGTGGATTCACTTCCGGATTCCGGATCAATTGGAGATGGTAAAGTTGATGGATCAATCTTGGTAGCACTCACACCTTGTTTTGAGACTGTAACGGTCTTAGTGACTCCTAATCTTTCTTTAATTGAAGAAAATGATTCATTGACTTTATCAGAAGCTGCAGAAATAGTAAATTGATCCTTGTTGTTCAAGTAGTATTCAATTTTGTCTATAACTTCTTCACCAAATGGAACAACTTCAATGAAGATATCTTGGAAAGCATCGTTCTTTAAAGCAATTCCAGTGGCAGCAGCGTATGAAGCGAAAGTAAATAAACCTAATCTGAAAAAGAATTTGGAAACAGGATTAGATTTAGCTGCTTTAACAGAGCTTGCTGTGGTACCTGTAGTAGTTGATTGAAATCTGAAAGCTTGTCTTCTGAAAGAAGCACGCGATTGAGCTTTAACACTACTAGCCAAAGATCTCTTTGAAGCTAAACTGATCATTATGCTAACCTGTGATATTGAATCTGGTGTTTGATATACAGAGATACCTTGCTAAATTGTACTATACTAGTATATCAAATATCTATATCTCTTCAAAGATCCTGCAAACACAACCAATCTCTCTGCTCTCTTCTCGTTTCTCATTCGACAAATTAAATTCACTGAAAATTTGGATAAACATCGGTGGTGTTAGGGTTATGTGTGTATTAGGATCAAATATCTTCCTAATTAGGCACAGTATGGGATTTTTCGCTAAGGAGAGCTCAAATTTCAATTTTTTCGTTCAGGGAGGAGAGGAGGTGACAATCAGAGAGAGATTAAGGTAGGTAGAAGTAGAAGTTAAGTATTGACTAAGTACTCATACATAGAGAGGAAAAGCCAAGGTATACAAGTAATTAAGCTACAGATACACGTGTATACGCAATGGCATCGTCTAATTCCGCAAATAGTGCGCCTCAAATCTACGGTGCAGATGAGATAAATGCTGTCGTGTTGGATCCAGGCTCTTACCAGACAAAGATTGGGTTTGCAGGTCAAGATTGTCCAAGTTTGATTCTTCCATCATACTATGGTGAAGTGATAGATAAGAGTGCCGATAGCGCATCTTCAGAAAAGTCCGAAAGGGAGTTGATACTCAATGAAAATATGTTATATACACCAAGAAAGGATCTTGAGATAAAGCCAATCCTGAAGAATAACATCATCGTTGATTGGGAAGGTGCAATGGCTCAGTATGACTATATGTTCAACACACTTTCAATTGATCCAAAAGAGCAACCATTATTATTCACAGAATCTACAATGAACTCATATGCTAACAAAGTGAAGTCGATGGAGTATTTTCTTGAAGAAAAAGACTTTGCTGCATTTTATATGATAAAGCAACCTACATGTGTCTCATTCTCTCACGGTAGACCAAATTGTTTAGTGGTGGATGTTGGCCATGATCTGATAACTGTCACTCCAATAATTGACGGTATCTCATTGAAAAACCAAGTAGTAGGAACTACATACACAGGTGCATTCTTGAATCAACAAATTTCACAATATTTAACAGACAAAAAGAAAATAGATATGCTTAACTATCCAAGCTGTTTTATAAAATCCAAGAAGTTAGTATACTACGAAGACGAAAACACTAAACCATCATGTGAATTGAAAAAGTTCGAATACTCATTGACCGACTCATTCAAGAGATATCAAGAATTGAGAGTACTACATGAGATAAAAGAAACCTTGATTGCATGTACACCAACTAATGTAAAGGATGAAGAATTGAAAGCTTCATCAACAGAAGATGATGATCTTTACTTTGAATTTCCAAATGGTCTAAGCGTTCCTTTCAGCAAATACGATAGATTCAAGATTGGTAACTCATTATTCACACCAGACGAGACAGTACTTGGAAAAGACGAAGTTGTTCTCGGCTGGGAAGAAGCACAAACAGGTAACATAATCAAGATGATGGGTAATGGCAATGATAAGACAAGTAAAGAGTACGTTCCATTGAGAAGATCAATGAAGAAGGCAGAAGATGAGCCAAGTAGCAAGATGGACGTTGATAGTCCTGCTCCATCTGCTGAAGGTGAATCTAGTAAAGACACAAACACAACAGCAACATCAGCTGATAGCACAAAGGGATCCACATCAAAAGCCGCCAATGGCAAAAAAGAAGATAGAGCAATTGGCTTATCGAACTTGATACAATCAGTATTGGACAAATTAGACATTGATATAAAGCCTCAATTGGCAAACAACATAATACTTACAGGTTCTACATCCTTGATCCCAGGCTTGAGTGAGAAACTATACAATGACTTATGCTTGCTCAATCCTTCATTGAAAATCAGAATACACGCTGTCAGTAACACAATTGAAAGAAAGTACTCTTCATGGATTGGAGGTTCAATCTTATCAAGTTTGGGTACATTCCATCAATTATGGGTAAGCAAAGCCGAATATGAAGAAGAAGGTCCAGAAAAGTTGATTGTAAGTAGATTTAGATAGATACATTTATCGACAATTTCTTTCTCTTGCCTCAATTTTAGGGCCGAATAATTTAAAGTTTGATCACTTTCTATTGTTCTAGAGGTAAATGATTAAACCTATTTGACTCTGAGAAAGCTTCATTGCTCTTCTGTGTATTGTATTTATGTATGTATTATTAAAAAAAGAAGGTTAAAAAACAGCAATGTAACAGAATTAGATCATTTACGACTTTACTAATGCGTTCTTTGCATGATCAAGCTCAGCGTGCGTCTTCGGCTACATTGCTCTTTTCTCCATTTAACTAAATGTTGCATAATCTCATTATTGCATATTATACGAACAACTTATTGATTAAATGCCAATACTTTATTAACACGAGAAGCTTAAGGCAAAGCAGGCGATCCAGAATAAAAGGCAGTAGACTCCGATTAAGCCTCCTTGATAAAACAATAGGCAACAAAATGACATGCTTTTCATGCTTGAAGAGCAACTACATGTTCTATATTTGGATCGTTTATCTTTGGTCGCTTGGGCATAATTAAGTTTAGTTTTTTTCCTCTTTCTGAAGTGTATATATACATATATGGATTTGCAATTAGTGATTTATTCTTCTATTGCTTATCTTTGTGTGTTTTTTCGAAAGAGTATTTCAATTGCGTATTAATCAACCTGTACTTATAATACAGCTTACCCGCTGACCATCATATAATTGCTCTCTTTCTTAACCGAGATTTTTGAGCCTGGAAAGTTTTGAATTTATTCGGAAGTCCGCGCCTACACAATTTACTTGCTTTCGTTGCCGAATACTATTGATCATTTACATGGTTGGAAGGAAGACAAATCCACTCGCACTTGATGTTAGTGAGACAGAGATAGATGGCAGTGACCTGAAAAGCCTTCAGCATTCGGAACATGAAAATGATTTTGGCTCCACGGTCGATGGGAATAAGACTGAAGAACGTGGGGTAGAAGACAAAGAGGTTGAATTTCGTCATACAGTTGCTCAATTACAAGACTCCCTTGAAAAGAACTCTTATGATTTTTACAATTTGAGGCATCTTGTGACCAAATTGAGTCTCCTTGGTAATGATGAGTCGTTGTTCACCGTTATCAATAGGGAGACATTTATAAAATTGTCCAGGGTAATATTCAAGCTAGACTATCTCAGGAGACAAAAAGAAAGAGATAGATCATTGTTAGCCGATGTGGAGGAAGATGTTGCCAATTATGTCTCACTAGAACTCAAGCTACTTGCATTGATAGCAAACATAAACCTTGTGGAGATAACTAAGAGCACTAAAGTGGGAACCTTACCCAAGTTTAGTGAGGCTACCAGGTACAATGAGTTAGAGTCTCACAAGCACCCAATTGACTTAACCGGTGACGAACATATTGAGGAATATGATTTGATATACATTTTCAGAGCTTACTTCCTAATGAACTTGCGGCTGAATCTTTTCATTTCGGAAAATACAAAGAATTGGCAGTATCGTGATAATGAAAAGTTGATTGAGTTTGCATTCACGCAAAAGACAACAGTTACAAGATTACTATACTTGCATTTTGTGCATGTTGATCAAATGATGCATACTGAAAACTTTAGCAGCTTGAATAAGTTTACCTTGGAGTCAGTGAGAAAAGCATTCAAATTAGCATACGTTGTTCTGAATACTACTTTACAAAGTACTTTGCTTGAACTCACAAAAGATCCAGCGCTAGCCTGCAACACTACTGTTCAAAAATACCTGACAGAGGTGGTGAAAGCGTATTATGTCTTACTATATGACTTCAGTTACAAGACTACCGGAGAAGTAAATAGCTCTACTATGGGCGAAAAAACATATCTCTTATACACTTGTCTTGACAAAAACGAAATTGAACATTTACTGGCGCAGGACGACTGGGGAATTTATATAAATGCCAATGATAAAACTCCTGATGATATTGAGATCAAAGACGGATTGTCTTACTCAGAGAACGATAACGAGTTGGATGATTCTGTATTACTGAAGACTATACATGCAATTTGGGAAAAAATATACACCTCCTACCTGGATGATCAAATCTCGGGATGTGATCTAAAGAGCAAAGATAGTTTCCATACCATAGTAAGCTTTATGAGTATTATGCTTCAATTACCAAGGAGGAACTTTGACTTGTTGGAGTATGGTATCAAGTATGAAATTTGCCATCAGATGTTAAAAGTTTTGGAGATAGGATTCAATCAGTATCTTAAATTTTACTTCAAAGGATCAAAGAAAGAAGTGGAGAAAGAGAAAAAGAAAGAGGAAGAAGAAGCGCCATGCAAGAAATGTAGCCAAAAATGTAAGCAAAAGGATGTTGACTTAAAAGATTTGAATTTACTCTTTACAATTGTGGCTTACTTAAGCTCCTTGGGAGGATATGAGAAAAGCACCCAGGCTATACTTGCAGAATTGTTATTTGATCATGATGACTCAACTTTGCTTAACAGCTTTGTGCAATTTGTCAAAGACCACTATGAAAAGCATGGTCACTGCACAATCCCAGGATTGGATCATTCAACTAATCACGTGAACTCTTCAAAGATTATTCTCTCTGATTTTACATTGTACAACTTTTTATTAACGATCATCTGGAATTGCGTTTCTGAGGACAAGGATGAATTTTACAAAATAGTTGGAGAAGAGATAGCCCAGCCCTTTATACTCGAGCAGACTGGTAACATGTTTTTTGCACTTTCTGGAAAATCAAGTCTACTTGCTAAGAACTTCACCGGCGCTAATGAGGACTCAACTCCGGAGTATTCTATGAGCACATCTTTGTCAGGCAGTACACCTGGATCAGCAAGGCGCTCACTAAGTGATAACCCAAGCGCGGTGAATAGTACTAAGTTTGCTGAGGAACCCGAAATGAATGGACACTTTTCAGAAAAAGACGAAGCAAGAAACTACGAACACAGTACAACTATGCTCAATGAGCAAAAGATCCGGGAAGCAGAAGAGATCTTCAGATTAATGACACTCTCTGAAGGCAAGAATAAGCAAAGATCGTCATTATCATCATCTCTGCCATCTGAACCTTCAAGAAACTTGAGCTTTAGTGGAGTCACTGGTACTGGGGTGAAAAGAGCAGGATCAGTGGATGGAAACATGGGCTCCCATTTTGAAAGTAATGCTGGAAATCCAAGTTCGAACGATTCCAAACCCAGATCATCTCAAACGCAAGAAAAGTTGTCTGAGCTTGATAAGGTTATACTGGCAAACACAAGCGCCCCAGCTATGTCGCCAGATAGCTCAAAGTCACATGATACCTCGTCGGGTGACTCAATTAGTGCAAAAATGAAAAACTCATTCAAGAAGATCAAGCAATTGGGTAACAAGTCTATCAGCGAATGCTGACTTAGCAGTAATCATCCCTAAGTAATGTGTACATAGTATATAGTTTATCTTATTCTCAAAATATTTATTCATTGTTGAGCCCTGAAGTTTATAATTGAGAGCGTGTGTTATTGGTTTCTATGGATTTAATCGATATAAAGTGAATGTACTTAGAAATTATGATATAACATATATAATTACTATTATAACCAAAATAAAAGTAGAGGGAAAAATGTTGTATTGCGATACTAAGTGAACTCCAAAACCATCTGACTTAACCAAATTTGAAAAGCAGAAAAAAAGAAAACTACAAAATTAAGAGATATTCAAAGCAAAAAGGGTAATGTGAGGGATATATTAATATGAGAAAAGGAATATATGAGTAGCAGCGTGATCAGAAACACACAGCTAACATGCACAAGACTGTTGCTCGTTTGTGCTTGGCCTGTTAAGATCCACATTTCTTGCTCTCTTTCTCTGTTGTTGATTAGTCTTGTCCTCAATTGGTAATTTCTCGGCAATTGCGGTGAATGTCTCTTTAACGTTGAAACCGGTTTTAGCACTCACTTCAAAGAATAACAATCCTGACTCTTTTGCATATGCTTGAGCTTCTTCGGTTTGGACTTTTCTTTCGCTCTCTAAATCGACTTTATTACCCGCTAAGGCAATAATTATACCTGAGTTTGCTTGTTTTTGTAACTCTTTAATCCATGATTTGGCTCTTTCCAATGATGATTCTTGTGTTATGTCATATACTACTAGCGCACAGTTTGCATTACGGTAATACATTGGTGCCAAAGATTTATAACGTTCTTGACCTGCTGTATCCCAAATTTCAAACTTGATAGTAGTATTCTCGTCGAGTTGGATTGTCTGCGTTAGAAATGCAGCTCCAATAGTGGATTCACGCAAATCATCGAATGAATCCTTCACGAATCTATGAACAATGGAAGACTATATTGTAAGAGACATATTGTTAGTTAACTCCTCAAAAAGAAAGGGTATCAGTTAATCAAGCATCAAATACATACCTTACCAACGGCACTCTCACCTGTTACAATGTATGAAGATAGTAGTTAGTATAAAGTGTTCAGTGATAAGGACAGGTTGTTATCGGTACGCTCGAACTAATCGGAGTTATTTTGAGCAGTCAACCTCGCCTTAAGCAAACAAACATACCTAGCAACACTAATTTGAATTGCGCAAATCTCTGAACTGGGGCAGTAGACATTCCTGAGTGATAATCTTGAACAGTTATTGTATATGAGTGACAGTAAATAAACTCTTTGATGTATGCAACCTCAGTCGAAACCTACAAATACAGGAAATGTAAATAGAAGAGATACAAAAACAAAGCAAAAAAAAAGATGGCTTCCCTTTTCTGATATCTCAGATTTTTTAGATTATGTAACTAATGTCACGTGACACTGATGTAATTACACTGTATTCATATTTGGTATTCTATATACTACTCAGATTACCTTCTGCGCTTGAAGATATTGTTCTCCCTGTACTCAGAGCTTTCTTTTCTACGCATAGCTTTCTTTCTGTTACTTCTACCTATCAATGTATCCATATGAGCCATACATTTGAAAAGAGCCATCTTCTCATTTTTGATAAGGCTACAGATTTGTTTTATGCGTTCATTCTTTGTCTCCTTTATCACGTTATCGTAACCTTGTGAGCTCAAATATCCATCCTTATATCTTGCCAGCCTTTTGACGCATAACATTTTAATCACTTCAAAAGTAGCAGTGTCAAATTCCAAAGTTAGAAATTCAGCGATCTCATCCTCGTCTGCTTCATAAAACTCGACAAACTCTTTCAAAGATAAAGTTAAAAATTTAGCAAATGACCATACGTCTTTTGTT
The DNA here is from genome assembly GCA_030570755.1 of Wenyingozyma methanosorbosa. Taxonomy (NCBI): domain Eukaryota; kingdom Fungi; phylum Ascomycota; class Pichiomycetes; order Pichiales; family Pichiaceae; genus Wenyingozyma; species Wenyingozyma methanosorbosa. The sequence goes on from JAJLWP010000008.1 coordinate 322,107, forward strand.
GGGTATCCATTCGAATCAACTTCTGGCATGCCGAACCAGACAACTCTTTCAATTTCTTGCTCTTCGTCTGAATAGTCTGAATCCTCATCCCCATTAAAGTATACCTGGTTTGCCCTAGGAAATGGAGGTTGAGATTGAAAAGTTTCCCATCCTTTTTCAGCAATAGGCATCGCACGTTTCTTATACCACTTGAGCATTGCTTTATGTTCGGCAGATTTTGGATTGTCTAGATACTGATATTTTAGAGTAACATAATCATACTTGTTGTTTTCCATTACAAACCCATATCTCGCTAACAATTCCCCGTTAGATAAGTCTCCATAGGAATTGAAGATTTCCTCACCCTTGAAGATTCTCGTGTTAATGACAATATCGCAACATTCGTCTTCAGCTAATAGCAAACGGCCATCTTTACCATCTAGAGTGTCCTTTATGTATATGCGTTCCAAATCTGTGACAGCCTTTTGGTTTGGATCATAGTTGTTGTATTCCATATCTGAATCTATCTCTGAATCTGATTCATAATCGCTCCAAATATTGTCTCGCAATTCTCGGTCACCAGATTCAGATTCAGAGTCCGAGTCACTCTCTTCTGCTTCCCTCTTAAGTTCTTTCTCCATTTGTTCAATGTAACTCATTGTTATTTCAAAATTTTCCTCTTGTTGTTTCGCTGGCGCTTCCGCACTAAGTCTATGCTCCTGCTGAATTTTATTGCTAAGCTCGCCATCCAAGTCTTCTTCATCGTAATCTTCTTCAGAGCCTGATGTCAATTTTTTACCTGTTTCTCCTTCTGACTCTATTTCTGGCTCTCCTTCCACTTCTTCCTCTGACTCTTCCTCTGACTCGTAATATAATCCCGAATCTGAGTCTGGATCTCCCATACGGTCACAGTCTTTATTACCGCAACGACTGCACACGTTAAATAGGGTCTCAAAACGAACGTCGGGACGGTTAGAATGGTTAAATAAATCAGCCCCTGGAACAAGCGCAGAATGATGATAGCAATCAATTGAAAAAGCTCTAGATGACACTGCAAAGGTTATCGCCGCAAATAATTTAAAATTTTCCTTACTTGGTATCAATACTTGAGGTATTGGTACAATATTCTTGTATTTATCTGCAAAAGCAGTAGCTGCTTTATATCCCATTTCTAATTCAAATGAAAGAGTAACACCCATCATATCCGCTTGAGTTCCAACAAGTAATTCCTTCTGTTCTTTCTTCCAAAGCGAAGCCGGTATTATAAGTTTTTTCTTTTTCTCATCTTTATAATAGTTTATAGATTGAATGTAGTCATACCATGGTGATGAAGGGCCTAATTCTTGTTCGTAGATAAAGCCTATAACTAGCCCCTCAATCCTAAACAATTTTTCTTCCCAAAGAAGATTTGAGATGTAACAAGTGCTTGGACTCAGTATACAAGATTTATGGATCCTCAATAATAACCTAGGTTCTTTGTTTTTAAAGTGATTACGATATTCCTCTGGATAAAGATCACGCTTTGCGAAAACTCCTAGTCCTCCCAAACGTGATTTCCTTACTTCGAAAACTTCATCATTCCAAAAGCATTTATTCACTGGATCATGTAACCACTTTGCCAGCCTATCATAGTTTACAGTTGAAGCCATGTTTATCCGGTGTTTGTAGGAGATTTTGTGTTCAATGAGTGTCTTCTTTCACCAACTTTGTCTCTTGATAAAGTATAGTTATAAAGAAAAAAAAATTTCAAATGTTTTTTTTATTGCAGATGAACTTTGAACTTTGTCACTGCCTTGATTACATACTGTAAAGAGATAAAGTCTGAATATTTCAGTAAATCGAAGTGTATTATATTACAAAAGCAAATAAAGGGGGTTATATAGAGTACAAAGGTGGTGTTGGTATGGTATTGGCTTAGGAGACAAGAGGGAAAACGTTCTCTTCAAATGCACCGATAACATTACCAGCTGGGTCATAACTACAAATAACATATAATCCGTAGTATGTACCACAATATTTAGAACCACATCCTAATCTCTCAGAACTCTTCCAGATGACTTGTGTAAAGTGACCAGTACCTTCTTTGTAATTATTGTCACTCCAGTCATATAAGTCGATTTCATCATACCATGCATCAACTGCACCTGTATCACCATAACCACAGGCCAAGTTTTCACCATATGGACCACCTGAATGGGTCAAGACACCTGAACAATCATAGGCATCTGCGTAGTCTTGAGCGTATTCTGCAACGGTAGTGTTCCATACTAAGTCATCAACACCATGCTTAGCACGGTAGTAGTTATGTCTATCCAACATCTTTTGAGCAAACTCACTTAAGGTGGTGGTTGCTGCTGATGTACTGGTAGTTGTTGAAGATGTAGTTTTTGTTGAGGATGTTGAAGTTGAAGTTGTAGTTGGAGTAATTGAAGTAGAAGTTGTAGATGTAGATGTAGTAGATGTAGAGGAGGTAGAAGAAGATGATGTTGTGCTTGTTTCTTTTGTAGATGAAGATGAGGAGGAGGATGACGAAGCTGGGGATGAGCTCTCACTTGTAGAGCTTGCAGATACTGTAATCGTAAACGATGCTTCTGAAAGTGTCACTGTACCTGGAGTGATAGTGCTTGAGGAACTAGATGTAGTTGAAGGTTTGACAGAGCTACTAGATAATGAAGCTGTGACATATTCATATTCTGTAACTGTGTGAAGTACTTCAAAACATGCATCCTCTTCAGCAGAGGCAGTTGCACCAGTTGCACCAATTATGCTTAATATACTGAGACATAAGGATTTGGAAAATTTCATTGTGTAGTATTTAGTTATTCTGCTTGTTAATCTTCTACTTTTGGCTAAATGATGAGATAAAACTATTTGGTCTTGAAAATGATGGCGTTTCAAAGGAATGTATGAATAAGGTTATAGATTTTCAAACGAATGAACTAGTGTAATAAATATCAAACACTTTGTTGTAAGTTGAACAGATTTAACAACACTTGCTAACTAGTATAATTATGGTTTTTAAGAGGATTGAAGAAGATATATAAGTCCTGAAAATCAGAGGAGGTTGGTTTTCGCATTGGACCAGTAGAGATAATTAAATCTTCATTGTATATATGCGGGTAGAATTGATTTGTGAGATCATATTGGGAAATAATTGACACTAAAAACCGTTTTGGACTTAATAAAGTAATGCGGCTTGAGATCCAGTAAACGCTTATAGAATGGCTGGTTTTATAAAAAATTTTAATTTTTTTTTGTAATTATTTATTTTTCTGTTTATATATTGAGCATGTTCATACTGAGCGTATTCAAAAGTACGACTGCTTGTGCTATGAATGGATTTTGAGTGAGTATAGTGCACAATTATATCCATGGAACAGAATCACCACTCTCACGTATTTGAACAAAACTTACACAAAAAAGTTAATATTTCCTAATTAGGCAAAACATAAATATTCAAGATCTAAATTACTTGCATTGGGTGGTTATTTCCGAATTGAGTAAAATTGTTATATTAACTGTTATTACATATGTAATATTAACTAGTACTACAGTTAAGACCGTTGTATAGTTAATTAATCTAATCTTTATTAATAATGTAGTTATGGATCCTAAATAAGTATTGAGTACTCTTCAGATTAGATCTGTCGACTTGTGTGATAGATAGTGGATAATTATAAAGAAGTTATATAGAGAAGAGTAGGAGAATAGAATGGATAGTCGAGACTTAAGTACGTAAGGTTTGAACGTTCCTTGTAAATAATGAGTAGTGTGGCCAACAATGAGTTCTAAATAGGAAACTCTAATACTCGAATATCTTCAGTCTATTACATCTCCGGGGGTGGGTGAAGCTTTAAGCAATGTTGTACTTAGAGCAGTATTCAGTTGTTAATTCTTTAGCTGATTTTTTCAATTCTGATAATCTAACCTCTTCGGTTGTTCCATCTAAGAATTCTACTTTAACTAGATAGCCTTTGGCTTTCTTTCTATGACTAATAATTCTTTTGATTTCAGCTTCAACCCTACCGTCTGAATATCTCTGAAAGTTTGGGATACTTGTATATAGAGAAGAGTAGGAGAATAGAATGGATAGTCGAGACTTAAGTACGTAAGGTTTGAACGTTCCTTGTAAATAATGAGTAGTGTGGCCAACAATGAGTTCTAAATAGGAAACTCTAATACTCGAATATCTTCAGTCTATTACAACATACAGTATATGTCCTTGCTGATTTGAACAATATAGCAGCAGGATGTGTAGACTGACTTAATATGTATATGGGAGTAATTGAATAATGGAAACATGTCTCGTCACTCTTCTTCGCTCATCTCCTCTTCATCATCTACTTTGATCACCGACTCACCGCCCTCTTCCTCGAAATCGCTGTTATCGAAGTCATACTCCTCTAAAGCCTTATCAAACTGATCATCGTCAAATCCTGTAACATCTTCATCGTCATCATCGTCACTGACTGATGTAGTAGTCTTCGATTCGTCTTTCTTGGATTTGGCCTTGCTCGTTTTCTTGTCTTTTTCCTTTTCAAATTTCATAGAGCTAGTGGCAGGTGGCGTGGCAACTGATGCTGCTTTCGAGATGGATATAGGAGAGTCTGAAAACTTCTTATTGTTTTGACTTTGGTTTAACACTGGTGTTGACACTCTATTTTGTAAGTTACCAGCAGCAGCCAGTTCACGCATTGCGATTGGCCCACCTTTTGCAGATGATAAGGAAGGACTATTCACAGCAGAACTGTTCAACGAAGATGCTCGTGAGTCTTTCTGATAAGGTGATGGTGTTTCTCTTTTCATGGAATCAGCGTAATCGACAATCTCGATATTGGAAGTGTTTTCTGTCTGGTTATCATTAGTATTAGCCGCGTAGTCATCTTCATCCCAATCTGAGTAATTAACATCCCAATCTTCATCAACTGGGGGGATTACTTCAGTGGTAGTTTCAGACTTAGTCTCTGGCTTTGGAGAGGCAGTTCCCTTCCATTCTTGTTTGATTTCATCCGCCAAATTTAGCAAGTCATCATCTTCATCATCCTCGTCATCTTTAATCACAGGAGGCTTCGTCTTCTCATACTCGCTGTCTTTACTAGTGTCATTTTTCTTATTACTAGATTTTGATTTCTTCGTCGAAGTAGTTTCTTTCGAGTCATCAGTTCTGCGCTTCGATGCAGTATGTGTGATGTTCAATGATGAAGGTGGGCTTTTTCTCCTAGGAGGGTTTAATTTGATGTCAGATAAGTTTATCTCATCCACATCTAAATCAGATTGAATCTCAAATGAGTTATTAGTTGTATTGGAAATCTTTCTAGAATGTGATTTTGAGGCGTGTTTCGTGACAGCTTTGAATTTTGGTGATTCTAATGCTGTTAATGCAGGACTATTTACTTGTGTAATTTTCTTTTTTGTTTGTTTTGTAGGCGATATTGAATGCGAATGATTGGTATTGTGTGTCAAGCTGTTGAATGCGGTGGAAAGTATGGGCACTGAGTCAATCAAGCTTTTAAAGTTCTTCTCCTTGAGTTCCTCGTTTGAAAATTTAGAGTATTCAGAAAGTAGATTTTTCAGCTTTGAATCAAGTATTTTTGGTGTACGTGATTTAGCTAGTTTGATCACACCGCTGAACAGTTCCATCTTGAAGCTCTTGGAGATCTCGTCATACACCAATACAAACTCGGTTGAACTGGAATTAGGGCCCAGTTTGGACAATTGGTGGGCTGCAAAGGCAACGGACATGCCAAGATCAAACACATTTTCACCATTTGATATCGAGGTAGCAGCGTTGGATTGTGAGTCTTTCTTAACTGGTGACTTATTCAGTAATGGCGAGTTGAGACCAAAGTTATTGCTCAGTTTCTTACCGTCAAATAAAAGCTGATTTATACCTGAAGTATTATCTGAGGAGGTGACTGTCTTTGGATTTGAACTTTCCTTTGATTCGGTTTTCAAGATGTATATGTCATCTTTGGCGGATTTTAGAAGTATTGAAGGATATGAATCGTCTATAGTGTCTGGCTTGAAGCTATCTGTTTTCAATCAGTATGGTGATATTCAATGTGTTAGTATTGTAATTGAAAAAAAAAACATTGGCCAATCAGCTTCTGGAAAGGAGGCCTCGAATAGGAAGGGGTTCCCCGGACCTCCTCCAAAACCTTGATCAACTGATTGGCCAACTTGGGGCACTATGGTACAAAGGAGGAGCCCACATTTGGTAAGATCATAAAGTAGTATACATACACCGTATTCCAAAAACATCAGATATCGATTGTGAATTGAACAAGCTTGACATATCGATGTCATATTCACCATCAGGTAGTGAAAAAGCTGGAGTTTGGGGTTTTGTCTTTGCAGTTGACATATTGAGAGCACTGACGGGAAATTGTGGATGATCTTTTTAATGAGCTATACTGTTGTTATGTCCAGCGTCAAAGTTTTCCGTCAATAAGTGTCTTGTTATACAAAAAAAAGCTATAACTAGTGAAAGAGTAATCATATATGCAGCCTTCTGATCGACATGATTATAAATCGTATTATATAAATATCTCTGTAGAACTAAGCGAAAAAAAAGAAAGAAAAAATCCGGATTTTTGCTGAGCAGCGCGGAAACAGCGCTGGAGTTAGCCAACTAAGCTAATTTTAGTGTGACAGCATTATGTGGCACTTTAGCCCAAGGTGTGCGTGCTGCGTGTTATAGGTTAAATCTCCTGTAGAAAAGTTTATATTACAAATGGTAAGCATATATAAATATATAGTTGTATGTGGGAAAAAAATCAATTACGTAAAGCTCTCAATCTTTCAGACAATTTATCCTCCTGTTCCTCAGTTGCGGAAACTTTATGTGTCAAATCAGGTAGTTTGTTTTTACTCTCATCAATTGAGGTAGAGTTTAGGTTGTGTTTCAATTCTAGACCAGCTTCATCGGCAATTTGGTTCATGAGTAAATCGACTTCATCTTGTGGTTCTTGTGTTGCGTTCATATCATTTGTCACATTCTCATAGTAATCTGTAGAACTTTCCAGATTCTCAAACTGCTGTTCAAATTTCTCCATAACTAATGAGATTTTCTCTAAATTCATAGATTCCATAGCTTTATCCATTCCTCTTACAACTTGACCCATGTTATTTGTCACTGATTTCATGGTGACGGCAGTTTGGATTCTTGAGGCAACAGCATCGATTCTTGAGGCTAACTTTAGTAGGTTCAAACGCTCTTGATGCTTACGGATGGCATTTTGTGCGTATAATTGTGCGATCTCTTGGTTTCCTTGCATAAGTGCTTTCTTGACCTTGTTCTTTTCCATCTGTTCTTCTTTGCCCGCTTTAGCACTCTGTCTTGTAAGCTGCTTAGCAGTGAACTTCAGCTGAAATAATGACTCTGAAAAAGGGAAGGAATACTCATAGTTAGTAACTGCTTTTATTTGTGGTATAAATCTCAAATCTATACATACTCTCTAATCCAGACATATTGACTCAATGATGTATTCTATTAGTGGATGTGTCGGTAATCTTGATCAATACCAACTGTATAAACCATAGATATACAAGTATTCAATATTCTGCTCCTTCCTCATCCTTATCTTCTCAGATGTTCAAAAAAGGCAATTTGAGAAATTGTCTCCTTCTGGTGTATGGTTGTTTGTTGAATAAGTTCAATAACTGATTAAATGCATTAATACAATCTATTATATACTACAGTATAAATATGCGTATAGGACAAGCTCTAATGCAAGTATCTATGAGAACGAGTTATCTAATATGCTATGCTAAAATGCAAATACAGCGAGGTATAAGAATGTCTCTCTCTTATGAAAGGCTTTAAACACCAATATCTTCGTTCCACATTTCTGGTTTTTCAGCAATGAATTTGTCCATTAATTCTTTACATTCATCACTGTGAACGTTGACGACTTCGACACCTTTAGCTTGTAACCAGTCTTCAGCACCAACGTAGGTGATGTTTTCACCCATCACAACTCTTGGAATACCGTATAATAGACATGCACCGGAACACATAGAACATGGAGATAAAGTAGTGTACATCTGTGGAGAAAATGAAAATAGTTAGTATTATGAACATGCAGTAAGTTGAATGATGTGACTTATCCGGAATATACATACAGTACAGTGTTTGTAAACTTCACCTGGTAATCTACCTGCGTTTTCTAAAGTGGAAATCTCACCGTGTAAAGTAGCAGATCCCTTTTGGAATCTACAGTTGTGACCTCTCCCGAGAACTCTGCCGTCTTCGTGTAAGAGACATCCACCGATTGGAATACCACCTTCAGCGTAACCTGTTTGAGATAAAAAAATATCTAGTTAGTAAACGTTGTCCTGATAAAAGATCAATGGATCACATCAACGTGAAACGATCCTTGACACACAATGGATGATAAGGAGGCCTATATCAATAATATCTGTAACGTACTCTTTTTAGCTTCTTCTAAGGCAATAGCCATACCTTTAGCATCGTCAAAAACCATCTTTGTCTGTATAGTAATGTTAATATTTATCAAGGTTATCTATCAAACAGTAGAGACATAAATCATTTAACCATATCTTAGTAAGATAACCGTTTTATTATTCTCGTGGGAAAATTTTGTTTTTCCCTTTTTCTCGCTGGGAGACCAAAAAATTTCTTTTTTTTTCTTGGATTTTGTGCCATTGGATGTAGATAGGAGATTGGCTAAGTTTAATTTGCTATGCCACTGAATAAGATGTCTACGGGTACTTGAAGTCTTGAAGAGTCACTTGTAATCAAACTATTTTTGAAGCTGTAAATGAGATAAGTGATAAGACATCTGTAATTGTGACAAAATACATTTCAGATCACGTGACATGTGGGTAGTCGGTCAATAAGATCAGAAGCCGACCATATTACTGCATGCTGGTAACAAGAACTAGGTTTGCATAACTTCTATGATGACTACATATATATATCTTCGTGCTCTATCAATATGAATACAGTTTACTTGTTAGCATCCAATGCGTCTGTCTATATAAATTAGTCTCTATATACTAAATAATTATTTGAGATAGGCGCTTAGAAACGCTTTTCTCTAATCTAAATATCTGAGTTCAGCGCTATGTTTTTTTGATCTCACTCCTCCTCGACATACCAGTCAAGGGTAGCCAGTTCAAGGTGTGGCCTGATAATTCTACTGCTTATCATTTTATCACTGTCTGGCCACTCAGGGTAGTCTCTCCATTTCCAAGCTTCCTTCAACTCTGTTTCTAATTTATCCTCCAACAAATCTGAGATATACTTACCAATATTGGGCAAAAACTTGAATCCATGACCTGAATCACCACATGCAACATACACGTTCTTTGTTTCTGGAACTTTATCAATCAAGAAGTTTGAATCGATAGTATCACTAATCCAACAAATTTTGGAATCGATTAATTTATGATCAGCCAAATCAGGTAAAATCATACTTAATGTCTTTCTCATTGAGATTGCTGCATTTTTTGACATTGTATCTGTTTGAACATTTGCTTTATATCTTGGTAATTGAATTGTCTTGTTAGGATTATGAGGATCGGGAACTGTATGCTTGAAATCCTCACAAGTGATTGCAAACTTGAAAATTTTAGTCTTTGGATCTGGTGGGAAGAAATAGCCTAGTTCAGCATTGAAGAAAATAGGTATTGACTTATACTTCTCATATTCTTCGTCTGTAAGTTGAATATGGGATACAGCTACACCTGTTGTAATTACCTGATTCTTCAAATCAATGAGTCTACCTGTTTCTGCTCCACAACAAACCAGAACTTTGTCACCCTTATAGCACTCTCCATTTGCCATTGTAACCTCGCCATTATCGCTTACCTTTGTCACCTTTTTTCCTGTCTTGAAAATCACATCCAATTGGCTAGCGTAGTTGTATGCACACCTAAGAGAATCGGCTGCGTGTCCATATCCAGCATCTCTATTTAACGTTGCTTTTAAATCTTCAGGTAATGTCGTCTCATTAAACTGAGGAACATATTTGATCAGTTCATCTCTGTTGTTAATCGGTATAATCTCTTGATTGACTCCATACTTCCTCAAGTTTTCCAGTGATTTTTGCTGGTACTTGATTCTATTTATACCTGCTTCACCAGCTGGATTCATTGTAACTCTGCCAACTTTGTAAAAACAGTCTTTGTATATAGGGTCATTATTCCATTGGTCTAACGCTTCAACAGCTAGTTTCATATACACAGGATCAGCATATTCGGCTCTGATGATCTTATTGTAATCGTTCGCAGCACTGATCTTTGATGGAACTTCATATGCGTCAAGAGCCAATATCTTTTTCGAGTTGTCTCTTTTGATGAGCTCAATTGCCACAGAGAGCCCAAACACACCACAGCCTACAATAATGTAATCGTAGTCCTTCGTCATTGTATAATTATACTGATCTATCGAGCATAGTCTCTATATCTTATGATAAACCTAATCTTCATCATAATATGTAAGCCAAGGGATAAGAAAACCGAGGCATTGATAAGGAAATCTATTGTGTAAGGATGTGTTTGGGTTTCTTATACAGCGAGCGTTAAGTATAAAACCTGTTAATAAAGGGACAGATTTGATACGTAGTATATATGACTTTCTGTGTCATTATCGCTAGTATGAATGCTCAAAGCTCTAAGATACACCTCTATATATTGCGTTTGTCTTCTCCGAATCGTACTTGACAATAATCAATTGTTTGTCACTTACAGTAACAAAGTCAGAAAACTAATTTTTCTTAGTTATAAATTGATTGAGTAGATAGCATGCAAGTTTTCCAGATACACCCTTTATCAAGAAGTTACCAACATAGTACACTTTTTAAACACCGAAATAAACCTTTCAAGTGTTATATAACGGACTTTATGATCAGAATTAATAACAATTCCGATATAATAGTGACGTACCTCACAACATCCCAAGTGTCTTGAACTCTCTCAAAATGAAATTGATATCTCCGATAAACTCCAGAATTAGTATAAAAAACACTACTTTCATCTCTAATTTCTTAGGAGAAAAAGATTTTGAGTTTGAGAAAAATGATTAAACTGATAAATATCGTTTAGTGAAGATTACACTATACTTTCAATCATACGAGTGAGGCAAAGTATCAATTTCGCACTTGCTCACACAGCTACGCATTCACTTATAGAATTATAAATACATTATATTCCACAGCTTGCTCACACAGCTACGCATTCACTTATAGAATTATAAATACATTATATTCCACAGCTTGCTGTTCCCATATCATCTCAGTTTGCATTTCACTGATCAAAATAGCATTCCAAGACTCTCGATCCAAGGTTCATAGCCTTTCAGATATTACTAAACACATAAACTGATTGGTGATTTCTTACTTTCGGATTTCGGACACTTGCAACTACTTTTTTATTCCTTTGAGGGTACTGCATATGACTAACTTGATATGAAGATGTATATACGAACACTTGCATCTTCACAATCATTATCAACCACAAGTTCCTTCTCACAGCTCGCAAACATTCCACACATCCAAAGGGTCCTTACAAGAATGTTCAAGATACAGAATTACTTTGTGTATCTCATATCTTCTGTGATATTGATCTCCAATATCTCAATTGTATCTGCAAGCTCACCATTCAACAGCAAAGACTCCTTACTATACTCGTGTATCTTCGCATCCAGGCATTATTCATTCGACTATCATATTCCTGAAAACTCAAGCATAAACTCATTCTGGGGTCCTTCGTGTCTATATGAACCTTTGACAGGTACTTTGACATTATGTTTTGACGACTACAAAGACTCAGAGGAAGAGTTCAACTACGTGCTAGAGAAATTCTCCAACAATTGTAACAACTTTGGCAGCTTCCCTAATAAACAAATGGATTCACAGTATTTACGAAACTTACTAGAAAATGCAACTCACTTCATGGAATATCCTTCCGAGAATCTGCCGAACAAGGTATTTCACAACCCAGTGAAGACAGACTTACTACTGATGAAGTCATTGAAGACATCATACTACGCTTTTTTCGCAAACTTTGTTACAACTTCAAGAATATGTGATGTCATCTGTTTATTTTGGATCGTGACGTTAGGAACCATTGGTTTATTCAACTACTTAAAAAGATTCAAGATTATCAACAACGTTTGGCTAGTTAACTACACGATCAATAAAGTCAGAGGCATATTCATATTACCGACATTTCTACGAGGCAAACATTTACAACCTTTCAACATATTTGGTGACAGAATTGGCTACAAGTATCTGTCTATCTTCAATTGTTTGCTACCAACAACGCAAGAGTCAATAATATTGATCCTTTATTTATTAATGCACATATTCTACTTACATTTCGACTACAACTTGATGGACCAAAGCTCTTTGCTTGGTTCTAGAAACTCACAGATATTTAGGTTCTTAGCCGACAGAACAGGTGTCATGGCATTTGCGCAATTACCTCCATTGTTTTTATTTGGTGGTAGAAACAATTTTGTTTTGAATCTCACAGGTATACCTTTTAATAGCATGATTATCTTCCATAAATGGATATCGAGAATGATGGTTATATTGGCCACATTACACGCACACTTTTTTGCTGCTTACTATCGCCTTCAAAACGTGCTAGCAGAAGAAAGAAAGACTTTAGTTTGGGTCGTTGGTGAGCACACTCTATTTGCATCTTTACTCATCTTGATACTGGCAGTATTCAAGTTTCGTCAAAAATACTACGAGCTATTCTTAGTGTTGCACATCACACTAGCTTTATTGTTTATCATTGGAGGCTTCTTACATTGTTGGAAGATTGGGTTCTTAGAATGGATTTATGCAAGTATGTTTGTTTGGGCTCTAGATCGTGTCATGAGAATTTACAACATTTATAACTTTGGCACACCAACAGCCACATTCGAGATGGTTTCAGACTCCACTATTGCTGTTACTATACCAAAGACCCATGTCAAGAAGGGTAAATGGCATACTTATCCTGGTCAATTTGCATACTTGTATATCTTTGATACTTCCTTCCACTTCTGGGAGTCTCATCCATTCACATTCTACGAAAAGGAAGATTTCAACTCATTGATTGAGGATATCAATAAGAACAATAAACTAGCTGATACTGATGACATCTCATGTAATTCGACAAATACTATCAAGATATACATCAAGCCTAAGAAAGGTCTAACTTTGAAACTGCAAAACTATATCCTCAAACATGGAGGTGATGAGAAGAAAGTTACACTAAGAGTAGGTCTCGAGGGTCCATATGGTCATCACTCAAACCTCAGAGCATACAAGAATGTCTTGCTACTGGCTGGTGGTAACGGAGTTCCAGGACCTTACTATTACGCAATGGACCATATCTTGAAGTATCAAAAATCATTACTTGCCGGTAATAATGACATGAGCGGTAAGAATAGGCAGAATTACAATTTTGTCTGGGTTATCAGAGACAGTGAGACTCTTCGCTCATTCTACAAGGAACTCGTTGAACTGAGCAAATTAGATCATTTGGGTGAGATAAATAAGACAATCTACATCACCAGAGGGTTCATACCTATTGCTTCTGTCACCATGGTTGTTCCATCGCCTTCATCATCACCTCCTCTTGCCGCGGCTCTTGAGTCAATACCTGAAGAACTAGACCAACTTGCCTCAACTGAAGAAATGACGAATGCTGGTACTTTCATGCCAAACAAGGTTTACAAAGAACAACAGAAAATCACCGCAGACGAAACAACTCCATTGAATCATACCAGAAGCAAATTCTACACACCATCGTCTTTGTTCTCATCTTCATCTTCTATCCAAACAATCACATCATATACCAACGAGCAAATCTCTCAACTGAGCCACGCAGAGATGATATCCCAGCTCAGCAAGCATTACAATTTCCACAAAGGCAGACCAGATATAAGAGACATAATCGAGTCATCTATAGATGATGACACTTCTGCTAAGACAGGAGACAAGTCTCTGGCTATTGTTTCTTGTGGGCCTGATATCATGTGTGATTCAGTTAGAGATGAAGTGAGCAGATTGGTTTCAGAGAAGACAGATACGAGAATTGACCTTTATGAAGAATTGCAAATTTGGTAGATTACAATCTTCACCGCAAACACATACATATTTATATACATGCATATTTATATATAGAGTTATATATAAAACTAGTTCCAGTAGCAGGGTGCTACTGGGCATAATGAACGACTTATTATTCGGGTTATGATTATAAATTCATTGATATTCTCTAGTAAATATAGTTGACTTTAGGAACCCGGATCAGCATTGGCAGATGCTTCTTATCTAGATTTTTTTTTCTTTTTGAAATATTTTTTTTTACTTAACCTTGAAGCATTTCTATATACCACTTAAAATGTATTTTAGACCAGTAACATAGCTAGAAAAGCAACAACTGATTGAAATAGGAAGGATAAGATGTCAGCGTACGATAATTGCTCCTCAGACGAAGAAGAAAACTACAATAATGGAGGACTCAACCTTACATCAACTTACCTTGGATTTGTAGATGTGCCAATATCAAAAGAAGAACAACCGGATATTGAAGACTCATTCATTGGTGGGAAACCAATGTGGTTGCATCCAAACTCTCCACCAAGCAAAGAACTGATAACTTGTAAGAACTGTAAGAAATTAATGGGCTTGTTATTCCAATCATACTCAAACTTAGAGAACACTTTGTATGATAGAATTATTTACGTTTTCTCATGTAAGGACCCAAAGTGTAGGCGTAAGGAAGGCTCAGTGAGAGCAATTAGAGGTATTTGTAAAGATCCTGTGAAGATGAGCAATATTAGCAAAGAGTTAGAAGAACAAGAGAGGAAGAAACTTGATATGAAGTTGAAAGCAGAAGAGAAACAGAAGTATACCATCGAAGTGACAAAAGATTTATTTTCTAGTCTTGGCTCAACTAAGAAAGACGACGCAAGCAATCCATTTGCAAGTGCTGATGCCAGCAACCCATTTGGTGCTTCCACATCAAGTAGCAGCTCCAACCCATTTGACTCAAATCCATTTGACACTAAGAAGAAAGAACCTGAACCTAAGAATGAAGAGAAAAAGAAGCCATCATACGCAAAAGCTGTATCATCAACTATACCGAAAGCTGAAGAGAAGAAAGACGTTAAGTTGGATATAGAATTGGAAGAATTACCTTCATATCCAGGATATATCATTTACGTTGATCAAGAGTCCTTAGATAAGAAAAATGCACCAACTTTACCTAAACTTCCAGTTGACATCAAAGAAAGCACCGGTGAAGGAAGCTCATCCGAGACAGGTGGCTCAGGCTCAGGCTCAGGTCAAGGCATCAGTGAAGAAGTCGAAGAGATGACTAAACTCCTTGACGACCCTACATTCTTACATTTCTCAAATATTGTCGGTTACAATCCTGCACAAGTCATGCGTTATGATTTGAACGGATTCCCATTATTATACTCCTCCGCTGGAAAAGTCGCCAATATTTTCCTTGAGAGTGGAGACAAGGGTAGTGGTGACAAGAGTGGCCAAGGAATCAAGAGAAAAGAACCATTGTTCCCATCTCCATCATACCATCCTAGTGGTAAGTTCCGCTTTGAACTCCAACTTATGCCGAAGATGATCATTGACTTAGAGAGAGATACAGTGGATCTGATGAGAGATGGTATGGAATGGGGAACCATAATAGTCGCTACGGATATGGACGACTTCATGCCCGAGAATTACCTTGATGAGAACCATGTTGGTTACGTTGAGGAATGGTGTGGTGTTCAATGGGAAGAAGAGCTCAAGAGGTAGATGAGCGAGTTCTACGTATATAGAGGTAATCAAAGCTGTATATAGATGAATAAATATAGGTTAAATTTTATGATATGTACGTTATTCTATATATATGCTATGCAAAAAGTAAAGGTGGCGATGAAAAATTAAGGCGGTTAATGCAGAAATGGACGACGAAGAGAGTAGGTGACAATTATTCAGAATGAGCCATCATTCTACTGCAATTGACGTCTTCAATTAAGTTATCAATGTCAAAGAAGTTATTGTCGTTCATAGCAAATTGCTTATGTTTCATACTCTCCACATGGTAATCAAAATCTTCATATTTGACTCTACAGTTCTCACAGTATCCTGGTTTGTACATTGACTTAGATTTTGGTTTCATCACACTTGTATTAATGTTGTACAATTCTTCAAGAGGCAACATGTTCTTCATCTGTCTCTTTTTCTCCTTCTCTAGTCTCTTTCTCTCCTTTTCTTGCTTCTTCTTCATCATTAGCAATTCTTTTCTCAGTTTCTTCTTCTTACTTGATTTCTTTTCATTGACGTGACTATCTTCATCATCTCCCTCAGTGTGATTCTTTGTACAGTTAGCGTCACCACACACAGAGTTCACACCATTCTTAGGAGTTACAAATGCCATACTGTTGTTACTGTTATTGTTAGCATTACAGTCATTTGTATCATGTAAATTATTCTTCTCTTGTAATCTCTCATGGTGTAATGAGCGTATTGGAGTAACACATGTATTTTCCTTATTTTCAACACCATGTATCTCATTTGCAACAGAAGATAACTTAGCCCCTGCTTCCTCAGAAGTGATAAACTTTGAGTCTCTTTTGAGATCAAAAGCTTTCACCATCTTATCTTCTCTTCTGATTTGGACGATCTTCATGGAGTCATTCTTCTTTGAATTTACTTGCGTGGAGATAACAGGGACAGAATCTTTGTTATTGCTGTTACCATGTGAATTTGTTGGAGCATGAACAGGTGTAGCAATATGATTAGTTTCATTGTTGTTTGGAGCAGATAAGTTTGGAGTTGGTATAATCATAGGTGTGAATGTCATCATCTTCTTCTTGTCATTGGCAACTTTCTTGGAGAATACAGTGGCAGTTGAAGGTCCTAGACCATTACCAAGTGCAAAGTTATTATTGTTTCCTAGACCGTTATTGTTGCTACCATTCAACGAGTTCGATTGTTGTTGTACAACACCAGAGGCTTCAATTTCACCAAATTCATTATTGAATTTGTTCAAAGACTGGCCAACAACCGAATCATTACGCCATAATTTAGCAGGTGGTGCCATAGAATCAAGAGCTGAATTAGATTGTTGTCTCAAAGAGTTTATGGTAGAATTGTTGGTTGGGTTCAACTTTTGCTTCTTATAGCTAGCTGTCTTACCTGACATTTCAGCTTCGTAAATTCTCTTGAACTCCACTCTTTCATCGTAAGTAAGAGCCTTACCTGAGGCCTTGATCAATTTCTGTCTATAATTTTTGGTTTCTTCTAAAAATGCTAGTCTTCTCTTATGTCTTTTTTCATTATTGATTGCACCTTGTGAGCCAGTCATAGTTGGGGCATCTGCTAAGAATAAAGAACGACCATTTGTAGATTTATGAATTTGTGGATAATCTGCATTTTTGATATTCCATTCTCTGATTGCAATAGGTCTTGTTTGTTGTCTTAGATCATAAACATAAAAGTAGTATCCTGTGAAATATTTGATATCATCACGCTTTGCATTTGGATCACGATCATTTGGACCAAACAGCTTTTCATTTTTCAAAAGAGAAGATAATTTGGTATTTGTCTTATTAGTAGTATCAACTTCAACCTCAGGTATTGGTTCTCCAAGATGGTTCATGAATCTGAAAACTTTTTCATAGGTCCAAACTTTCAAATCTTTCTTTCTAGCAATTCTGAAGATATCACCAGGTGGGTAATCATAGTTTTTATTATATGGACGTTTTGAGATGATATGACTAACATTTTCGTTAAAGAACTTCTCAAAAGTTGAACCTAAACTAGCTAATGCTAATTTCGCTCTTTCTCTTTCTTTTTCATTTTTACTTTCATCATTTTCGAAATAGATGACACTTGACTTCATGATTTTTCTCCAGTTGTTTTGCCAAGCAGCCAGCTCTTCACCTGTCATTCTACCATGCTGCTGTTGTTGTTGCTGTTGTTGTTGCTGTTGTTGTTGCTGTTGTGGCTGCTGCTGGGGTGGTTGTTGCTGAGCTTGCACCTGAAATTTATTCTGCTGTTGTTGCTGCTGTTGCAACTCTAGCTGCTGCTGAAGCTGACGCTCTCTTTCTATAATCGCTCTTTCTTGCTCTCTCTTCATCATGGCTTCTTCCTCTTCTCTTCTCATAATCTCAGCCTGTTCTTCTTCCTCCTGTTTCTGAAGCTCAGCTTCTTTCAGCCTAAGACGATGTACTTCTTCTTCTGCCATGACTTCTTTTTCCCTCCTTATGAGCAAGTCTTCGTCATGTCTGCGTAACTCAGTAGTATTATCTTGATCAGTTTCTCCACTTCCATTCGAGCTATGCTGCGAACTTGTGTGCTCGTGATCTCGATCTTGACTATGCAATTTTTGTGATTTCAAATGCTGTATGAATTTCAAGTGATACTTTGCAGAATCACGGCGATTGGTGTTGCTATTAGTACCATTATTAGACTGGGGTACTATCAGTACATCATTATTCGGCCTATTTCTTCTCAAAGAATTCGAGCTTGCATTTGCCCTTTGATCTAACAAAGATTTCTTCAATGATAATTGATGATGCTGTAATTGTTGAGGATTATGGTTTGAGTTGTTTATGTACAGATTGGAAGTCTCCCTTAGGGGTGTCCTCTTCAATTGCTGTCCTTGTTGATGTTGTGAGGCACTATTATTGTCACCGGACCCATCCATCTTGTTATCTATTATCGTGATTAGGAGCGCTCCGTATGACTATGTGAATGCGAAAAGACAGTGCGTTTTCGAAAACTAAAATGCTTGAATGTAGAACAGAAATGAACAATTGGGGACTTTTTCAAGTAATATTAAATACAATTGGGAAACACAAATGAATGAATAGTACAAGTGAAGTATAACGTAACGAAAACACAAGAGAAATTTCTTGTTGTTTTGAATCAAATGAAATGCAAAAATGGAAAACAAAATGATAGCAAGAGGCTCCCAAAGCGCACAGGGAAGCTTATACGTATCACTATTATGACAATGGTGTAGTCAATAACTTGTATGTCTATGACAAATACTATATAAAACAGTGTCAAATCCAAAGAGATACCAGATGTGAATCTACTAATAAAAATTGTAAACAAACTCACACTCTCACTATAGATTTTCCCTTGCCATAGTTAAGAGGCTCTCTCAAAGGAGTGGAAAAAATTTCAGAGAAGAGACGCGATTTTTGTTTATTGTTTTTGAGGTGATTGTGGTCACGTGATGCTATTTTGTATTATCGGCCCATCGACCTTTTATAAGTGCGTCGATTTGAAGGATGGGAGAATGCAGCTGGGATAGTATCAGAGAATCGGGTATTCATAGAACAGTATATCTGCCTGTGAATTGGTATATGGCATACTCGTTATCAACATCAAGTGCACACATACTAAGACAGGAATGCTCCACTCAAGAAACATATCAAGCCTGCTCTCGCAGGTGCTGACTAAAGACCCAATTTCCAATTCTCAGCCGGTTTCTATATCGTTACTATCGTCAAATGGTCAGCCTCTATGCTCATGCACATCTTCGAAGATGACAAGTGATACAGGCAAAATCGGAGCAGAATCGACAATGAACACAGAGGAGAACAGAAATAGTGAATACGGTAGCCTTGCTGAAGGTAATGGTACATTGACATCTCAGCGTAAGGCAGAATATTCCAGCACAGATAACAATAATAACAATGCTACTACTACTAGTCTAAGTGATGCAAACTATATCAATGCTAATTTAAACCCAGCGGATAACTTAAAGATTGTCTCTCTGATAGCATTCAACTCATGGAAAAGACAGAATGGCAGTCTGAGTACCTCAGATATACTTCAGGATTCAGAAATTGATAGTAATGATAATAACTGGCTTATTATCTCATTCTATGACTACTTCTTATACATTCATCTGATACCAGACTTAAACAAAGACCTTTTCTTGTTACTTGTCTGCGATAACAAGTATCCAAAGAGCATAGCCATCACAAAATTGAAGAACTTATCCAACGTGCTGAGTGAAAAACTCAAAGATTACTAAACTAGGTGATTTTATGTATTTATGTACACTTCCGTTTAACAATAAAAGTATAGTCGATTAATAACTTATGAAAAAAAATCTATGAAAGTTATAAATACTTGAATTAGAAAACAAAAATTAGAAGTATAGGTGATAGTATATGAAGGTGAGATGTCTGGTATATCCTTGGAATGTGACGGACCACTTGAAAATGGACTAAATTAGATGTGATTGAAAAATGATCGAGTAAAAGGGCTTAATCATGAAGATGAACGGGTATACTAAAAACAAAAAGATAAATAAAAATTCGTGATTCATAGATATAGTAGAAACCAGAAACCAGAAACTGAACAAATAAAACAGCGTTCTTGAATGATAATGCTATGTCATGTATAAATGGTATGCAATACGGAGTGAAGTATGCGGCAACAACCCTCTTGTATATCAGCTCATTTCATCATCATCATCGTCGTCATCAACAACTTCTTCATCATCATCTTCAATTTCTACATCTTCTTCCTCTTCTTCGTCATAATAGTCTTCCCACCATTCATCTTCTTCAACTTCTGAATCTTCCTTTTCTGACTCCTTGGCACTTGTAGGATAAACAAAATCTGCAGGGATTTGTAATTTGGATCTTTCCACTTCGGCTTTAACTCTTCTATCGTATTCTTCTCTGTCTTTTCTATAAGTCACAGCGGCATCGACATTAGCAGGACTCAAAATATTTGGATCTTCTAATAAGGATATAATGGAGAGTAACACAGATTGTGCAGATTGAACAGGTGACCAAGTCTCATTATCTGGCTCATCTGAAGTTTCATTACCTGCTTCGTGCAAGATAGAAATACATAGTCTACCATCATTATAAACATTTGGATGATAGATAGAAGGTGTGAATCTGAACTGTGGTGGTTGGAAAGGATATTCGGCAGGAAATCGCAGTAAACCTTGAATGTAAGCTCCGTTGTATTTACTATCTGGGTTTATCACAACTAATGCCACTTTCCATAAATAAATATTGTCATCTTTGAGTTCGATATGAACAGACTTCAAACCTGTCTTAGGGTTGGTGATATCTTTGAACTCTTTCCATAAACGTTTTGATGATGCTCCTGACATTTTGTTGGTTCTTGTATGAAATAAACGCTTCTGTTATGCTTATGCCTATGCCTATGCCTATGTTTCTGTGTCTATGTATGCTTGAATGTTTTGCAAATTTGAAACTCTTCCATTGAAAAGCTCTTGATATGCTGTTGCTGCTCCTTGTCTATTCGTATATATGTCAAGTTCTACTTTTTTACTTATTTCCTGTTACTAAGGCCAGTAAAAAATGAAAACAAAACAAAATATTAGTCAACTCAATAATTTTTTTCTCACTAATCAAACAAGGGGTAAACGGGCGGTAGTTTGGTCTTGTTTGTTATGGCGATAATGTACAGTATGCTCAAGTCTTGTCTAGCTACAGAAATGCAGTCTTACTTAAGGTTAATATCTTAATACAAGTATCTCTTACTAATACTACCCTCTATCACACACTCAAAGGATCAACCACAATCATCACCAGCTTCCATCATTTTTTCCCTCTCTTTCGCAATTTGGTCAATTGGCTGGTATGATGCCGCGCGATGTCTTCTGATATTAAATTTGATTACATAATTCTTTTTTTGTAAAGAATACGTTTTGTAGCTGGCTCTGTTAAGTTTATGTATTTATGTATTTTTATGTATCAGTCTATTATCAGACACTTAGTAAGTCTCATAGATCAATGATCTCACTTCGTAGTTTTCATTAGCTTCTTCAACATCTTCCCAGTTACCGATGAAGTCATCTTTACCTCTGACTATACCAGGCAAGGTCTTACCACCAGAGTATCTTCTCCAGACTTTCTTAGCTTCTTCATCTGTACCTAGATCTTTACATTCATACTTTATTTGATTAGCGGTTAAAATGGTAACCAAACGATTAGTACGGTTCATTATTTGCCAACCTCCTGCTAAGGAAGTGTAGATGTAGACTGGTTCATCTTCAAAAGTCATTTTGTCTGCTTTTGGAACATATGTCGCACCAGCAGGGACTTGCTTGGCTGGTTCAGAGGCTGGTTCAGGGGCAGCTTCAGGGGCAGCTTCAGGTTCAGATTCTGGAACAGACTCAGGCTCAGCAACCTCTTTGGATTCTTCAACCTTTTCTGGCTCTACTTCTTTGGTTTCAGCTTCCGGTTCAGCCTCGGGCTCCTTAATCTCAGGCTCAGTCTCTTTCACTTCCGGCTCAGCTTCCTTGGCTTCCGTTTCTGCTTCTTCAGCTTCAGGTTTACTTTCAGCTTCTTTGGTAGACTCCGTCACATCTTCTTCATTTTCCTCCTTGATGGTTTCTTGTTTACCTGTCTCTTCACTAGGGTCAGTTTTCTTACCAGAGTATCCCACAATATTCAAAGCTTCATTAACAGCGTCTTCTAATTCTTTCATCTGATCATATGGATCACCTAATAATGCACCTTCTTCTTCTAATTCTTCTTTATCCAAACCTCTATCATAACCAATGGCGTTTCTATCATTTGCCATTCTTGATCTGGATCTTGAAATGCTACGTAAATACTGAATTGATGATGCAGAGGGGCTTGTTGCTCTATCTTTCTTCACAGATTCAGATCTTAAAGTGGAAGCACGGGTGGATCCAGGCTCATGACGTGGTCTTCTTTCTTCAGTGAGGTCTAAACCTGATGTTGTGGAGGTATAGTCTGTGCCTGTTAAACCACTGTGGTATGAGTCACCTCTAGCCAAATGTGGCTTATTGAATCCTGTACCTTCTCTGAAAGGTGATGGAGTATATTCACGTGTAGCTGGAGTGGTACCAGGAGTAGTGGTGCTATTCGAGTTGATGGTAGTTGCTTCTGTAGTACTTTCACTTGGATCACTGCTTGGGGATGCTTTAAATCTAGCGGCTGATCCTTCTCTTGCACTGGCAGGGGAGATGAACTCAGCATCGTGCTCAGTATACAATAACTCAGGAACATCAGAGTCAAGTTTTGGAGCAGGAGGAGCAGCAGTCTTTTTCTCTGTCTTTTCTTCATCCCCAGCATCGTTGTCCTTGATTTCAATTTCCTTCTTGGCATCTTTATCTTCGACCTCTTCGTACTTACCTTCATTGATCTTTTGAATCATTTCATCCAAAGTTGGAACTTCTTCAGACTTGAATAACTCTGGTTCTTTCTCCATCTCGATACTCTTGCTAATAGAGGGGCTAGATAATGGGTACGAAGTCTGATCTCTTGAGACAGCAGGAGCAATAAACTTGCCAGAATCACCACCGAAGATCTCGATATGCTCTAATTTCTCTTCTTCTATCATAGATTCAGGAGACACAGATCTGATAAGCTTTTCAGCTGAGGATTTACCATCATGATCAGCATCTTCCTTCTCTTTTCCTTCTTCCTTTTCTTCTTCTTCGTCTTTCAACTTTTCCTTCTCCTTTTCTTGGTAGGCTTCTTCTTTGAAGTGACCTTCTTCATCCAAGATAGATTCCAATGCCTCACCTTCATCGTCGTTTAACAGAGCACCTTCATCCTTAAGATCAGCAAGTGACAAATCAGAGTTCTGCATGAAAGAGTTGGTCTTCTTGACAACTGGTCTGGATCTGGATCTAGATCTGACTTTCTCCTCGAATTTATCTGCAGGCAAGGCATCAACCTCTTCTTCTTCACCATCTGCTGCCGCATTACGCACGTTAGTACCTATCAAAGAAGGCTGGTGAGTCTTTTTGAAATCTTCAAACTCCTGTTCGATATCCATTGTGTAGTGTAATTGATTGAGTGTAGTATAAGCTAATAATTATAAACTTGTAAATTGTTATTTGATCAAACAAATTTCAAACTCTCTTCTCTTTGTTCTATTGATTCAAAACTCTCTCGCTGTTCAATCAAAAGTCCCGCATTGTTGCTTATTTCCACCTCTTCATTTTCTCCAAGATTCCTGAGAATTTGACAGAGAGCGCGGAAAGTTGTTTGTTTGTGTCAGTTTCTTTAATAGGAAGGTACTAGATCACGTGATATATTGTATTTGATCTTGTGAGATAATCTTATCTCTTGGGCGTTTAGTGGATCTTGCACAACTAGACAGATTTACTGATAAGAGGTATCTACAAGTTATGACAAAGATATGTGAATTTTAGCTTTTGATATATTTTAGTTATATATAATATTAACTGAATGAAACAAGCCAACTGCAGGATGTGGGTAGACGAATGTAAATG
Source organism: Wenyingozyma methanosorbosa (assembly GCA_030570755.1). Taxonomy (NCBI): domain Eukaryota; kingdom Fungi; phylum Ascomycota; class Pichiomycetes; order Pichiales; family Pichiaceae; genus Wenyingozyma; species Wenyingozyma methanosorbosa. The sequence goes on from JAJLWP010000008.1 coordinate 346,344, forward strand.
TTGGATGAGTACAATATATTAAGAGCAAAACCACACAATCCACACACAGTGGAACTTCTTCATATTTTTTTAATCTCTTTTTAAAACAAAATGCAAGAACGAAAGGAACAATAAGAAAAACAAAATGAAGGGTTTTTTGAAAAAATGAATAAAAAATTATAACAAAAAATGTTTGAGAACAAAAAGTGAACTGGTGACGAAGTAAAAGTGTTGACACAATATGTATAGAAAAACAATTTTTGAATATGTATAATATGGACAAAGAGACTTTTTACTCTTTATGGCTTAGTTGGTGAAATGGGCAGAGACTTATTTACTACCACTTAACATTTCCTCAATTTTAACCTTGACCTTTTCAATGTTTGCAGGAAGACCAGTGATCTTGACAATGTTTGAATCATTGTCAATCTTTGGAATGTCTAAGTTGATGTTGTAGTCGGTTTGTAAAGTTCTTCTGACATTACCACCTAAACCAATCAATAACTTATGTTTGGATTTTGGTACTTCAATAGATTCAGTGGTGATGCTTTCGTATTCAGCGACTAATTTATTGATTTGATCAACAATCTTGTCGATTATTCTCTTATCACCAGAACAGACGATATCAGTTGATTCAGAACCTTTTGTAGGAATTTGCAATAGTCTTCTAAACTCACGGTAGTTATCTTCTGATCCACCAGCTTTCAAGACGATTTCTTTTCTAGTTGAACCATTTGGTCCAATCAAGTTCTTGTGCCATTTAGGATCGACTTTGAGATTCACAGTAACGTAGTTCTCTAATCTATCCACTAATGAGCTTATTATGTTTTGTGCTTCCTTGATACCTTTCTTAGAACCAATAAGTTCGAATTCAGCATATCCTTTTTCTTTCTCACCAGCAATATCTTTATTAAAACGAATTTCAATACCAGTATCAGCAACGATATCCTTGATACGTTCACCAGATTTACCAATGACTTGTGCTAATACAGTACTTGGAACTCTAATGGTATCTGTAAAACCGTTCTCCTTTTCATATTGTAATAACTCTCTCAATTCTTCTTCTACTTTAGCAACACCTTTAGATGGACCCTTAATGACAACTTGGTTTTTGTTTTCTCCATTGTCATCAGAAGATGGGAAGTTTAAGATAACGTTGTATCTTTCTCTTAATCTATTGACATATGTACCGTTTGGTCCGATTAATTTTCTGTGGTATTTTTGTTCAACGTTTAAGACAACGGTTCTTTCATCAGACCATTTCTTATTCAATTGCGCAAGTCTCTTGGAACATTCATCAACGTTATTTTTCAAACCTGTTAATTTGATTTGTGTAGTTTTCTTATCTGAGTTATTGTGATCATCCATCAAGTCAATCTTAACATCAAATTCATCTCTGATTGCATTGACGTAAGAACCCTTTTGACCAATAAGTTTGGAAAGATGTTCAACAGGGAATTCAACGGTAGTGTTGTATTTGGAAGCGATTTCATAATTCTTGATATCTTCAACCAATTTGTTCAATTCAACAATAGCATTAGCAACATCGTTTTGATATCCTAACAACAAGATTTCGTCTGGCGAGATCTTGTCTTTGTTTTGATGTAATTTGATAATAACTGAGTCCTTATCAAACTTGTTCAACAACAATCTCAATGAGTTTTCTGAAATTTTGTCTTGATCAGCAGATGGAACACTGATGACTTCAGAGACGACTTTCTTTGATAATTCTCTCAATGGATCAAAAGATTTGTCAACGTTGTCAAGTTTTGAAATCATTTCACTTAATGATGGAGAGAAATCGTCTTCGTTTTGATTGACCAATAACAAGATCTTGTTACCGAAGTTTGCTAATTTACCTAATGGGATTATAGTAACGTTGTTTTCAATAGCAGCAGTGTTATCGATCTTGTCAAAGACGAAGACATTGATATCAGTTAAGACTCTAACGAAATTTGGAGTTATTTGATTAACGTAATCAACGATTTCTTTTCTTGCCTTTTTCAATTCATCTTTTTGGTCCTTGGTACAAACAAACTGTATGAGAACATGTTGAACTGAATCATCAGCTAAGGATTTATAACTTGGAGCATCGATTTTGATGTTGTATTTTGTTGCTAAACCATCTAATAACTTAGTATAGACAAAGTAGGCAGTTAAGGCTTTAGCATGAGCGATGTTACCACCGTGAGATCTACCAAGATCTAAAGCATCAGTGAAGAAATCTTCGGATAATTGTTTACCTAATGCAATAGCCTTGGCAATATCTGGTTTTCTACCAGTGAATGAAATTGTAGTTGACATATCATCTCTTTCAGGAACATCAACCTTGACATTTGTCTTTTCTAATATGATCTCAGGGTTCAAGAATTGATGAACTTGTTTTGGAACGTTTCTTGTTTCAGTAACGATTGATTTTTCTAAGTTACTCAATAACTCTTTGATCAAGTTACGTGAGATGACAGTTGCATCTCTTGGACCAGATAATATGATGTTATTGCTTGACTTTGCTGATGAGAAAGATGGAACAACAACATCAACTTCTTGTGGAATGTTTGTCAATTTTGAAATCTCATTTTTGACAAATGGCTTCAATTTTTCTGGAATTGGGATACGACAGGATAAAGTCTTTGTGTTTTCATTGACAATGTGTAAGATCTTGGCTTTTGCTTCTTCACAACCTTCGATATCACCTTCAGCAGTGACTGTGATCATAGAACCAAATAAGTCATCGTCATCTTCATCTGGCTCAGGAGTGTTGCTGGTACTAGCAGTCTTAGGAATGTCAATCTTGACACCGGTAGATTCAATGATTGGTTTCAAAGTTCTACCTTGGGAACCAATAACAACTGATCTGAGTTTTGAAGGAATGGCGAATTCAATCTTGACGGGCTTTGTCAAGTGTTTGACAACATCCCTCTTGGCTTTTTCGATGGTATTTGTTGGTCCAGTCAATAAGAAAGTTCTCTTGTTGGTAGTATGTGAAAAAGTGGATTCAATATTCACACCATAAGTGTTTTTTATATTGGTGATGATCTTGAAAAATTCTGGTTTGAGAACGTTCAATTGCTGATCTGCACTGATGATGAAAGTCAATTGAGAATTGGATGCTTTAACATGACCAGGAGCATGGTTTGTGACTTGTTTCTTCACAGTGTTACCATTGACAGCATTGGCAACAGACCCTTTGGAGGAAGGACCCCAGCTTGATGGAGCAGACGGAGTTGAAGTTGAAGCACCGAGAACAGGGAATGATTTCTCTTCCTTGGCGTGAGTTTCAACATGCTCTTTCTCCTCATTTTCGTCAACAGTTGTTTCAGATCCATTTGAAGTCAAAGCTGGAGATACAGGGAATGATGAAGTAGCTGATGAGGCGGTTGGAAGAGGTGTAGTTGATTCAGAGCTGGTTGTGCCATTGCCATTGGATGCAGCGGCAGCAGCATGCTTCATAGCTAAAAGTTCAGCAGGAGAAGACATTTTCAGTTTAGTAAGTAGGATTCACACAGGCAAAACAGACGTATAGCAGATACAAACGATAACAAAAGAAAATAAATTCTATAGTAGTATACAAACAGTGATTAATGACTAGTCAACCTTGTGTGTACTTGTTATCTTCTTTTTGAGATTTTCAATACCTTGATATATCAACGATAATGATAATGTACTATCAATTGTAGTATAGTTCAACAACTAAACGGGAATTGAGTGTTCAAGTGTTGAAATATTATGTTAAGTAAGATTATAACTTGTATGAAAGAACAAAGGTATAATCGAGATCAATGAATGGTAAGTACTAATTGACAGAGACAGCTAAGTATGATATGAAAGTGATTTGAAACTATGCAGTATGTATATTATAGTATGCAATTAGCAGTTCCAAAGTAGTCAAACCAGAATTTAGTATGTTGTGTTAATTCAAGTACTTATGAATGCAAAGAAGAGTAATATGAACAAGTGAAAAGTTAGATATGTGACAAAACCACACTATATTATTTTCTGCTCTGCTGCGAACATTGAGCTGTGCAATGATTGTTTCCTCTGATTCTGTCGATCATTTCCAATTTTTCAGACGTTTCGCTGTTCTTTCTGGTGTTAGTGTGGCTAAATTGTGTTACGCCTTATTTGTATTTGTTTACAGATTTATATTCTTGTATTGTTTATGTGTAATGTAGTGCATGATATTGCTTGCTTTTACCACATGATAGTTTGTTAGTCACTTGGAAGTCATATCAGATTAAAAGCTAGTTGAAAGAAGCAAAACTCATCAGATTGTGATCCATAGAAAAATGGGTCAAACTAAGAGAACACGCACCAGCCACACCACGTATCAACATATTACCGAGGAGCATAATAAAGTGAGTGGCAAGTGTAAGATTGTCAATTGAGTTAAAAATCACGTGGCTGAGGAGCAGAGCGTATGTTCCAAAAGAGAAATGTGCCAATTGACTTCAAGATTGACGGGTGTACAAGTGCTTGATTCATCTTAGTTCAGTGCGGTTCTACTTCAATTGCTGTATCATTATACTTTTGACTCAAGATTACAAGCTGACATTGTATTTGGTACTCACTTTTCAGCAATAAAAGATAACAGACAATTGTGTAAACCAACAGATGTCACTTCAGCAAGACCAAGTCAGGGCGAGATTACGTCCTTTTGGTATATCGTTTGAGAAATCATTGACGGATTTGATCAAAGGTATAAGGTTGAACAAGAAAGATCCAGAGAGATTATCTGCATTTCTAGAGAATGCCATACAGGAGTGTAGAAATGAATTAAAGACAAATGACTTAGAGCTCAAATCAATGGCAATCTTGAAATTGTCATACTTAGAGATGTATGGATTTGACATGTCTTGGTGTGCATTTCAAGTTTTGGAGGTAATGTCATCTTCAAAATTTCAGCATAAGAGAATTGGGTACTTAGCTGCTATTCAGATATTACAGAGACAAAACAATGATGATGCGCTGATGTTAATGACCAACTTGCTTAAGAAAGACATGAACTCTTCAAATTACGTTGAGACAGGTATGGCAATCAGTGGAATTGCATCAATTGTGACTAATGAATTGGCTCAGGATATCTGTGATGATATGGTCAAAATGCTAAACCATTCCAAGCCTTTTATAAGGAAGAAAGCTGTGCTTGCAATGTATAAGATCTTCTTGAAGTTTCCTGAGGCATTAAGATTAAATTTCGATAGACTGATAAATTGCTTGGATGACGAAGACATCTCCGTCGTCTCTGCCACTGTTAATGTCATTTGTGAACTTGCTACCAAAAATCCTAAGAACTATGTCGACTTGGCACCAAGATTATTTGGGTTACTGAAAAGTTCCAACAATAATTGGATGGTCATAAGATTACTCAAACTGTTCTCTTCATTGTCATTGATTGAGCCAAGACTGAAGTTCAAATTACTACCAGAAATCTTAAACATAATGAACAAGACTCCCGCTTCATCATTGGTTTACGAATGTATCAACTCTATTCTCAATGGTAATATGTTGACCAGCCAGGATACGAACATTGCCACTCTGATGATAAACAAACTGCTAAACTTCTTCCAAAGTGATGATCAAAACTTAAAGTATGTTGGATTACTAGCCTTTATTAAAACGGTGAAGATACATAAGGACCTTATTGTCGAACATGAGAAGATTATACTTTCTTCATTAGAAGACACTGATTTGACTATCAGAGAAAAAGCTCTTGAGGTTGTTGACTCATTAGTCTCCGAGTCAAACATTGTGATAATCGTCAAGATGCTTTTGTTACAATTAATTCCAATTGCAGATGATTCACTAACCCAAGAGGAATCAATGGATCAAGAGGCTTATTTTAGAATGAAGTACATGAAGGAGCAACAACTTATCGTTCCTGACAAATATAAATATCAATTGATCCTGAAGATATTGAAAATTTCCTCAATGGAGAACTACAGATACATTCCAAACTTCGATTGGTATTTGAATGTGTTGAAGGACATAATCAAGCTCAATAGAGATAATAAAATATCCAATGTTGATGTTTTGATAAGTGAACAATTCATTGACTTGGCTTTGAGGGTTCCAAGTATTAGACACAAGCTAGTTAAATTATGCATTGATCTGATAGCTAGTGGTAATGCAGAAAGAGACAATGAAAACATTTTGTTGTTTACCAATGGTATCAAGAACTGCATATGGATCATCTGTGAATACTATAACGATTACATCGAAGGAGATGATGACGAAGAAGAGGAAGATGACGACGATGAAGGGGATACAGTAAGGAACGTCACGAGACATCACGGTTTGATAGATGGTGCTCAGATAATTGAGACTGTGGTAAAACAAGATATTATAAAGCAGTTCTCTATGAATGATGCCACCAATCTTACCGTTCCAATCTACATCCATTCCTTATCCAAGCTATTTGCTAGATATTGTAACTCAATCGAAACACCTTGGTCACTTGACACATATAAGAAGATTATTGATCTGAACAAAAAGCTGATTGAATGGTTGAGTGAGTTTGAAAACAACTTGAACTTTGAGATTCAAGAGCGTAGTACCTCATTATCTGAAATTTTGAAGCTTGTATTGCAATCACTGAACGAAGAGTTGGATAACAACTCTTCTTTAACCTACATTGAGCCTCCAAATTTTCTCAAGTCAGCATACTCAATGCTATTCAATTCATATGAACTGAAACCAATTTCACTAACCACACAGCAAAGAATTCCACCACCGCAAGACTTTGATCTAAGCAAACCAATTCAGGAAGATTCTTTATCGTCTTTTATCACTACACTAAAGGATATCGAGAAGATGTACCAAGAAATAGAAGATATGGACGATGAGTTTTCGAGCTCTGACGATGATGCTGCTGCTGAAGACGATAAAGGATATTCTGGTGAGCTATCATCTATTTCCGGCTCCACAACAGATAAACGTAAGCAAGAAAGATTGGAAAGACTCAAGGATGATCCATATTACATATCATTTGAATCTGATAGATATTTAGACACTCCGCAAAACAGTCAACAGGGAAACGATTCAAGCTCTACTTTGAATGCGGGCAGTACAAAGCCAAAGAAGCCTAAGGCCAAGAAACTTATCAAGAAGGAAAAAGTTTTGATTTTAGATGATGAAGAGGTCATGGGCAATAATGGCTCAAGTACAACCACTACAGGGCCAATTTTGGATCATGATGAGAGCGATTTCAGCAGCAGTTTCAATAAAAAGAAGCCTCACTCTAAACACAAGCTGATTATTGATTCCTCAGTTCTTGATGACTTCGATGTCAAGACTGAACCAACACCTAGCGAGGACACTAGCTCTTCTACTTTCAATGGTGAATACGAGATTGAAAAGTTGAGACAACAGTTCGGCGGCTCTACGTTAGACACAGTCACCGAGATAAAGCCAAAGAAACCTACAAAACCAAAGTCCAAGAAGAGTACATCTCCAGCTTCAACATCCCCTGCTCCAGACGAAGTTGTGGTAACAAGAAAGAAACCTAAGAAGCCTAAGAAGAGAGTAGCTATCATTCAAGAAGAGTAACTAGTCTTATGTACTTTATATACATACATGTTATTATTATCTGCTATATAAGTTGAGCTTTCATAAATCAAGGCAGTGAATTAGTCTTTATGAAAAAAATTACGCGCGCGAGACAACGAGCGTAGAGTAAGATTATGGCAAATCGGAGCTATCAGCATACATGATTTAGATGTATGTCTGGAGAGTGTTAACTATGGCATATTTGGCACATAGAATTGGCTTGAGTATGCAAAGTGATGCCGTTTAAACTTATTGCTGAGATAGAGACTACCGATGCTCAGACATTATGGCGAAAGACAATTTACTATTTATCCACAATTGCAGATGTGATAAAATTCACAATAAGACAAGAACTGAACGAGGACAGCGATGTACCGGGCTTCTCTGAGATATCACTCACGACGGTGAACCTTACCAAAACTACCCTTCTATCGTCCTCGTTTAGAAAAGACTTCTTCAAGACTTTTGAAATAGAAGGAGAGCTGCCACATAAACCAGTACCAGAAGATGAAAATCAAGCACTATGCTTCAGTTTTGTTATTAACTCTAAGAATCTGAATACTTTATTTAATGACTGCGGAGAGAATGTCAGCTTATACAAACTCTTGATTATTGACGAAGGTACAGAAGATCCACACTTGATGGCTGGCTCATCATCTTGGCATGAGAATAACAAACAGTTGTTTTCCCATAAATTGTTTGTTGAATTTGAAACAAAATCAGGGATCACGAAGAGATACAGATTGAACTTTGCTAGAGGAAGAGAATCTTATGACTTGAAAATTAGCGCTGTACATAGACATTTACTGCATCAACAAGAAATGAAAGAGAGCCGTGAATTGGGCAACCATTTACTAGATGAAAGCAATAACGAGGAAGATGACTTTGAGTTTGATCCCGAGGACAGAGTAAATTTCCTTATCATGGATACCACTATACTGAAGCGGTTTATAGCAATGTTCCCGCAGAATATGGAAGACTTCAAAATTGAGATTTTCCCTAATGTACAGAAATTATTGTTCCACGGCTTTAATCGACAACAAGTGCTCTCTTCATCTTCATCAAAGAAGTATAATGAGAGTTCAAACATCTTGACTTCCCCATCCATGTCACTATCGATCCAATTGAGTTTGAGTAGTCTCAACTATCATAACATAAAGCAGCTTAGTACAGAAGACTCACAGAGGAAAGTCAAATCACAAGTCTCATGTAGATTGCGTGACTTCAAATCGTTTATCTCGTTGGTTTCGAATGCATATACTAGTTTTGGGTCAACTTCTGGACAAGGCTCGAATCACAAGAGCAAATTTTTCATTGACAGAGGTGTCAATGGTGACAATGATGAGTATGCTGGAGGATTACCCAGTAGTAACATGCCTGATCATGAATATCTTTGCCATATGATGTTCAGTACCGCTGGGTCGCCTTTAGTGTTCGAAAGAGAATACGTCACGTCCAAAATTCATGAGTCCAAAACTTGTTGTAAAATCACACTAATACTGATGAGTGATAGCGAAGTAGATAAGGTTGTTTTGAATGATGATAAAGCCAAAACATTGGCGGTTGGTACCATCAAGCCAATAGTTGACCTGCGTGCAGAGTCTCGAGTTGAGACTAATATCGCAAGATCTTCATCTAGGCCTGAAACCAGGGAGAGATCGGAAGATACAGCTGCTAGCGCCAAGACGTACGAGCCACTGTTTATGACCGCAGAAGAGGACAATGCCCAACATCCAGACTATGATTACGGTGCTGATGATCAAGGCGAAGAAGATATCGCATATAAGGATGTAAGAGAGGAAGGGGAAGAGCAGTTACAAGAAAAAGAGAACGAGGATGCAGAATCACCAGGAATCATAGACAGGTTTGTGAACAGCGAAGTGTTCTGGGATAGTACGAAGTACCATAAAGCGGAATTGCTGAACAAGAAGAGAAAGTTGGGCAACGACAGTGACGCGCGCAAAGGTGAAGATGACGAAGAAGATGACGATGAACTCAAGGTCAAGTATGTCAACCTGGGCCCAACTCAGCATATTACACGAGTCAAAGGTATTTTTGACTAATTTGCTATGTATTATAGTATAAGCGTAGTTCTTCCTATTTGCAAATAATTTGTATTATGAGTAATTGTATATAAATAAATGAAAGATAACATAAGCATGAAATACACTAATTCGATTGCAAAAACATCTCAGTGACCGGATCATAATAAAATTTCCCACTTCTTTCTTTGTGCCAATGTAGTACCATTGTCTTATACTGCAAGCAAAACAAAACAACTAAAGTACACAAAGCCAACCAACTAACGCTTAGTAATGGAGAACAGTCGGAAAGAAAAGGTAGTTTTGAGAATACGGAAAAAAATACAACATCAAACGTAAAGAAAAGCGTAATTGGTATCCGTATCACCTTATTTAAGGATCTTCTCGTTACCATTACCGAAGTAATTGTAGTTAACCCATCTGAAACCTTGACCTAATTGTGCGAATTCATTGACAAAATGACAACCGAATAATAAGTAGTTCTTTGGGGAAACAGCCAAGGCGTATCTCATAAACACAGCAGAGTAGACAATCAAAGCACTGGTCATTGGTCCACTAATAGTATCTGGAGATTTGTTTTTCAAGTCCATCACAGCAGCAATTGGGATACCGAAGTTGGAAACTGGACCCCAAAAGTGTGTAGTGAAGACATATTTGATAGTGTCTTTAGTCAAGAAAGACTTAGCAACTTTTTGACCTGCAGCAGATGAACCAGAAGACATTGTATGAAATATAGTAACTTAGTGGATCAAACACGTGAAATGGAATGTTATATATATATCTGTATGCTCGATTATACCGATATAAGTCGAAGGTGAACCTCTACCCAAATCAATCTAACCTCTTGCTCAGCTAACTTGTGCTCTCCAACTTCTCCTCTCTCTCTCCTCTTTCGCTCTTACTTCGGTCTATCATTAGCCGTACGCCGTTTTTTGTTTTTTGTTCGCGTCGATTTTGTTGATTACATAAAACACAGGACTATCCCGTTTTCAGAGGGGAGAAATTTTAGAGAAGTTTAAGGAAGAGTGTAGATAGATAACTTGATAAAGATGAATACTTGCCTGATGTATTACTTGATCTAAGCCAGTGCAGACATCAAACCCATAGCAAGACCATGAGCGAGTACATATATGCACCACCACCGCCACCGCCCCCTCCAGCGTCAAATTCTGGATCAGCAGGGAAGGATTCAGGTAAGATCAACAAAAATGCTGGCAACCTACCTAATAAACCAAAAAACAACAAGAAAGGGAGAAAAAGACCCAATCAGGGCCAAAATAACAACAATAACAAAAGACCAAAGCATAATGGAGAACCATCTGATAAAAGCGCTGACCAATATAATGTTCACGGGGACGCCAGTGTAGATCAAATCGATCCTGAAGCATCAGAAGAGAAGGATGATTCTTTGACAGGTGCAAAAGATATAGAGTCGGACGAAGATATACTTACAGATGAGGAATCAAAATACACGATACGAGGTACCAACATTGTACTGGAATCACAGGAGGATATTGAGAAATGGATAGAGGAAAGAAAGAAGAATTGGCCCACCAATAAGCGAGTGCTTGAGAAACAGAAAGAGAAGCAGCAACAAGAGAAGCTTCTCGGTAATGGTAGTGTCGCAGGGACAGATGAGAAAAGTAGTAACACAGATAATAGAGGCAACAAAAATAATGGTCAAGGAAACAAAAGAGTGTGTAAGTTCTTCTCAAAAGCTGGTAAGTGTAGATTCGAAAATAACTGCAAGTTCGCACATGTTCAGCCAACCGATAACTCAAACACTACCAACAGCAACGACTCAACCTCCAATCGAAACAAGCTCAATAGTAGAGCAAACAACCAAAATGGCAGCCCGTCTACAAAGAAGCTGCCGTACCACAAAACTTCAATAATCCATGGACTACCAGTACAAGTCCCACAGAGGTTCACTCCATCTACAAACATAGGAAAATCATTACATAGTTTAGTCATGGAAACTGAACAAAATCGTATCGAAAACGCAGAACTTATTCAAATCTTCGAAGACTTGATCAAGCACGGCTTGGTAAGTACTGACTGGAACGCGCTTAAGAAAGAGTTACATCTTGCATAATCTGCTTCCTCAAAGCAGAAAGTTGTATATATCTAAAATAAATAGTATTTTTTGAGAATTATATACATGTGTACAATATAATAAAATTAAATTACATACCCCTGAAAACGTTCCTACTTGCTCTTCTACGACCATCCCATTGCTGCTTCTCTTTACCACGCAAAGTAGGGTCAACATCTTCTTTATTTTCCTGGATCTTGACGTTCTTAGACTTCTTACTTGATGGAACGAATGTGATCTCTGCTTCACCTCTAGCATTCTTGTGAACACGAACATCTTTCTTTTTCTCATGTTCAAGCTTAGTGATTCTGTTTTGTTTAGCCACTTGCTTAGCAAATGATTCGTTTCTTGCAGATTTGGTGGATAAAGCAGATTCGGCAGCAGCATCAAGTGGTTTCATTGTAGATGCTAAGAATTGTTGCTTTTCGACTTCCTTTTGACGACGTTTCTCTTCTTTACGTTTCATTAATTGTTCCTTAATACGTTTTCTTTGTTCAGCGGCAGATTCCTTTTCTTCTTCATCAGATTCTTCATCAGACTCTGAATCTAAGTTGGAATCTGAGTTAGAACCGTTCAATTTCTCTTCATCTGATTCCTCAGCGGCTGTCAAAGGCTTGAAGTCACCCTTCTTAGCTCCACTTGGCGCACTGACAGGGTTCAGTTGTTTATAGTCATGAGACTCGGTATCAATCTGGAACATTGGATCTTCGAACATTTCCTTGAAACGGTCATCATTGACAACACCTTCAGCCACTTCAGTACCCATTTTCTTTTGTAATCTATCAACATATTCTTTATTGACTTTAACTTTAGTATTAGTGATAGCACCAGTAGTTCTGATTCTTGATTCTCTTTCTTTCTCGATTCTCTTCTTGATTTCTCTCTCTCTTTGATCTTGAATGGAGTTAGGATTAGCAATTAAGTTGACCTTATCATACAATTCTGTATCAATGAAGTAACCATGCATGTATGGTCTTAAAACCTTGGTACCAACCAGATGAGAGATATTGAGCTTGACCACATCTTGCTTGGTAACAAATCTGTAATTGGAGTAAACTGTGTCTGATGGTTTCTCTTCTAATTCTTCTGTAATGTTATCTAAGAATGAACACCATTTTGGAGCAGGACCAAGAGCAGGAATATAATATGTGTGCATTGCGATAGCTTCATTTGCCATGAAGAACATACCAGAGTTAGGAATGTACTCCACATCGTTGATATCCACACTTGGTTCCATTGATGCAAAAGCTTTTCCTGTATTTCTATCCCAGATCTTGGCAATCTTTCTATCAGATGTTAATATCTTATTAGTAGTTGACGTATTTTCATCAAGCCATATTATCTTCTTTATATCAAATCCATAACCTTGATCCTTGGTTAATAATGGTTGCGCTGTACGTAAATCATATAAGAGTGATACACCATTTGAGGTACCACACGCGAAGTTTAATCCATCGTTTCTGAACTTGATACACGATACTTGCGTACTGCTGTTCTCTGATCCATCGTTCACTTTCATCTTGATGACTCTTTGCTTAGCTCTTGGATCCCAGAACTCAACAGTTCCGTCTTCCAAACCAGCCGCCAAGAGTCCATGCACTGGATTTATATCAACACTGTTCACACCTAAATCTGTTTCTGCTTCAAAAGGCTTCAAGAATCTACCCTGTTCAAGGTTAAGTCTATATATTTCATTTCCTGAGGCTCCCACTATTAAATCACAGTTCACATCATTGTAACACATGGTTCTACCGAATTTAGGGATTCTAGTACGATAATGCATACCACCTTTCACTTGAAACTCAATTGATCTATCGTTTTGTAAGTGTATGGACTTTGTCCAGTCATCGCTTAATATAATGAAATCAACATTTTCACAATCTGTATGTCTGTCAAACTTGAGTGAAAGATTCGCAAAATCATAAACATGTATCTGTGGTTTATAAGTACCAGTGGCCATGGCATATTGTCCATCGTTGGTAACTTTGATCTTGTTTGAGGCTTCACTGAACTCAAAATCCTGCACTAATTCAACTCTGTTCTGGTAATCTAAATCATTCTTAAGTGCTCTCTTTCTCTTCTTCGCAATCCAGTCGGGCAACGATCTGGACACGTTGGTACCAGAAACCTGGTACACTGAAACATCGCTTGCTGTGATAGACTTCAACACCATCGTTATTCGCTCTCTGACAGTTGTATATAGTTGACAATACCACCTAAATTACTGTCTATTCCTCTATATAAAAACTTTTCTAGCTAAATAAATTTTATAAAATAAAATAAAAAAAAGAAAAAAAAAAATTTTTGGTAGTGCGAAAAAAGATTTTGTGCCACTTATCTAAACACGCTTCAGACCGCTCTTTAAGTCGATTATTTCTGATTTTCTATTAGGAGCTGGTGATGGGCCTTTGTATAGTGTTCATGAAGAGATCAATAAGAAGTTATTGACTGCTCACATTGACTGTCAGTGAACTGAAAACTCCTATACAGAGATACATCATCCTTGGTTGAAGAACTATAAACCCCAACAGACCAACGCACAATGGATCTCAAAAGCTTGAATAACCCATCACCAGCTGTGGTGAAAGAGACAAAGAGTAAACGTACAAGTAAAGACTATCTAAAGTTATTCGATTTTTTGAATAACAAGTACAAGGGGAACGTGGAGAAACTACGTGAGACCACAGAGGCCGAAGAGAAAATGCTTGATATGATCAAGTTTTACCAGAATAGAAACAGTGCGATGATAGATATGATAAGTCGATTAGAGAAAGCTGACGCAAAAACCGTTAAAGGTAGTATACCAGCATTGACAAAAGAAGAGGAACAAGCTAGATTAGAAACACTTTCGGCACAATTGCCTAAAATAAAATCCTTACTAGAACTGCTGCAGGAAGATGAACTTACACAATTGGAGGAATTGGAAGAACTAAAAAACGATATGTATCTGATAGAATCAAAAACCAATCCTGTGTATGATCCATCAGAAATAAAATCAGTGCTGGGGGATGCAAAGCTAAACAAAGGATATAAACATACTCTGATAACAAAGGAAAGTTTTGACAAATTAGCAAAGGAAAAAAACTTACACTCTTCGAATGATACGCTGGCATCTGAACTTGGAAATGCTTTGAAAGTAAGCAAGAAGGGTAAAAAGAAGGCCACTAAGCCGAAAGTGGTGGTCAAGAAGGAAACCGAGGAAACTTCTCAAGTTGTGCCTAAGGATGAACCAGAAACTGATGAGCAAGATATCAAAAAGGCGCTTCACGCCAAGAGGAAGAAGGAAACAGAAGATGAAGAAGATACCGAACAGCCAAATAAGTCCCCAAAATATCTTAGTATAGCTAAACTAGTACAAGAGCGTTTATCTACCAAAGAAGACTCGCCAGATCAAGAGTCAACTGATACACAGGAAGTAGAGGATTCAGAGACCCTGAAAGTTACCGATAACGCTGCAAATGACACAGTTGCTGATGATGAACCAATCATTGAGGATGATCAAACCGAGATGAAAAGTATAGAAGCTGAAGAGAAAGAAACAGAGGACAATGAAAACACAGTAAATGCCCAAGAAGATGACGACAAATCAAAGGAGATAGAGGACAAAGAAGAGGTAGAGACCGTGGAGAGTTGAAATATGTAAGTTTAGTATAATAATCACAAAAATACAAATAGATAGACTCTATATTGAAAACCGAAAAATAAGTGTATATGTACATTCTATGTAGATTATTAGGCTAGAGAACTAGATCTTTTAAAGATAGCTTTCCAATCCGAAGTGACAACACAATAAATCTCACAAACAGACAAGAACAAAATACCAACTGAAAGACCTAGCCAAAGACCAAATACGTTTAAATCAAACTTGAATCCAAACAAAATCTCAAAAGGTGTAGCAACGATATAGTAACTGATCAAACTCAATATACTACCAATCAATTGACGTCCTTGACCTCTCATAATAGCAGCACAAATAATGTTTGAACAATCGATAAGCTGGCTGATACCAACCACCAGAAAAGCCTTAGCTGCTTCTTGTATGAGATGTTCATCATCAGTGAATTGAGAAGCAAGCTTGTATCTGAAGATAGCCATCCAACTGAAGTTGAAAATACTCAAGCAACATGCTGCACCTAACATCGTTCTGACTGCAATTTCGTAATTCCTGCTACGTTGTCCAATGATGTTAGCAACTCTGGTACATGAACAAATACCAACACTGAAAGGAAGTTGGAATGAGAAACTGGCTAACGGACTGACAATACTTTGAATAGCCAAGATGTCAGTTCCAAATTTTGTTGATAGGAAAGTCAAAATTTGGAAAGCAAAAGCTTCAGATAAGATCATCAAGACACCGGGGATACCAAGCTTGAAGAATTGTGGCCATCCATGGAACAACTCTACGAATCTGATATTGGAGTTCCAACATTGATAACCATCGATGAATGTAATATATACACATAGTAAAATGGCCATTTTCCAGTAAGTGAAGATGAAAGCCACTGGTGGTGCATAAAATCCCAGCTTAGGAAGTAGTAAGATATCTAAGAAAATGGAGGTTGGGACTGAGAATATGATGATTCTAGTTGGAGCATCGAATTTATTTTGAGACTGTAAAAATCTTTTACCGCATTCGAAAAGAACAATAGCTGGTGCAGCATAGGGCATCATAGCTAAATACTGAGCACATAAGTCCACAAGTTCTTCGTCATCTGATATATGTTTGAGGAAAACTTTGGAGTGAGTCCAGAAAACTGACAATGGTATTATCATCATAAACAAAATAGTGGTACATTTCTGCAAGTAGTTACCTACTTTAGCGTAATGTCCAGCACCATAGGCAGTAGAACACATGGTATCCAAAGCAGTAGCAAAACCATATATCAGAACAGGTCCAGTACAGTAGAATGTAGTGAGCGCTAATGAACATGCTGATAATTGTTTTGCACCTAATTTACTAGCAAAATATGTCGGTATAAGATTGAGCACAAGAAACTGGAATAAGAATGTCACATAAACAGGCAAAGAGTTCTTCACCAGGTATGTTATTTCGGCTTTGTATGTTGTATCTATCTCAGCTAGTACAAGTGAATCTTCACTACTCACTGAGCTAGATGATGCCGAGGATTCTATCAATGGTCTGGTCTCATCGTTCACACTTTGACTTTTCCGCACACTCATGATGATGGAAATTTTGAATTCTCTAAGGTTTTATATGACAAAGGAGTGGATAAATAAGTAGGGTATAGAATGTGTGTTGACTTCAGTATGCCAAAGCTATAAAAACAAGAACAGTAAACCTCTCACAGTCATATGACTATAAACTTGACTCATTTATACTAGTTAAACCCTCTCTCGCTTTCGCAAATTTCCGATACTGAAATTAAAGATTTTATAATGGCGATAAAGGAATTTACGCCGTAATTTTTTTTTTGCGCAAAACAGCGCGCGCTTTTCTAAAACAGTGAGTATTTCCCAAAGAGGTAAGTGCGCTTCAGATAAGAAGGAACTTAGCGGCTTTTTGGCCTTGGCTCTGCAATTTACCTACTACAAGATGATATAGATTCGTATTGATATAAGTAATAGTAATATTAGTTCTAGAAACCCAAGTAAAATAAAATATAAGTATAAAAGTGTAAAAAAGCAAACTCAACAAAAGAGAAAAAAAATAACCTAGAACCTAGCTAGTAAATAATACCAGAAATCCCAAACCTAGTCATTATTGCTGGCACACCCCACACAATAATGTAAAAAAAGAATACATAAAATAGTAGCAAAAAGTTCATAAACACCAAATTGAAACAAGGGACTAGCCCTACAATGTGAAAAAAAAAAAGTAAAGAGGTGTCATGAAACTGACAATCAATGATTGAATGACTCTTCAGACAACTTTGAAGCCAAAGCACTGAGACCAAGGATTGTTCCAACAGAACCTAAAAGAGCACCAGTTAGGAGTGTTTTTGCCTTTGACTTGAAGTCCAAGTTGACTTCTCTAGTAGATGCTTTTGAAGATTCCTTGAAGTTCTCATTCTCCAAATCCATGATAGAATCCGCGATCATTTGTTCATACAAGCCACACTCACTATCATTGTCTGAGAGATAATCAATCTCATACTCAGATGACAAAGAAGAGTTGGAATCGTCCATTGATGGTTCACCCATTCCAAAAATACAATCAATTGAATCATCGCTTGATACATGCTTATCAGATGGAGAGGATTCCAATGATGAAGATGATTCATCGCCTGATTCAGACTCGGAATAATAATCACTGAAATGATACTTGTAATGATCAATATCTGAGTCTTTATCGTCTGACTTCACCAATTTGGCATCATCTTCTTCAGCACAGAATAGATCTGGAGAGTAGTACTTGTCTCTTAAACTGTCTAAAAGTAAGACAGTACCAACTGGGCTCTTTTTGTATAATTTATGACAAGCTTTCTTAATCTGTGCATATGATTCTCCCAAGGTTTCCTCATCTTCAACTTCAGAACGTGATCTTTTGTGACTTGGTCTATAGACGATATCTTCAGATTCTGCTTCAGACTCAGAGGATGAAGCAAAAGCAAAAACGTGATCTATGTCTTCTTTGGCAGTTGATTGTTCCTCAATTTCTTCTTCCTTCTTAGCATCTTCAAGATCGAACTCAATTTCCTCTATCTCAATTGGCTCAATAGGGTACTTGTCATCATCGTCAGAGTCAACGATGTGTTCGACAGTAGAAGATGGAATAACCTTAGATGATTCAGTTGTTACATCATCAGCATCATTAAGTTTCATCAGCAAGTTCAAAGTCTCATTAAAACCAGCGGTTTTAATCTTGGCAACACATGCATCTCTATCTAATTTATAGAATTGCATTTGCTTTCTGTAATCAGTGAAGCACACGATTTGAACTCTTGTATCTTTGAATAAATCCAAGTCATCAACTTTGTGTTTATTAACAATAATCATACCAATGATATCACCATCATCAAGCTTTACTGGTTTACCCTTCTTTAATAAAATAGGCTCAGTAATTCCTCTTTTCAGTAAAGTTGTACCGTGAAATGAGTTATCGGTAAGCCAAAATGTATAAGTATTTTCCGCTGGAGATGTAAGTTCTTTCTTGATAAAAGCGTGATTTGCACTCAGTGCACCATCACTAAAGGAAAGACTGTTGCATAAGAGAGGTTCGACTTTCTTACCATTCTTATAGAAATGTCTTCCATAACCACCACTATTTTTAGGGATACGACCAATACTCAATGAGTTGTTATTACGGGCCGCTGAGAAATTTGGGTCCCAGTCTTCATCTGATTCAATATCAAGTCCAACTTCTTTGGCAATGGTATCAGTAGTGTAATCTTCTTCGTCATCATCGTCTTCATCCTCCGCATCTTGATCTTCATCTTCATCTTCATCGTCATCGCCATCAACATCCTCTTCATCTTCGTCATGGTCATCATCACTATCACTATGAGCATGACCGTCAATCTCAATTTCGTCCTCATTGGAAATTGATTTTGAAATTGATTTCGTACCAATTTCCTTATTCTTAGAAGGAATTAGCTCTATATCATCAATGAATATAGTACGGAGATAACAACCGTCTTTCTTATCATAAAGAACATCAGATTCGCTTGTCATCTTGTTTGTTGAGCTGGGTATAAATTATTCGCTTGCTTGAGTTTTATTCTGATAATTTAAAAGTAATTCAACGAGTTTTATCTTGAAACAGGAGAAAAAAGGGGTTGAGTTAAATATAGTGTGCTTGTAAGAATTCGTGATTAGTTGTCTCTACAGTTTAAGTTATCAAATAGTAATAGTTGCTGTCAATCTCTTATAAATTGTTGAAGTTTTCGCTATAGAAGTAAGCTAATGAATCAGAAAGAAAGTATCAAATCAAAATAAAAGAATAAAGAATACTAGAAGCTATGAGTGCAAATGAGGCAAAATACTAGGTAATTACAGGAAAGGCAACCGCCTACCCATCCATACTTTATCTGTCTGTTAGATAAGAGGAAAAATTAAAATAAAATATATGATTTGGCGTGCGGCTTAGATTTTTTTTTCCCCCATATCATCCGCAGAGTGAATTTTACTATGGGAATTTTCGTGTACGTGTGACTTTTATGTTGGTGAAGTAGGTGATTTGGAGTATTTTCTGATCGAAGAGACAAAGTTGTTGAATGAGATAGTGGTTGAAGGGATGTTGACTACCATGGGTGTTTTTGCTAGCATCAAGCGTGGTAGTCCATCAAGTGAGTTTGGAAAATTTCGCTTACTCGGACAATGAATAATTAAATCCGGGGGTTTGAAGAAACTATTGTAGAGTATATTTTCAATTGTTGAAGTGTATGGTTCTATTTCATTAGCCAGTAAGTGATTGCAAAGTTGTTTAGTAAGAGCAACAAGTGAATCAGAGATTGATTTTTGGTTGACTAAGGTGACATGCATAACCTTTTGTGTAGAGCTAGAAGGCTCATAGTTTTCATACGATAAATCAGGATTGTCACCGGTGTACTCTGAAGGCTCAACTAAGCTAAGAGGGTGGGAGTCAGCTTTAAAATAATTAGCAAAATCTGTAGTAGGCACATGAAACTCTATGTAAGGTCTAGTAGGTGAGTTTTCTTTGTCTTCTGTATGGTATAGCATATCCATGTGTGTCTCGACCATTTCTTTGATTCTATCCAAGTCTTCCCAACACGAATGTGAGTCTCTTACGTAAAACATAATATTTCTAATATCACAATGTGCACACCATGTTACAAGTCTAGCAGTTTCTGAGCAAATACGTAATACTTCAGCGGCTTTATGCGAGTGATGAGCCATTAACCACTCTGCTCTTAATGACAATGCATGTTGTGTTTCTTTCTTGGATGGGACTATCAATTCTTTATCTGCATTCAAATAAGGTTGTGGCATATCTGGTGGTGGTGGAACAACTAATGGACTCATTTCCAAAATGAAAAGTATTGACTCTGGAACTTCTACTCTTCCTAAAGATTTCTTAATTGTCATATAATCTGATGGGATAGTAGTTGACAGAGATCTTCTTTGAATTGCATTACCAATTCTGATAGGAAAGTATCTGATATCATGTAACATAGTGTTGATACGCGTTGAAATAAAATTGGATACCAAATTAGGATACTGACGGAAACTGTTATGGCTCTTGACTATAGAAGAAGACAAGGCGGATACTGAATCATGCTGAGTCAAGACGTCAGTTTTGGATTTGATAGGAAAGTCATTATTCTCCTTACTTAAGTCTTCAGGAAAATTACCCAGTGATAGTACAATTGACCAGAATTGTGATGAGAGCAATAAATAAATATACTTAAAAATTGCAGAATACTCAATATAAGTGCTGTAGATGTAATAAGACAATGTCAAAACTCGTCTGAAGAATCTTGTACGCATTGACTCAATGATTCCTTTGTTTGCATTGCTCACCCAATCTCCACCAGCATCAAAAGTGGAATTTAAAAGTGACTCAACTCCTTTAAGATGCTCTGATTGTCCAAACATAAGCGGAGTGAAAAATCGTGTATCTGTTGGTCTCAGGTATGGGACTAATATGCTTGATGCTGGTGATCCCGCCAGATCAAGATCAGAAGTTTCCTGTTTCTTGGGGGTTGTAGTGTCATTATCGTTTGATTCTGTGCTTGACATTTGAGTTCAAATTCAGTTTTTTAGTCTTTCAATTACCTTTGAAATGCAATCAGTTTACAACAAGCCTATCTCCATTTAGTTGAATATAATGGCTGTTAGGCGACTTTCTTGTTAAAATATAACTCAAATCTGATTCGAGGTTTCAAGTGTGGATTTACATAGGCTTCCCTTATATAGGCAAATTTCTTTGCTCTTCTTACATATATAGATATACTCCATAGATAACACACTCTTCATCTATCATAGCTCAATTGATTGTAAACAGCGAGATGTCTTCTAAGTGTTCTGATCCATGCAAACCTCAGGCATGCAGAATTCAAGGTATGTATTAACACTAAATCAACGAAGAATTGGGGTCAGCAAAGTACAACCTCGCTAATCATTTTAGAGATCAAACACTAACGATAACGTACATTATAGATTGCCTAAAAGCAAACAATTATAATGAATCTAAGTGTACTAAAATCATAGACGAGCTTTATGCCTGTTGCACAAACTTTTACAAAGAAAATGGAGAAGAGGCAAGAACTGTTTGTTGTCCAACACCTCATTTACTAAAATTGAAAATCTCTCAGAGACAGAAGGAGAAACTCGATGCAAATCTTGTATAAGATACTAGCAACACGCTTTCTAAAAATTTACGCATATATACATTTCAAAATTCACCCACGCTTCTCTTATATATAAATTAATGTCAATAACAATGCAAAATTATATCTATTGGAAAATGTCAGTTTAGGACCGCATAGCTAACGACTAATCAAGAGTCAAATAAGCACGACAAAACAGGCCGGAAAAAGCTATTCACTCTAAGGCTTACCCGAGCACGCTTGCAGCTCTTCAAAGAAG
Organism: Wenyingozyma methanosorbosa; assembly: GCA_030570755.1. Taxonomy (NCBI): domain Eukaryota; kingdom Fungi; phylum Ascomycota; class Pichiomycetes; order Pichiales; family Pichiaceae; genus Wenyingozyma; species Wenyingozyma methanosorbosa. The sequence goes on from JAJLWP010000008.1 coordinate 368,514, forward strand.
AACGGTCACATATTGATTAAATATGACCCGTGACTCTAATGGGCGCCTATAAATTAAAAACATTGTTAAAGAAAGGAAGAAGAGAAAAGTATTGGTAGTAGGTTAAAGTTACACTCGCAGAGGAAAATTTTTATAGCTAAAGATTTTTTCCTGCTGAATTTTGCTGGTAGTGCATTTGTGGTAATTCTTAAGTATAGAGACACTGCCTTATATTATAAGTGGTTTCAGTATACATATTAAGGATTAGCAACCTACATACGCCATAATCGTTGTCCTAGTGACGTTTGAAGGATGTCAGCATGATTACTGTGTTACACGGGCAAACCCACAGACTTGAAGGGCTAAAAAGAGAGAACTACAGAGTACTTAGTAAACTATTTACAAAGGCATGTGGCTCATCCTAACCTAGCTTCTAGTAACCTATTTAATCCATAATACACCCAAGTGTCTACATACAATCTACGCAAATTCAATAAAGAATATCAAAAACCAAAAACTTTAAAAGTTAATTGAAAGTGGAAGTTATATTAGTATATATATATGAGAGATAATAAATTAAAAGAGAATTTAATGTCTTCTGGATTCAGCAATGATTTTGTTCATTTCTTCAACCTTAGCCTTAGCTCTCTTTTGAGTACCTAATCTCTTCTTAGCTAACTTCTTAGCTCTCTTTTCACCAGCATTTCTGATTAATTCGATAACTCTTCTTTCATATGGAGCTAAACCAGCAACTTCTCTGACTAATGATCTAACGAAAGCGGTTCTCTTAGTAGCACCACGCTTCTTGTAGTGAGATTTAACTGAAACTTCTTTAGATTCAACTTGGTGTCCTTTGTTTAAACCAACAGCAATACCTATTAAGATTAATGAAAAAAATTTAGTTAGTAATTATGTCTTAGGTGATGGGTTGTTTTGGGGGTATAAATATAGGGGAAAAGGTTGTAGATAGCTGACTTCATAAATATTCGAGCAGGACTCAGATATGTTACTCTTAGTGTTAATTTTCATTATGTTATAGTACCAGTGATTATTTGATGATTTTGATGCTTGCTGAAAATTTAACGCATATCATAATTTTTACACAATCTTGACCATTTTCATCTGTACAAGTTCATAATCCTTCAGTGTAGATACATTAATCTCAAAACATTCATTTGTGTATGAATCAAATTGAAACAGTGCTTTTATACTTCATTTGATAGATATAGGTTATACATAGTAAATTTGATGTCTTTCATACAGTTCAATCTTTCATAATTTCAATGTCCTTAGATGATACGTAAAAACTTCATGATATGATTTCTCCAATGATAGTGATCATTTGATTCAATCTGCTGTCATATATCCATCTTGCTCAAAAGCTTTCATACATAATACAATTCACTTGATGTCTACTACACATTCAAATTCTTCTCTCATCCCATATAATTCTTTTCCCCCTATGAAACTTATATGCTCTTATTGGCATCCATTATTGTGCTTATTACATACCAGACTTAGCCATTTTGTGTATATTTATATGTATGAATAACTGTGTTAAAGATATATAAAAGATCTAAAAGAGTATTAGTAGTATCTAATATAGTAATATAAAGATACAGTATAAAATTTTTCAATATAATTTTCCTCTCCCTCTGTTCTCACTCTCTTTCTCTCACAATTTCTCAATTTCTTTTTCTTACTAAGAGAGAGATGGGGGAGTGAGAATTAGAGAATTTACAGAGAGAAAAAGTAATTTGAGTAGGGTAACTAGATGATTTGGTTCTTTATTTTCTTATGGTCGAGGGTTGAGGTGTTCATTACTTAAGTACTAGTATTTTATAATATGCGTGGGTGTGAGGGGTTGTTTGTTATTTGTAGATTCAAATCTCAGATTTTCTTCTTCTGACTGTGACTGTGACTGTGATTTTACATGGTGTGTGGTGGTCTTCTTTATTTCAAGTATCAGATTATATAATCTCATGTCTCTGCAGAGCATTTCAGATTGCACAGATGCACGGATGTTTAATGTCAGTTTCGTTAATAGTGTATGTCTGTGTTTATGTACATGTTTTGTAAGGAATATTACGTAATACAAATATCTATATAACAAGTGAATCAAGCTTGAGCTGAAGCTTCTGCACTTTCAGCAGTTTGCTCTAAAACCAAATCGTTTATTTCAACGTTATATTTTTCCATTTCTTTCAGCAAGTCTTGGAATGGAGTTGACTTACGTTCTCTCATAAAATCTCCAAAACTAAGATTACCTGGTGTGTGATATTTGACAATTGGATATAATTTGTGAATCAACTTTCTTCTACCTACTGTCACTTGAACCATCTTACCTTGATATTCACCTTTGTAGTATACCTTAACTTCAGTCTCGTCACCTTCTGGTGTCTGAGTCTTAACAACTTCATATCTTGGTATAGCCTCTCTATCACGTCTTTCTCTAGCTTTCAAGACATCGTATCTTAATTTCCATCCAAATGGTCCTAATTCCTTAATTCTTGCCTTCTTATCCTTAGTTAAATAATTATCTAATCCACCTTCTTTAGAAATTGTCTTCAAGACTCTTGTAGTCATCTTTATCTTAAGAAGTTTATTCAAAGTTTCACTCCAAACGGCTTTATTAATCACATTTGGCTTCCATTTTCTTCTACTCTTGTTTCTCATTTCAGAGATTTGATTACCAGAACTGATGAATTGTCCACCGTATAAACCTCTGTTACTTTGTTTGTAGATACGCGATTCACCATATGGATATTCTGGATATTGTGGTCTGGTCTTTGGAACGACAATTGTCTTCAAGTCTCCAACTTTGATTTCAGGTTTCACTTTTAATTGCCTATTCACAACATGCTTGTATGATCTAGCACTGGCGAAGCTAGACGTAGAGAAAAGTCTCCTACTTATTGAAAACAATGAGTTCATGATGTATGTATATATGCGATGCTAGTTTGAGTCTCTTTGTATTTTGTTCCCAATTGAATCCGTGGTGGTCTTGATATTATATTTGAGTTAATCCTCTCTATTCAGATGCACGTATGAGGATTGTGATGTGTATTGCTAAATATGCGATGTGGGGAATTAACACAGTTAATTGGAGTATACGTTTGATATGTGTACTGGTAGACTAGTAGACTCGCTTCCCTTACTTCACTATCACTATCCACTTCTACTCTCTCTCATCTATACGGTCTTTGATTTTTCATGAAAACTTTCGATGAAGTCGAGAAGTCTGTCATTATTTAAAGCGGGTCAGTAATTTTTACCTTATTTACTGAACATCCTTACACATAGACTATACTCCTGATCAATAAATATATTAATGGTTATCTACATATAGTTGCATACCTACCAAAATCCCTTCTTGATGGAACCCCATTTGTGCTTAAGATCGTTATGAGTACTTCTTAAAGCATCTAATTGAGCTTTGGTATTGTTATACTCTTCTTCTAAGCTAGATAATTGCTCTTCTAATAATCTGTTTTCTTCCATAACTTCTAAGTTTCTCTCCATGGTATTCTTGATTTCAAGCTCAAGATTGAGTCCTGACTCTTTGGAGACAGACAGAGCATCACCAGAAATACTAAGAGATTGTTTATTTGCTTCAACTTCACGCTCGACTGACTCTAATCTAGCAGTAAGATTGACTACCTGGTTTGAAAGCTTTTCATTTTGTTCACGTAAATTAGCAATCTCCACCTTACCTTGAACCATTTCATTTGCAACTTCGACATGTTCACGATTCAGTGTAGCATATGCAGCTTCAATCTTACGTATTTCTCTAATAAGCATACCATTCTTGGATCTAAGCTCATCAATTTCCTCTCTTCTCTCTTTTTCTTCTCTGTGAATTTCCTCATATTCGGCGGTATATCTCTTTAAATTTATAGGCAAGATCTTAATAGCCATGGAATCCTTTACGAAATCTTCCAAGTTATAAGTCTCGACGCTGATAACCTCCTTACTTGAGTTAGTTGTTGTTATAGTAGTTGCTGAATCAACAACGTCTGATGCTGAGTTTGGAGTTTGTATAAGATAATGATAGAATATCTTTTCTTTCAAGTATGGTAACAAAGTATCAAAGTTCAACAAGAGCATATATTCTTTGCTTTGGAGCATCAAGTTTATAGCAAATTTCAAAATTGATTCAATACCTTCTGCGATAACAACGTCGTAAATACGTAATACTAACTCTAGTGGAAACTTATAACCGAACAATGTCAAGAACCATTGTGTTGCATACATTGATGACTTGACACCTTGTCTCATCAAATGTGTATGTAAATCAGGTGCCATATCCTCCAATAATCTATCAAATTGATAAAGTTTAAGATGCAAACCTGGCATCTCTGGCAAGTATAATTCTCTAAATCCATAATTCTTCATCAATCTGATTAACATTGAGAAAGCTTCATGAGCTTCCATATTCATCAACAATGGAACAGTTATGAATGCCATACCCTGTGTGTATCCGACTTCATCATCATACAAACTATAAGCCTTGATAATCTCAAACAAATCATCTATCTTAGTTATCACAGCGCTATTACGTATGAAGCTCGTCCTCACTAAATCCCTCTTGATTGCCTTCTCGAATGAGCTATCCTTTTGCTTACTCTCTCTGAAAATCTCCTCAAGCTCAAAAGACTTAGAGTTTGTAATCAATTGCCATATCATACCTCTTAATTCTCTTGGAATACCATTTGTAATATGTTTCAGCAACTCATCTGGCTTCTCTTTGACAACTGTAGTGTAATCATTAGCTATCTCAGACCAAAATTCCCAGTCTATACCTTGTATCAGCTCATCGTTATTAGTGAATTGAATACCGGCTTTGATCTCATTGAATGTGTTTCTTAGACTATTGTTGGCGGTATTTTGAGTACCTACACTTCCTGGCACTTGCTCACCAGTTTCTTGGTTACCTTGCAGTCTATAAAGTGCCAAGTCATAATTTTCTGGGCGTGATAGTTGATTCAGTATCTCTTCGTTATTCTCGTCACCGTTAGGACTGCTATTACCTGAGTCGGAACTCAGTTTGAACTTGAACCAGTTCTTTACAGATTTTATAGACTGTGAGCTAGTACTATTATTGAGACCATTGGGACTTGTACCTTTGGATTCAAGCTGTGGAACATCATTGGATTCAATACACACTGGTTCTTCACCATCGGTGGTAGCCATGTTTTCTCTAGGTGGTAAAATAGGTGGAGGTGGTCTTGCCGTGTTTTCTCTTGGTGGTAAAGGAGGACTAGAAATAATAACTGATGAATCTGCTTCCATACTCTTGTCAACTGCTTCAATTGGCGCGGTTTCTGTTACTGTGACTTCTGGCTCAAGTTGCTTCTCTTCAATGACTTCATCCTTTGTTAATTCAACTGGAAATGGTGCAATTGTACTTATCTCTTCCTTTTCCTCATCAGCTTTGTCCTCGGATGACGCGAGTGTTGGTGCAGTTTCTTCAGTTGGTGTTGTTTGAGTGTCAGTATCAGCAGTATCGTTAGTTGAAGGTACTTCCTCTTCAGTAGCTGTTGGAATTGAACTGTCTACAATGGCTTCTTGAGCTTCTTCTTCTTTCTCCCGTTCATCCTCCTTGTCCATGCTTGACTCGTTCAAGCCATCCTCAGCATCCTGAAACCCTTGATCACCACCCATATCCGAATCAGACTCCGAAGCTGAAACAGTGGCGGATAATGATGCTCTCAATATATCTCTCGTCTCACTTGCATGTGTACCTTCCTCTTTTGTAGGCTTATCATCGGTATCCTCCTTATTGTCCGGGGTGCCCGTTATTTCAACGGCTTTCAAACTATTCACAACTTCCTCAGAAGTATCAATTGGGTCTTCTACTTGAGTTGTGCTTTCACCGGTGATCTTTTGTTCACTAATATCATTGCTTTCCTCGACATTTTCAGGCTCTTTGTCTTCGTTGTTGTCTGATGTACTAATGATATTTGTTTCCTCTATTTTCGCATCTTCTGCGTTATTATTCTCGTTATCTGAAGACATTGTGCTATAATCTCTTATCTAAATTATTTGTTAAAAAGCCAGTGATTATCCTCACTGATATCTTACTTGTTGCTAGCTGTTTTCAAAATATCAATGAATCAATCACGTATATATATCAGGTGCTTTATCGTAATAACAATAAAAAAAAGGTTATATTTGCATTTTAAGCGTTTGTATATTAAAGTACGATACTTTCTCTTTTGGTCTCAGTGTGGGATTGAGTTATGCACTACTTTTGATTACGTATAATTTATAGAACTTAACCAAGTCTATGACACTCTTAGTAACTATAATAACAAATCAATTGAATTATATATTCGTATATATATGATGGATGTAATATGTAAGTAGACGACCATTCGATTAGGTCAATAATAGAAAAGAATCACATAAAAAAATTAACAATAAAAATCATGAACAATAGAGAACGAGCTCTGTAAAATACCCCAAAAAAAAATAAACCTTATCAACTTGCCATATTAACCAAAACCCCAGTGTCGTAATCATGTGTCATATCATAAGAGTTAGACATACTTGATGTATTTATCGTAATACGTTCTGAAAATCTATCAAATGCATCACTGCCCATTGGTAACGATAACACAATTTCATCATCAATGAATGAAGATAATGTTGAAGAAGTGTCACAGTCCCTTGAATTACTTCTCGATAGGAGTGATGAACCAACATTATCATCACAGAAGTAGTAATCATTGCTCAAAGCATCGTGTGTGTTGGAATTGGAGGACAATACTTCGCTATATGTTGCCTTAGAGTAGCTAGAACCAGACGATGGAGTATTAGCTGAGAAATACTCAGAATCAGATCCTATTTCATTTGTCTCAAATTTAGCATCAGTGCAATTTGGTTTAACTACACCAGTAAGAATCTCGTTATCTCTGAGTAACATTTCCATCTTTTCAACTTCACAATTTGGAAAAACGAGTCTCACAATTGTACCATTGATAATTTGGGTCACTGGATTTCCAATTTCTCTGTGTATTTTCTTGATATCATTCAGTGTCATTTCCTTTCTCTTCAAAGCGTCTCTTTCTGGTTTGAGAAATGCATCTTCTAATGAGCTCAAGATCTCATTATCTAGGATTGCGATTTCGGGCACTTTAGGTGCAATTGTTTCTGGAACACTGAAATCAAACTCGACAACACAACCTGAGTATTCCTTTGTAGAAAATTCTGAATTGGTCTTTGCTAATCTCATTGCTTCACTGACGTACTTCGAAGACACATTCTTGGAGCCATTATAAACTTCGATAGTCTTGAGATTATCATAAAGTTTGAATGGGAATGTATACTGATCAAAACCTTTTGTTTGAATCAAATTTGTGAGATTTTTAATAGTTTTCGCGGTAACGCTTGGACCAGCACAAGTACTGTAATTTCTTTGATGATTGGTGAAATTGGAATACAATCCGCTTCCAACTCTAATACCAAAAGATGCAGAAGAGTACAAAAAGACATTCGAGTCAAAATTGAAACATCTGTGATCTCTGGATGTGTTGAAAGGTTTGAATTGACACATTATGGAACGGGTAGCTTGTGAAACAGATTTCTTCGATGCATGAATTGTAGATGGACATGCAAATCTAGCACTACTTGTGGAGAAACTTCTTCTCATTTGGGTAAAGGGGCATGAACAACAAGCTTTTCTTCTTTCAGCGGTTGTAGCGGCAGCAAAAGACGAAAAGTATCTTCTTGACCAAAAGCTGAAATTGTTGTAGTTTGAGTTACCTCTACGATTCTCTCTTGAAAAGGGGTTTTCCTCGTGGTTGTTTTGATCATTTCTCACTGGAACACGTTCAAGTACACCACTTGCAGCTCTTTGTCTTTCTAATAACTGTTCCGCTAAATCATCTAATGCTTCACGGATATGCTTTGCAGTTCTCTTAGAAGCTGAAATAATCTCTCTTATCCTACTTGACATTTTGTATGTTTGTTTTGTAGTTCGTAATATGTTATAGTAGTATTGTAGTATGAGATAATCTGTTTATCTCAGTGTCTAGCCTGATTGTTTAAGACTGGCTTCAAAATCACTGCTATAATACTGGAAAAAGCAGAAAAGAATAATATATTTGATCTATGTGTGTGTAGTGTTGAAGTCGCTATATCATTAGCAAAGTCTAGACACGTTGATTCTCTGACTAAAATCACTCAAATGTACTGTCTTCTTGTTGTATACCACAGGCTCACACTGTTAACAATGACAGAAAAAACAAAAACACTGCGGAGAACAAATGCCTAGGGTGGCAAATTATTGATAGTTTCAACCAACTATATCAATAAAATAGTTTCAACAGATACACGAAGTACGTATATATGAATAACTAATAGATGATAAACCGAAATAAAGTACAAGTATGAAAGAAACTTGTAGTAGAATAACAAAGTAAAGGACAAGGGAAAAATGAAACGGACAAGGAGGAGAAGAGCAATTTATTTAAAAAAAGAAATTAAAAAAGATGATTCATAAAAAATAGTTTAAATTTTTGATTATATAATCTTATCTTTAATCCGATATCGCAGTGTGAGTTTTATTATTTTTAGGTTACTTTATATACTTAAATTAGATACCTCTGATTCTGTTGGTCTGAGTGACCACTTTATCGTCAATTCTATTCACTTTTTCAGCAATGATCTTCATCTTTGTATTATGGCTGTCAACTTCATCAGAGATAACCATTGCTTTCTTCCTCAGATTCGAGGCAAGTTTGTTAGCTTCATCCATATTTTGAGAGAACTCAACTTCCATTTTCTCGTCTTCTTCGTCATGTTCATTACTCAAGTATTTTGAAGCTTCTCTTACTCTTCTATCATAATCGTATTTAGCAGCAATGTCAGACTTGCCTGGGCCTTCAATCTCTGAACCATCGGCTTTCATCTGACCTGCAATCTTATTTTGGTTATGGTACAGATCACTACTCAAAGCACCATCTCTTTCTCTATCAAGTTGCCTCTGCGCTAAGAATTTTCTCTCTGCTGCAGCATTTCTCTTCTTCTTGGTGAATGGGTTGTTTGTCTTGATGTGGAAAAGGGAACGATTGTAATGCTCTAAATCCTTGACATGTTCATCAACAAATCTCTGTTGAGTATCAATAACATTAAGATCATTTTCTGTTGCGTATAACTTCTCACGTTGAGCTCCAAGAACACCCAATGTATTTGTAGCAGTATCGTCGGCATTACGTAAATGATTCAGTATATTATGACTTGATTGCACTGTGGCTTCTCTAACGTCTTTTGTCTGTCTTTGAATTCTTCCAATTTCTTCTTCTTCTGAGTCAATTTGATCTTCAAGTTGCTCAGAGTATGGATCGTAACCGATTTGACCTTGCTGTTGCTGAGAGTGACCTTGTTTTTGATCGGTGGCACCTGGATACTCGTTGAAATCAGGCTCATCGTAATCATCGATAAGTGCGTTTTGTTGAGCATATGGATCATATGGAACTTGTTCTTGTGCTTGTGTTTGTGTTTGTGCTAGTGATTGCGCATCTTCTTGCTGGTAAGTGTGATATGATGGAGCAGCACCCATAACTGAGGCTCCACCTGCTGCTGTATTATTTGTCGCATATCTTTGTAACTGCTCTTGTTGACTTCTATGATTAGATTGTTGTGAGTTATCCACTGCGTATGGATCATATGGTACATTAGGTATAGCGGTAGAATCATATGGTGATGCAGATGTATTATTTGAGTTACCTCTTTGTGTGAATCTATTAGCACGAGATGATGATGGCGCCTGATCAAGAGATTGGGGCTGCTGTTGATTTGATGATGAAGGTTCTTGCCCTCCATCTTCGATATTTTCCTCGCTGTTCGAACTTTTCCAGTTACGTGGTCTAAAGAAATTGGCCTGTTTGTTAGCAGCTCCTTCTTTAGCGTATTTTGAAAACTCTTGAAACTTGAATTTCCTATTTCTGACTTCATCTTCATTATCACGTTTTACTCGTGCCCCATTCATCTCCAGGTACTCTTTTGACTGATCATCGGTCATCTCCTTTGGAGGTTTGAAAAACTTCTTTAATCCCATGTTTAGTTGTATGTATTGTGCTTATACTCAAAATAAGAAATGAATTATATGATATATTATCTTGAAAAGATTAAAAAAAACTGTCTTGTAAACTGACGTTATTGTATTAACAGATAAGCAATATATAATTTTTATCAGTTCTGTTTCTGTGTGTAACTATTTTTGTAATTTTTTTTTTCTCTTTTTACACCATGACATTTTAACTGCGCCTTGTAATTGCAATAGATAGGGTAATTTATTCTCGCGACAGTTGTGGTTGTTGTATGGAGTATACTATACACTATGTATAGAGTGAGTAGATTGATATAGTAATGATAGAAGAGTCTGCTAGAGCACTAATCAATCATACACAGACTATTGTAGTATCTAAACGTAAACCAGTAGAGCCATAAGCATAACTTTTAATCAAAAAGTATAACCTCAAGATGATTTGAGAAACATTAAATAATTAGTTTTCACGAGATTACAAGATCTGATAAAGATTTGTTTACTAAAGTATTGTATCTTATCGATTACATCCAAAACCTTTAGTAAGAAACAGACAAGTGTAAGATGACCCTAAAACTGGCTTATTCTAGCTAGTATGGTCAGGTATGAGGATTTTCGAATGCTACAATTCTTCTAAGCGTATATTACGCCCAGCTTGAAATGTACCAAGAAAGGGGAACCTCGAAGTTACTACAAATAGCATTAAACTCAATGAAAACTTGCCCTCTGAACATCAGAAACTGAGTTCTTTCACTGCAAAGTTGATGAGATACTGAGTACATAGACACTTTTGCTTGATATATCAAGGATTCCCACTACGAAACTTTCTTAAAACATAAGTACGACAATCACTTTACTCAGACCTTGAGCCACAGACGTTATTGAATCATGAAATAAGCTTATTTACACTTATGTAAGCATCCAACTCCGAATAGCATAGCCATTATGGATCATTCTTCAACTGAAATTTTTATTAAATTTAGAAACGTTCGCAATGAATGAGAGAACGCGTACGGCTGGCCGTGAATATGCAGGTTTTCAATGCACGTACTGAAAGAATTTTTTTTTCGCGCAAATTTTTTGGGCTTGCACTTTTTTATAGAGTAGTGTAGTGCTAACTGCCAGTGAATAAAACGCGCGAGTGCCGTAAATCCTAATGCACTGTACTGCACTTGTCTTATTTACTTTTTTCAGTTCGAATTGATTGCTATTGGATAGTCTATGTAGTTTGATACATTAACGATAAGATAGCTGATAAGAATTAGGTCATAAACTAAAATTAACCAAGTCGTATGATATACATATACAGGGGTCCAGAAAACTAGTCTAAAAATCGTACTAAAAACTTAAAATCCATAGTATATGCATTAGTAATTTGAATTGACAGGAGAAAAAAATTTTAAAATTTAGGCCGTGTTATTATTTTTTTTGTATATAGTAGCTAAGTACATTATATGTGCATGCACTAACACAATATGAATCATTTTCTTGACTTTTCTTTCAAAATTTTGATTCCCACTCATTTATCTTCTAACAGAATGTTAGTATCTACTACTAAAATTAGTCACCATCTCATTTATAAGCCCTAAAAAAAAAACATTCTCTCATTGTAAAGAGTGGTGTACTGTATACCTAGTATTTTACAAATTTTTTTTTAGTACTTGCTTAGCCTGGTCCTAATTTTCTCGAATCGCAAAGATTCCAGATCTTGTATATACTATTACTTTCTATTTAAAGTAGCAAACTACGATTTACACATTTGTAATCACAAGTTTTTTTGGTTTGACAACCTGAGATCTACACATTACACATCGGAGATACACTTGCCATGTATAGAGCTAAGTAGATCTGCCTCAAGTTGCAACTGAAATGAAATTATAAATCAGTATAGATGAAATTTTTTTTCTTCCTGACGGGCATTTAAAAATCATGTTAAACAAATGTCCTTTGTCCAAAACAAGAAAGTGTACCTTATTGTTTACAAACAATATATTTTTTTTACAGTTTTTATAGTAAGCTGTATTTTTATTCTACATCTACTTTGTTTAACTTTGAGTCTTTCAATAATCGTATATCTAATGAAGAGTCAGCTTCTATCTACAATATACCTGGCCCACCTATTATTAACAAGCCACAAGCAATTGTAATGACTTCAAAGATGAAATGGTGTAAAGTGCCAATTGCAAGCCAAGTCTAAGATCATTCTCACTCATATTTTTTGCTGCCTTGTAAAATTACTGTAAATAGGCAACAACTGACTACTTTCAGTTACAAAAAAAGGCTGGACTTGGTAGCCACCTGTCTACCTACCAGTTTCATCAACAAATGTGGCTAATGATGGCAAATCGGCCAGTACTATTACCATATTTGGACGCTACAGGGGGGATTCCTTATTGTTTACAAAAGTTAAGCAGATTTTTTACGCCACGGTAATTTCCTAATTAAGTAATTTGTCTATACTTTGTTTATGTAGATAATTTTCTACCCTTGCTACATTTCAACTCTTTATCTTAGCTTACACAAAAGCTATTTTGACGCATCAACTTCGTATAATTGTGTGGTAAGCTCTATCAATTGATATCTCTTCACAAGATCTTGAAATTTATCGACAATCAAAATTCAATCCACGCTATTAGCTCACTAGTAATAGCAATCAAAGTGTACTACTATAAATAAAACAAAAATCGTGCTTTACAATTATAAATACCAAGCTTATCTTTTCACATTTTAAATGCTTAGTAAGAATGCAACATCCATTATCCAAAATATACGAATCACTAGTGAAAGGACAAGATATTGTGAAAACAGAGTATGTACATACATTTCATGTATGCATCTAAAGTTTTCACTACTTTCAACCAGTAGGAAGTAACTTCAACTGCTCTGAATTTCACCTATAAAAATTTAAATAATAGATTCAGCTGCATAATTGACTAATTAGTATTTTTTTTGTGAAAGGTACGAAATAATGAAAACAATAGATTTTATTGAAGATACAGGAAATTACGGCAGTCGCGAAGGTTTTTTTGAACAATGCATTTTTAACATTACGTATATACATTTTCTAAGGGAGTATATGGCCTATTGAGCATTCGTTAAAAGTTCTAGAGCGTAGAGAGACTGAATCAATACTTAAAGTTTGGAGATAACGCTTTGTCGTATAAAGATAAAGCCTACAGAAGATTCACGCTATAATTTTCTTTTACTCACTAATACCATTAAATCTTCATACAGCCACAACTACTGGCAATCTGTGCAAGATATATACACTACATGAAATTGATTATGTGGTAGTCTGTGGAACGTGGTAAAAGTGTAAAAACAGTTTAATGCATCAAGAGTAGAAAAAATATAGATTGCAACGTCTGTCGGCTTACTTATTCTAGATAAGTAAATTTGTAAAGGAGTGGTGAGTGAGGAAAATGATAATAATATGTGCGCTTCGCGATGAAATTGAGATTGGAATGAAAAGCTTTCTCAAAATAGTAGCAATCTTAGATATCTTTGGGCCTTGTGTTGTTATGAAGATATTGTTTACAGCAGTTGATTCTCTCTAATCTATCCTAATCTTTACTTATATATACTCCTGAGAAATCCTCAATCATATAATCCAATTTTAAGACATATAGCATTTATATTTAAGCAATCTTACATAAAACCATAGCTAAGCATTTTTTTCTATTTTCCGCACTGTCTTTACCAATTTCTCAGCCTGAAATCCACGAACGCGAGTGCGAAAAATGCGAGAAATTCAGGGAAAAGTACGAAAAACGAGATAAAAAAGCGCGAGATATACTAGAAAGGCGCGCGCGATAACAGTTGAGCAGCTTGTTCAAGCTGTTGTTGCCTGGTAGCATACAGAGCCACCATACAATAATAGTAAAGTTGTTAACAGCGCCTTTTATCGTAGGTAGCTTGTTGTTTCTTTTTTTTTCTCTTAATCTTTGTTTCTTTTTTTAGTTGGTTGCACAAGCTGATTACTCTTTTTTAAGGTAACTTCAAGTCTGTAATAGATTCGATTCTAACTCACTCACTATCAATTACTCACCAATTACAAAAGCGTTTCAAATTAGTAAGATAAATTACATGCGTATACATTGAGACTAAAAATCCATGTAATTATATGAATCAACTTTAAATTCTATTAATATGGTTCCTTAAACTAAAGGAAATTTTTTTAACAATTGTAGCATATTCAAATCATAACTGTAAAAGAAATGTCCCATACCTAAGAATTTTATCCAATATGCATGAGACAAATTTTGAGAAAAACAATTTTTTTTAGTTTATTGTGTCTCAGCTTATAGTCATAAACTTTGCATTTTTTTACAAAAATACAATAAGATGTTACCAATTAGGTAATTTTTATGTATTTTACTATTGTCTTTCCATGTAATTCGTTGAAAACATTCCATAGAACAGGCAACTTTCTCTTGATACTCTTGCATTTTTACTTTTCTCTTTCTTTTTTTATATTATTTTTTTCTCTCCTTTGTCAAGAAGGACAAAGGTACGAAGCAACTTCATTCATGTTTTCATTTTTCCTTTTCCTTTCTTTTTTTTTTTAATCATTATTACTTTTCTGACATACATACATTCCAAATAGTTCTTCATACAGATTCATTCCCTATCCAAAACAACCATCTGAATTTCATCCTTGTTATCTTATAAGAAAGCTGAATCCTGCTTGTTTATTTGTTCAAGTTTTATTAAACTTTGTTATATCTTAGAATATAAAAACAAGTTTTTTCTAAATCTTATTTAGTTATTCAAATTCATTCGCTAACCATCTAATAACATAACAGATAAAAGGAAAAAATGAGATTCTCTACTTTATTAACTTCCACCGTTTTGGCTTTATCCACCGGTTTAGCTTCCGCTGCCACTTACTCTAACTCTTCTTCATCTGCTACTACTTCTGTTCCAGATGTTGTTGAAACTCCATACTGTATTGGTTCTCAAGAAGACGGTAGACCAAAATGGTCCATTTACGTTCCAACTTCATTAAACTTTGACTCTGTTGAATTATTATCTTTACAAGAATCTTCCAACTTTGACTGGTCCGCTACTAGCCCATCCGTTGGTTACGGTAACTCTGAAGACGGTGCCTTCTCCGATGCTGATTTCGAAGATGATTCCACCACTTCTGAAGTTGACGTTACTGTTCCATCTACTCCACCAACTGGTTACTCTTTATTAAGATTACAATTCTACGGTACTCCAGCTTCTCCATACGGTGAATTCTATGCTGCTTTCGCTTGTACTGTTAACACTCCAGGTGCTATCAAGAAGAGAGATTCAACTGTTTACTACGTTTCTGCTACTATTACCATCTCTGAAGACGGTTCTTCATCAGTCTCTGTTTCTACTACCTCTACTTCTTCTGCTTCTGAATCTTCTACCTCTGGTGATGACAGCTTAATTACCGTTACTTCAACTGTTCACGCTTCATCTACCGTTTCTGCTACTATTACTTCTTGTTCTGATGGTAAATGTACCGCTTCTGCTGAAGCTACCGGTGTTACCGTTATCACCACTGTTACCGATGGTGTTACCACTGTTTACACTACTTACTGTCCATTAACATCTACCACTGAAGCTGTCTACTCTCCAGTTGAATCTGTTGTTACTGTTACCACCACCGTTCCATGTGAACCATACACCACTGAAGGTGTTACCACTTACACTACCACTGTTAATGACGTTGTTACCGTCGTTACCACTGATTGTCCAGTTACTTCTTCTGAAACCGCTTCAGTTTACACCACTACTGTCTACTGTGACACCGAATCTGCTGAATTAACCACTTTCGCTGTTACCAAGACCTCTACTGTCTACTACACCTCTACTGGTACTGACTCTGAAGGTTCCACTACTACTGGTGCTTCCACTGCTGAAGAAACCACTACTACTACTGCTACTTACATCTTAGTTACCTCTACTGAAGGTTCTTCTGCTACTTCAACCGCTGCTGCCACTACTGCTACTGCTGAAACTACTGAAGGTTCATCAACCGCTGCTGTCTCAGTCTCATCATACGCTAATGCTGCTGCTGGTAAACAAGCCGTCGCTGGTTCATTATTCGGTGGTTTAGTTTTCATTGCTGCTTTCTTCTATTAAATGATTTGAATTTAGTGTGAACAACACTTTATCAATCATTATAATAACAAAAAACAACATATAGACATTACGCACGATCGAGACAATTTTTCAAATGAACTTCATTTTTTACATTAAGCAACTGATAAAACAATTTAGAGTTTGATTAATTTATTTATTTTACTTTTCATTAGGAACAACAACAGCATGGTTATCTTTCAAACTTCTGAAAGATTAATACCCCAATCATATTTTCACTTCTTTAACACTCTTATTTATGCTCTTTTTCTTATGTTTTACGCTAGTCATCTATTAGAATCACGATAATTAAGAGTTTGTATTATTATTTTACTCATTATATTCTATCAAATGCATAATACTTCATTTTGCACCCCAATTGAAATTATTGGAATAAGATTTACATTCTTTTATTTTGTTTCTTCATTCATTCCGATTTCAATTACTTCTAATAATTTGTTAGTTTTATACCCTTTACAATTTTGTTACAACTTTTTTTTTACTTGGCTTTTGAAAGTATAGATTTCAAGCTTACGAGTGAATGCACTTCGCATTACCATCTCTAAATATTTTTAATAAATTAAAACTTTAATTTATACTAATTAAAAACCATATGATTTCTTCATTCTGTCTTGTGACGACTTGTAGAATGCGTATAAAATCGTACTCTTATCGTACAATTCGTATGCAATTAGTGTGATAATTTACGAACACACAATTACGTATCATATGTCACGTTTAATCCGAGGCGCTTATTTCTTTTTGAAATCAGCACTAAAAATCGAACTAAAAATGGGAAATAATTATAACCAGCCCCTTCCGCAAAATGCGTGAATTTATTTTTTATTTTATAGAGCGCGCTCCTTGAGGGCGGAAAAGAGGGTGATAATCTTAGCTTAGCTTTAGTAGTAGCACAGCCTCAATATCCAAGGTCAGGTGATTATTTTTTCAAGAAAAATAACATCTTTACACCAAATGGAGGGACCGTGCATCACTCAATTTTATATGCGCCGTATTATTCAAGCTCTCAAGCTTGATTGGGATTAAGCTAGTTCAAACTTGCTGTCCTATTGTGAGCTTAACGAGGTTTTGATTTACGCGTATATATGGTGGTAATTATTTACTGATTGGCTATAGCATACAAGTTAATAAGAGATGCAACCTTTCACATGGCAAAACAAGTCGAAAAGGTTTTCCATATCGGGAGAAACTCCCTATACTTCCAGTAGTAGTATGTCACATTCTTATCTATCTTCATGCATGCATAGTTTTGACAGGACCCCCCACGATCCTCATTTAGCGCTATGCTGAATTTTGTTTTTAACTCATTCGAGTTGATTACTAACTGATATATGTTTATGTAATTAGAAGTGCCCATGCAAAACCAGTACTATTACCCACAAAATAGATTTAACAATGCATTCTCACAGATAAACAATACTCAAGGTCAGTCAAGTATAGGAGGTGGATATCAAGCCAGTCAGTTCAGAGGAGGTAATGGAAGCCAGATATTCTCGAATCCAAATACTTCATATGATAGACAAGGCTCCCCAGAAACTTACTCTTCATACTACGACGCAAGGTATCCTTTACTCAACCTGGATTGGAAGTCAACCAAAGACTGCCCAGGTATCGCTAAAGTTGCATTGAGTTCATACCGTGAAGATTCAACGAACAGGCTGAATGTCCTATATGGTACACCACATAGAATTGATGAGCCAGGAAACTTAGATGACGATGACAGGAGGACAGAGTCTTCTTATTCTAGTACGAGCGGTAATTCTAGCAGGAGCGGAAGTGTGCCCAACTTACTAGACAACAACAATAGCACAAGGAATAGTCCCAATTCAGAGAACTCTGCCGTTGATTATTACACATGGGACAAATCACTTGAAATTTCGGTTAATTACCCAGTGACGAGATTACAATGGGATCCTTCGATGACTTTAGGATTCAGTAATGTCAATAGACTGGCCACTACTTCTGAATGTCTCCGAATCTACGAAGTGGTACAGAACACTACAGAGTTACCAAACAATAATATAAACAATAAGCAAATGCCTGTGAATGAAAGATTGATGGAAGTAGCAGCACTGACTAACTCAAAGACGAAAAATTTTAACAAGTTACCTCCTGTTACTTCCTTTGACTGGAACTACTCAGAGAGAAACCATATTATAACGTCATCAATAGATACTACTTGTACCTTATGGGATTTATCAAGAGGCTCAGGAGTGGCCAAGACCCAACTTATTGCTCATGATAGTGAAGTATTTGACGTCAAGTTCCTGTTTGGAGACAAGAATGTGTTCACAAGTTGTTCATCAGATGGATCTATAAGAGTGTTTGATCTGAGATCGTTAGATCACTCTACCATTATTTACGAGCCTCAAGCCGCCACAAAGTCTAACACTTCATCCATATCAAACGATTCTGGCATGTCTGGAGAGGCAACATCTACATCTTCTGCATCTACTACAAGCAACACAGTCATTCCTTTATTGAGATTAGCAACTTCGAAATACAATGGAAATCATGTTGCTGCAATCGAGGCAAATAGCAATAGAGTCATAGTATTGGATCTAAGATACCCAGGAAATCCAATACGGATACTAAATCATCATTCAGCCCAAGTCAACTCGATTGAGTGGCATCCATACAAGAATTATCTTCTTACTGCATCTGATGACTGTCAGGTGCTCTGTTACGATTTATCAAACATGAAAATGCGCACTTCTACAACTGGTCATAATGGCACTGAGACTGGTAATACGAATAAAAGAAAAGCCAGCTCTACTTCAGGTCCAGAAGGACCATCAGGTAATACAAGCTCAAGTGTCTCGTCTGATTCATCTGATACTGAGTTCCCAATACTAGGATTCTCAGATGAGTTAGAAATCAATCAAGCATCATGGAATGGTTCTGGTGATTGGATTGGTGTTAATAGTGGTAAAAGATTTCAAGCTGTTAAGATTGAGTAGTTTCTATATGTAATTTATAAGTACTTACTTCATTAATGTAATTCATTTACCTATCCATAGATAGATCTACTGCTATAGTGACTTCTTCAAGATTCAGTTAACGGGATCTTGACTCCGCGCACGGTGTGTTTTGTATTTTTTTCCCTGACTCGTTTCGCGTGGGAAGAAGTCAGAAGAATTTTTTTTCTTTTAGGACAACTAAATAAATAGTTTTCACATTCCTGTTTTTCGTATTTTTAGATCCTTTTTCAAAAGCATCCGTTATAACACTTCTTCACGATTTGATACTTCTTTCATTGACATTATTGCTTTATCAAATAGATATTAAAAGTGTAAGTATCTCTCTTTATCAAGAAGAACGTTTCTTATCTCAACCCCAAATTTTTCTTTCTCTCTGACTCTTTCTCGCGTTCTTTAGACTCTGGAAAGTTAGATTACCTGACTCCTGGTCCTTGTTAGATAGCTGAACAGCAGCTGATCATCATATTTTAACTGTTATTACCTATAGCACTTCTTCTTTCTTTGGTAAGATTATAGAACATTGGTTACTAACTTGCTTAAACTAAAAATACAGAACACAATGTTAAGAACTTCAATTAACAGATCTTATCGCTCTGTTTTACGTGCCAGAAATGTAGCCGCACAACAAGTAACAAGTTTTAACTATAAGCCAGTTACTCTTGTTTCCAAGAGATTCAACTCAATAAAAACCGCTGATATAAGTTCTGAGAATTACAAGAATGCATACAGTCCAAGTTTAACCGGTGCTGTGAGTCCTTTGAAGAGCTTAGACTCTTTCCAAAGAAGACACTTGGGTCCAAACCCAGATCAAACTGTCTCCATGTTGAAACAAGTCGAATGTTCTGATCTTGATGAGTTTATCACTAAAGTTATTCCAGAAAACGTGTTGATCAAACGTAAATTGAACGTCCAACCTTTGAAAGGTTACACCGAGACCGAGATGATTGCTAGATTAAAGGAATTGGCAAACAAGAACAAAGTCATGCGTTCATACATTGGTAAAGGTTACTACGGTACCATCTTACCACCTGTTATTCAAAGAAACTTGCTTGAGAATCCAGGATGGTACACATCATACACTCCATATCAACCAGAAGTGTCTCAAGGTAGATTAGAAAGTTTATTGAACTATCAGACTTTAGTTTCTGATCTTACTGGTTTACCAGTTGCCAACTCTTCATTGTTAGATGAGGGTTCAGCTGCTGCTGAGGCAATGATTATGAGTTTCACTAGTTTAAGAGGTAAGAAGAACAAGTATTTTGTCGATGTTAATACTCATGAACAAACATTGAGTGTGTTGAAGAGTAGAGCTAATACTCTTGGTATTGAATTGGTTATTGTTGATTTAGAATCTGATGCAGGATTGAAAGAATTGAAAGACAACTCTAACAACGCTTGTGGTGTCTTAGTCTCATACCCAAAGACTACTGGTTCCATTGGTTCAATTGAAAGATTGCAAGAAATTTCCGAGATTGTTCACTCAGCAAACGGTTTATTATCAGTTGCATCTGATTTAATGGCCTTAACTTTATTACACCCACCATCTAGTTTCAACGCTGATATCGTTCTTGGTTCATCTCAAAGATTTGGTGTTCCAATGGGTTTTGGTGGTCCTCATGCTGCTTTCTTTGCAGTCACTGAAAAATTACAAAGAAAGATGCCAGGTAGATTAATTGGTGTTTCTAAAGACAGATTAGGTAACAGTGCTTATAGATTGGCTTTACAGACCAGAGAACAACATATTAAAAGAGAGAAAGCTACTTCCAATATTTGTACCGCTCAAGCTTTATTAGCTAACATTGCAGCAATGTACTCTGTTTACCACGGTATTGATGGTTTGAGAAGTATCTCTAAGAGAATCTTTGGTTTGACTTCTATCTTAGCAGGTGAAATCTCTAAAAACAGTGCTAGTTTCGAAATCTTGAACCAAGGCGATTTCTTTGATACTTTAAGTATCAAATTGAAATCTGAATCTGCAGACTCATTCTTGAGCAAAGCTGTTAATGAATACGGTATGAACTTCTTCAAAGTCAACGACAGTCAAATTCAATTATCACTTGATGAAACAGTTACCGAGTCAGATTTACAAGATTTAATCTCATTATTCGGTTCCAAGACAGAAGTCTCTGAAACAAAGAGCTTACCTGAATTCCCAAGTCAATTGACTAGAAACGATGAAGTCTTGACTAATTCTGTCTTCAACAAATACCATTCAGAAACCGCTATGTTACGTTACATGTATAAATTACAACAAAAAGACGTTTCATTAACTTCCTCCATGATCCCATTAGGTTCATGTACTATGAAACTCAATGCCACAGTGGAAATGATCCCAATTACATGGCCTGAATTCTCCAATATCCATCCTTTTGTTCCAAGAGATCAAGTTGATGGTTATATGGAATTAATCAAAGAGTTAGAGAAAGACTTAGCTGAAATTACTGGTTTCCACAGTACTACCTTAATGCCAAACTCTGGTGCTCAAGGTGAATATACAGGTTTAAGTGTTATTAGAGAATACTTGAGATCCAAAGGTGAAACAAGCAGAAAATTAGTGTTGATTCCAGTTTCTGCACATGGTACAAACCCAGCATCTGCTACTATGGCTGGTTTGAAAGTCATCCCAGTGAAATGTTTAACTAATGGTAACTTAGACTTGAACCATTTAAGAGAAGTTGCCGAGAAACACTCCAAGGAGATTGCTGCTATTATGATCACATATCCATCTACATATGGTATGTTCGAACCATCTATTCGTGAAGCTATTGATATCGTGCATTCTCACGGTGGACAAGTCTACCTTGATGGTGCTAATATGAACGCTCAAGTTGGATTAACTTCCCCAGGTGATTTAGGCGCTGATGTGTGTCATTTGAACTTGCATAAGACTTTCGCTATTCCTCACGGTGGTGGTGGTCCAGGTGTTGGTCCAATTTGTGTTGCTGAACACTTGACTCCATTCTTACCAAGTCATCCATTCACTAGTAACAACATTGATCCAAAGGGTATTAGCCCTGTTGCATCTGCTCCTTTTGGTTCTGCTTCTATCTTACCTATCTCATACTCATATATCAAGATGATGGGAGGTGAGAATATCCCATACTCATCCATTATCGCTATCTTGAACGCTAATTACATGATGTACAGATTGAAAGATCACTATAAGATCATGTTCTTGAATAATTCTGAAGAGAATAAGATCAAGTATTGTGCACATGAGTTTATCATTGATTTAAGACCTTTTAAATCTATTGGTATTGCCGCTATTGACGTTGCTAAGAGATTACAAGATTACGGATTCCATGCACCAACTATGTCATTCCCTATACCCGATACTCTTATGATTGAACCAACTGAGTCTGAGAACTTGGACGAGTTGAACAGATTTGTCGAGTCCATGATCTCAATCAGAAAAGAGATTCAAGCCGTGGAAGAAGGTAAATCCGATGGTGCTATCTTAAAGAATGCACCACATTCCTTACGTGATCTTATTGAAACCAGTGAGGAGGAATGGACAAAGACCAGATCATACACTAAGGAACAAGCAGGTTATCCATTGCCTTTCCTCAAGGATTTCAAGACCTGGCCATCAGTTACTAGAGTTGATGATACTTACGGTGATAAGAATTTATTATGTACTTGTCCAACCGTGGAAGAATCCGTCAATGGATTATTCGATTAAATTCCTGATTCTTGAATTTGTGTATACTCGTATAGATAATAAATAAGATAATAAACTTGAAAAAAAAAAATGAATATAATAAACAGGTCGATAAAAATCATCTATCAACTTCACCAAAGACCAAGTCCATGGTACCGATAATAGCAACGGCATCAGGAAGTAAATGACCTCTTGAAATATGATCAAAAGCGGCAAGATGCGCAAAACCAGGGGCTCTAATCTTGCATCTATAAGGTCTCTCTGAGCCATCACTCACGACATAAACACCCATTTCACCCTTTGGTGCTTCAATACAAGTATATGTTTCACCCTGTGGTACAGAATAACCCTTTGTGAAAATCAAGAAATGGTTAATCAAAGATTCCATGTCGTTCTTGATGAGTTTCTTTGATGGTGGAGAAACTTTATAATCTTCAGATTTCACTGGTCCTGGTGGCATGTCGTTAATACACTGTTCTATAATTCTTAAAGACTGTCTGAACTCGAACATCCTGATCAAGTATCTATCATAACAATCACCTCTTGTTCCCACAGCGATATCGAAATCTACCTTGTCATAAGCATCGTAGGGTAGACTTTTCCTGATATCGTATGGGATTCCTGAACCTCTGAGCATAACACCCGTGAGACCATAAGCTAAAGCATCGTCATAAGTGACAGTACCGATATTAACAGTTCTTTGTTTCCAAATTCTATTATCTGTAAGCAACTCTTCAATTTCATCCAATCTATCACCAAATTGCGTGGCCCAGATATAAATATCATCTAATAACCCAAAGGGGATATCCTGAGCAACACCACCTGGTCTCACATACGCTGAGTGAAGTCTTGCTCCTGAGACTCTTTCGTAAAACTCCATTAGTTTTTCTCTCTCTTCAAAACCCCATAAGAATGGAGTCAGTGCACCAATATCCATTGCATGAGACAGGACTGACATCAAGTGGTTTAAGATTCTTGTAATCTCTCCAAAAAGAGTTCTGATATACTTTGCTCTCAATGGAACTTCAATATTTAACAATTTCTCCACAGCTAATGAAAAGACTTGCTCATTCGTCATCATAGAGACATAATCCAATCTATCAAAATAAGGCAATGCTTGAATATAGTTCTTAGTTTCAATCAATTTCTCAGTACCACGATGCAATAACCCAACATGTGGATCAGACCTGATAATCTCTTCACCATTTAACTCTAAGATCAATCTCAAGACACCATGAGCTGCAGGATGCTGTGGACCGAAATTTAAAGTAAAATGTCTGATTCTCTCCTTACGTATTAACCGATCAGGCGATTTAAAGTTCTTTATCTCCCATAACTCTGAATCTGCACTCTCGTTTATAAAATCGAGATAGCTACCCATTGCAGTATTGATATCTCTCATATCAGGAGGACCTGGATCAAATTCATCCTCGGGCTCTTCTTCTTCACCTGTCATGTCAACATTTCTATGAACTACATAGAAATCGTTTGCTTGTAGTATGTTCTTATCTTTCTTGACTTCAAAACGCAAATTAGCAGTTGAAGAGAATGGTCTTATAAATGACCTTCTAATTGCTCTTCTTAGTAGCATATTGCCTTACTTATATACCTTAATTACATATAGATTAAGATGAAAAGACTAAAGCTACAGTTTTACAAAAATGTATATACGGTAAGTCTACCCCACCTTAGAAAGATGATAAATATATATACATATATGGATTACATAATATTTAACATAGAGGTTAAAAGGGAATAGAGAGATAAGCTAATGAGAGAGTTCTGTAGCTGTTAAGTAAAGGCGTTTATTTTATCTTGTTGTAGTTCAATTTGGTTAGAAGGAAACTGTTAAGTAAGAATTCCCCGCACTTTTCTCTGAAGTAGTTTATTGTCACGTGATTTACAAGATTATATAATCAATATAGTAGTCTTCCCAAACAGGAAATCCATGAAGCAGTAGAGATTCTAGAATTAAATTGATCGATTAAAGTAGCCGAGAGAGAGAGAGAGATTGATGATTATTGATTATGTAATACACTGCAAAGAGAGAGAAAATTTTTTTTTTGTTAGTGGCAAAGAGTCTGAGTCTCTCACACACTGGAATCTGCTGGAACTTGTGGATGGAGGGAATTGTATTGGCGGAGGCGTAAAATTAGACAAATTATATTATGCTATACTACTTAACTTAAACGTGGGTATACATTTTTTTATTTCCCTTTGATTTCAGTTTATTCATTCTTTTCATATAGTATTCACATATTATATTCAATCAATTAACAACTACATACATACATACATACACAAAATGGCAAGATCATCAAGCAGAAGACCAGCTCCAGCTCCAGCTAGAAGAACTCAAACTAGACAAGCCTCTACTATGGCTGCTCCATCTACTTATCACCCATCTTCATCTGCTCAAACTAGAGCTCCAACTGCTGCTGCTCCAGCTCAAACTCAACAACCTGGTTTATTCGCTCAAATGGCTTCTACCGCTGCTGGTGTCGCTGTTGGTTCCACTATTGGTCACACATTAGGTGCCGGTATTACATCAATGTTCTCTGGTTCTTCTTCTTCCGAACAAGTTGATCATCAACAAATTCCACAACAACAAGTCGCTTATGCTTCTCAAGATCAACAACAACAACAACAAGCTTCTGTTTGTGATGCTGATGCAAGAAATTTTACCAGATGTTTAGAAGATTCAAATGGTAATTACCAAGCTTGTGATTTCTATTTACAACAATTAAAAGCTTGTCAAGCTGCTGCTAGACAATATTAGATTAGTTACCAATAATTTGATCTAACTATATTCTTTTCATTAAAAATCAAAACTTCAATTCACTGTTTATAGTCTTTACAATTCATTCAACCATACATGATGGTCCATTAGAATATACATCTTGAATTTTGTTTATATATAAAAACTAAATAGTCAACACAAAAAATATATTCTACTATATATGCAAAAGTTTATTAAGAAAGTAATTACGTAAAACGTCTATGCTATATCTTTGAGTAAATCATCAAGTTGAACAGATGGTGGTCTCTTATGCTTTCTAGTCTTGTGTTCTGTACTTGTATTAGGGGTATCTTGATTATCTTTATGCACTGAAGTCTCTGAAGTATTTGCCTTGTCAGAAGAAGCAGCCACACTACCAGATCCATTACTCTTCAATGTCTTCTCTATGAGGTTGTAGAAATTCTCGTATTGTCCCGGACTAGAAACATCTGTATTGGATGGATATGATGATGTAAATGAAGGGTTCAGAAGTAAGCCAGATGAAGAATTGGCTGACTCTGAGTATAGACCAAGACCAGCATTAGTGGTACTGTTCGAGAGATCTGGTGATCCAACATTAGATGAAGTATTAGAATACCCTATTCCTCCTCCTACAGAAGGTTTTGAGAAATTCTGATGC
The DNA here is from genome assembly GCA_030570755.1 of Wenyingozyma methanosorbosa. Classification (NCBI taxonomy): domain Eukaryota; kingdom Fungi; phylum Ascomycota; class Pichiomycetes; order Pichiales; family Pichiaceae; genus Wenyingozyma; species Wenyingozyma methanosorbosa. The sequence goes on from JAJLWP010000008.1 coordinate 394,743, forward strand.
TGGAGTAACAAGGTATTTGTCTGGTTGATAAGATCATTAATTGGTGAAATAAATGAGTGCCTACTATTATTAATATTGGTATGTGTGCTATTATTCATGTTCAATGCTGTTCGTAATTGGTGTCCTTGTTGTGAGACCATGTTCTCTGGTTGGAAATCGGAATCACTGTGGTTATTAGGAGAATTTGAATCTGAATGTATACCGAAGTACATTGAATTACCTCTTGATCCGTACAATGTCTTAGAGTCTGAGTTACTACCGCTATTATTACCATCAAAGAAGGCAGATGTACTATTAGACATCATTGACTTACTTGGTGAAAGTAAGTTCTTCTTCTTAGATGAGAACAAACCTGACTCGTATCCGAACAAAGTAGATTCGTAAAATGTCTTTTCATCGTTGAATTCTGATCCAAATGTGCTTCCAGCGTACTTATCCATGGATTTACCACCTGCACCACCAGCTGGTCCATCGTTATCAGGATAATCGTTATAGAAATTACTCAATTTCTCAGACTTGTATGCATCTCTTCTAGATTTGAAATGGAACCAAAGTCTCAATAATCCTAGTAAGAACAGTATGGAAAACAGTATACTTCCGACAGAAATGAAAACTGTGCCTGACATGTTTGAGTATGTTTTATTATATGGAGATTTCACTTCTGGAATTTCAGCTGTGAATGTATATGATGCGGTAGAGACTTGGGATGATGTAGAAGAAGCACGAGCGCTAGAACTGACAAATGACGATATGCTCATAGATGATGAAGCTTTTGTAGAACTGCTTGATGTGGTTGTCGTACTACTACTTGATGAAGTTGTAGTTGTTGAGGATGTGGTCACCAATGTTGGTAAGTCAGAAGCTGCCATGACTGACGTGGAAATCAATAGAAGGGCAAGCGTTAACTTGCTTGAACTCAGTGATAATTTCATAGTTGTGATTGTATATTAAATGAGTGAATGTAATGAGTTGGTAGTTATAAACTAATGAGTGTAAGCTGAAACTTTGTATGTGACAAAATGGTGTATAGTGAGACGAGTGAAAACTCTAGTCGATACTTGAAATAGGTACTACCTGTAATCTGGAAACCAAGTGAAAAACTTAATGAATGAATGAATAATCTTTGATTGAAAGATGTTTTATTTCACAGTTGTTTTAGAAATACGAAGTATACAACTAACTGACTTTTTATTATGCAATGGCAATATACCAACAAGAGAAACAGGCAAATACACAATTGAAACTGTAATTACTCAATCAACTCAAAATACGAAATGAAATGAAATGTAAATACAATAAATAATCTTTAAAGGGGTTCTGTTCTATATACGGCAGTGCTATAGTAAATTTTTTTTTTTTTCTTTATTATGTTTTTCTTTTTGTTTCTCTCCGAAACGAAACGCGGTTACTGAACGCGTTAAATTATTTACAGTTTTTAGTTTCGTAGCTAAAGGGGTTGTGTTTGTTTAGATTTTTTTTTCAAGTAAATGTAGATGTACGTACTATTGTAAAGTGCATGCATGAACAAACATGACATTCTTTTTTACGAGCAGGAAATTACTTTCATGAGTTTTTAAGCCATTTCACATAGAGTGAGTGTGGGTCGAACCAAAAGGAATGAAGTCTGGTCTAGTCAAGTCTATTTTTATTTTTACTTTGAGTACTTTACATATATATTTAACTATTTACTGTAGTTTTGTGTGGAGGTCTAGAATCTCCAGTTTTCATCTGTACTTTCAATAGCCCAATTGAACTTATCCCTCAGAGTCTTAGTGAACAATTTCTCAATTGGAACATTGTACTTCTTACTGAACATAACAGTCAGTCTTGGATCAATATAGTTGATCTTAGAAGTACCTAACGCCACACTAGAGTTATCTTCTTTATCCTTTAATTGTAACATTGTGTTCTTGATTCTGAGTTCTAGTCTCTCGATTTGCAACTTGCATTTCTCAACTGTTAAATTAGGTGTGATTTCGAATTTACCTGTCTTTAACTCTTTCTTATACATAGCTGCCATTTCATCAACTTTCTTAAGTCTCGTCTTCAACTCAGTCTCTTCTAATGGTGGATTACCTTCAAGTTTCAACTTCTCATTATCTCTTTCGAATTTTTTGAATGCTTTCTCTCTTTCCTTTTCAAGAACCTTTTCATGAATAGTGGCTTCATCTTCCTTAGTCAAATCTTCAATCTCTTCGAAATACTTTGGTTCCTTCTTCAATAATTTCTTATCCAACTGTAAAATTATTCTCTTCAGTCTAATCTTCTGCCACATCATTTCTTTTATTCTTTCGTTTATCTTCTGTAATCCAACTTCATGATTCTTACCAACTGTACGCTGATGGTTACATAGGATAGCCACGGCTCTATTAGCAGCATTGAAAGCCACTACTTTTTCATTAACTGTTCCTTCATTCCTGATCAAGTCTAATTGATCTTGCATTGTCTTTGAAGCGTTATACGTACGGAAACATTTAGCAGTTAAACCTTTCATGAATCCTTGGAAATACCTGTTCAAGACAGTTGGATCAATTCTATCGAATAAATCATCTCCTGGTTTCTTAGGATCTTTCTTGAAAATACGCAAATTCTTGAAAACTTGCTTGTCCACTTCAACTTCTTGGTAAAATCTAATGGAATCCTTACCTAAGAAATCAAATATGACTGTCTGTGGAGGTTTCAAAAATACATGCTCGTATCTCAATGAACAACAACCAACTGTATCTGCTTCTTCTTCAGATTTCTCACCACCAGCTCTGAGCGCAAATACATCAATTAAGTAAGTAGCAGTGGCTATCTGTCTTTCAATCATCAATTCAGATTTCAATTTCTTTCTATAATCTTCTCTGATTATATTGATATAGTTCTTCAATTCTCTAGCTTTTTCAAACTTCTTGTAATCCGACATACCTTTCAATGAAGAATTAGCTGCGAATCTCACATACTTGAAACTATTCGAGATATTCTCTCTCCACATGGCTAACCAAGCACCTTCATTATCATGTTTCACTTCTGCCCATTGATGTCCTGGTGGTGGATCAGGAACTTTGGCTCCTTTACCTATATTAATAGTGACATTCTCAGGCAAGACTCTTTTCTTCAACTTACCTGTCTTTGGATGTGCACCACGGCCTCTGAATAATCCAGGTGGTTCGATTCTGAAATTACCAACTTGTTCTTTTCTACCGTTTAATATACAGTACTTGTACTTCTCTTCAAATTCTTCTTTCTGTCTCTTGAGTTCTTTCTTTTCTGCCGGAGTCATCAACTTCTTCTGTTCTCTCAATTTCTCAAAATGCTGATACATCACACTGAAATCACATTTGTTGAAATCATCAATCACAATGTCTTTTTCCTTAGGACCACCAGCTTCTTTCAAGACTTGTAAGAAATCTTCAAAGAAGTTCTTCTGGAAGACTGGATTCTTAGCATGATCAGTCTCTAACATCGCAGCGTAAAAACCTGCAACTTCTTCTGCTTCAGGGGGTAATGTCACGAATCTACCATTGTATTTCAATTTTACATCTTCAGGTAATGGTTCGTATTCAGGTGGGAAAACAACACCATTATGCTCAAGAGTTTCCCATTTGATTTCTCCATTAAGATCTTCACTTTCCCACCATTTAAAACCTTCCTCAGTTTCTTCATCCTCATTACCTTCAGTTTCTGATTTCACATCTGGGGTCTTTTCCTTCTTGACAACAGCTTTCTTTTCCTTCGCAGCAATATCCTTTTTCACTTTTGTCTCTGATTTTTCTTCCTTTTTCACTTTGGTAGTAGACTTTGCTTTGGTTTCTTTAGACTTTGTCACTTTGGTTTCTGTGGTAGACTTCTTCTTGGTTTCTGCCTTCTCCGTCTTCTTCTTTGGAGTACCAGGTAACTTAGGCTTATCCTCCTTCTTCACCTTAGCCTTGGCCTTAGATGTAGAAGTAGACGCACTCTTCTTAGGCTTCTTTGCTAAAGGTTTTTCATCTTCGGCATCACTGGCATCTGGATCATTCTTCTTCTTTCTCTTGGCCTTACCATTAGCTTTACTCTTAGCCGTGCCATTCTTAGATGATACTTGACTCAATGGAGTATCAGACTCATGTTCAGAATCATCATCTGATGATTCATCGTAATTGACAGCTGGTTTGGCACGTCTTTGTCTCTTATTTTCACTCTCAGTCATGGGAACTTGATCTACAGTGTTCTTTGATTTTTCAATATTCAACGAAGATATAGGAGTATCGTCGCTAACTGAGATAAACGTACAAGATGAACCACTTCTAAAGTATGTAAAATCCACAAAAAGTGTTCCCAGATCAAAAAAAAAAAAATAGTAAACAGATTTCTAAAAATCAAAAGTGAAAAGTGAAATTAAAACACGGTAAACGGTAGTAGTATTGTTTTCTGTCACGGGCCACATTTTATTTTGTGTGTTGCTAGGGAAGTGTGAAAAATTTATTTAGTGGTAAAAGAACCAAATGGAAATCGTCGTTTATTTTGATGGGACTATTTGAGGTCGATTTTTTATTAATTGATTACATAATACGAGGTCTTTATTACAACGTCACAACAATTTCAAATGTAATGAAAATGTATCAATCGCACAAAACATCACGTGACTTAAAAATTACTACAAATAGGAAAAAGTAGTGTGATTACAATATTCATATAAACATACCCAATTAGGAAAATTGTAAATAATTAAATTAAATAATTTTTGAAAGATAAACAAATCGATTAAGGAAATTTAATAACAAAACTTTGATGTTTCATACTGGAAATTTATAGTATTCGTATTACAGATATTTACATTTGGGCTGCTAGATAAAATATATATTATAGATTACAGGTTATCACATTATCCTTTTCTTTGTATTTTCATCTAAGATTAGTCCTTTCAAAGTTCAACAATTCCCCCCTTGCAAAGAACTTCTTCTTTCTCCTTCAACTCAATTCACTTCAATTCTTCAAAGAAGCTAGAGCAAGAGCAAGAGCAACAAGACTAGTTTTTTACCCTATTTCACACAGAGCGATATAACTGATCTATCAAGCAACGATAACTACATTTGATCAAATTAAGACTTGACATATCATATTCTTTTTACTCTTCTTGCCTTATTGCTTCTTCCCGCCCTTACACATTTTACTCCATTTCTGACTTGTCACTATCATTCAGAGATTCATATATTGTTTTTCCCTTAGACGCTAATATAATATAAAGCATAATTTCATATACCAAGCAATTAAAAATGTCAATGAGACCATTACAAACATTGAACAATGTTCAATTGAATACAAAAGCTTCAGCAATGCAACATCCAACTGGTATTGGTGCTAATGGTAATTCTGTTGCTGGTGGAGGTATGAAAACTCCAATTAAAAGCGCTGTTACAAAACCAACAAGTGAGAATGCCCAAAAACAGAAAAAGAAAAAGGAAAAATTATCATCATTATGTAAGACTCCACCATCTGTTGTACGTAATAGAAATGGTAGAGGTTATCATAGAGGTTTATTCTTAGGTGAAGGTGGGTTTGCTCGTTGTTTTCAAATGAAAGATGAAACTGGTAAAATTTTTGCTGCTAAGACAGTTGCTAAAGCTTCAATCAAGAATGAAAAGACAAAGACCAAATTATTAAGTGAAATCAAGATTCATAAAAGCATGGTTCATCCAAATATTGTTCAATTTATCGATTGTTTCGAAGATGATGTTAATGTCTATATATTATTAGAGATTTGTCCAAACCAATCCTTGATGGAATTGCTCAAGGCAAGAAAATCTTTAACTGAGCCTGAAGTTAGATTCTTCATGGTTCAAATAATTGGTGCTATTAGATACTTACACAGAAGAAGAGTTGTTCATAGAGATTTAAAATTAGGTAATATCTTCTTCGATCCTGAGATGAATATTAAGATCGGTGATTTTGGTTTAGCCTCGGTTATTGGCTCATCATCAACAAATAATAAGAGATACACAATTTGTGGTACACCAAATTATATTGCACCTGAAGTTCTAGGCGGTAAAACTGTTGGCCATTCATTCGAAGTTGATATTTGGGCTATTGGTATCATGATGTATGCATTGTTATTTGGTAAACCTCCTTTCCAATCTAAAGATGTTTCGGTTATTTATGAAAGAATCAAGAAAAACGAATACAAATTTCCTGAAGATACCAATGTTTCTACTGATGCTATGATTTTAATAAGAGACTTATTGGCTAAAGATCCAAATGATAGACCAAACTTGGAAAACATTTTGGAGTATGATTGGTTTATCAATGGTCCTTTCCCAAGTAAGATTACCATCGAATCATTAAGAGCCGCTCCAAAGAATTTGAACTTCATCTCAAAAGAAGAATCCCTCATTAATTTTGCTAATTGTAAGCAGAATGTCGGTATTATTTCAAACAACTATCAACCAATTGAGATATTGAAAACTGATCTTGAAAGTGATAAACCAAGAGGATTGTTACCAAACTCATTATCTCCAAATAATACCAAGAATAAATATAAAGAAATCAACCCACAATTGACCGCTACTACGATGAATACCAATTTAGCTCCATCAACAAAGACTAGAAGACTAAACGCTGATTTGAACAGTTGTTATGAGAACAAGATTATCAAATGTTTAAACACTGCTATTTCTAATACATTGGTTAACATGAACCTTAATGAAATCGAAAAGAAAAACATGATAAACTGTGGCGCTAATTATAACAAAGACTTCCAACAATACCAACACCCAATTATAATAAGTAAATGGGTCGATTACTCTAACAAGCATGGATTTTCATACCAATTGTCCAATGGATCAATTGGTGTTTTGTTCAATAACGGTGAGACTATTATAAAAGACTTCCAAGATATCGATGGAAATAATATCATATTATACGCTCATGCTCATACTAATAAAGGTTGGGAAAAAGGTGTTGTTGATGATAAATATATCAAGGAACAACAACAGTATCATCAAACAGAAGATGGTGATTTCAAGACTTCGAATAAGATTTTGAAACAGATTGAAATTGTTGATTTTTTCAAAAAATATATGAACTCAAATTTATCAGATATTAATGTTAATAAGAATCAAAATAAAGGTAGAGGTTTTGGTAATGAAATCAATAAGGATAACTATTCAATGAAATCCATCAAGGAACAAGTCGACTATAATAGAAGATACAAGAAATCTATTGAAGACAGTATATTTTTGAGAAGATATACTAGAGATGAAAATTTCATCATGTTTGAATTGAGTAACAATTCATATCAATTCAATTTCAAAGATCATCATAAGATAATAATATCAGATAATGGTCAATTAATAACACATATTTCTCCAATGAAAGAAATTGAAACTAGAAGATTGATAGATGTTTTACTCAATGAAGATTTCATTGAAACTAAAGATGAATATTTCAATATAAAGTATGATTTCATAAAACATGCTTTAAAGAATAAAATTCAGTAGTTTTAAAAAGAATTTGATTGATTTATAATATTAGCTTTAATAATAAATAAATATATAAATTAGTTAATTTTTTTTGATTAATTTTAATAAACGAATATCCATATGTCTACCTGTCCACTTCTATTGGATCTTTGGGATACCCTTAATATACAGATTATTTGATGTTGTGCTTTCCATGTTATGTTATGCTATGATAGTAATAATAATAATAATAATAATAATACAGTAAAATATTTGTTCAGAAATCATCATCTTCACCAGCAGTTAACAAAGCTTTTAATTCCCATTCTCTCTTGAATTTATCATTCAACACATTCAATTTTGAGATCAATCTAGTACATGCATTCTTTAAAGCTACTCTTGGTTTATAACTATCATCAACTGTTTGTAATCTCATTACAAAATTTGCAAATAATGGATGTTCAATCTTATATGCTACAAACAAAACTTTTTCATCATTTATTAATTCTTGTCTTAGTAAATTACCTAATGTATGATCTTCTCTTTCAAATTTTATTATTATACAATTTGGTACTTTTGAATCTGGTGTTATCTTGAGCCTGTTTTATAGAGGTAGTTTGTTAGTATACATTATTTGAGGTGAAAAGTTGATCTGACTGGAGTAAAAATGAGAGTGCGGTCGGCAGCAATGCTATTCAAGTGGCTACTAAGCAAAATCCACATGGTATTGAGGAGATATACCGTCCTTTGAGCTAGTCTTGTTGATGAAAGGTAAGCCCTTATCATCAACCTTTGCCTATGAAACAAACTCTCCATATGAATAATGATAGTAAAATATACATACTTAGGCACACCATCTGGCAATATAAACAATTCAAAACGATCTGGAGCATTCATGATGATATATGATACTTGATAATTGGATATAAGTACGAAGTATAAGATGAACTACTACTACTGATATACTACTAGCCATACATAAATTACAACAATTTATCAAATTTAACCATCAAAATGAGAAAATCTCAGTAAAATCTGAAGAGAGATGGGGTTACCCTCTTTTGATGTCCCCAATTAGGACAAAATTATTAAAAGAGTGAGAAATTTGTGATTTTCTTAACTTTCTGACTTTATTTTAACTTAATTATGAGAGAGTTCACTTGTATAACCTTGTTCTTGTTAAAGTCTAGTAAAATTAAATTATCCACTTGAATTTTTCTACAATTTGAACTTACTCCGAAGAGAAAAAGTCAATTACTCATAAGAATGTCATCACAGGATATTTGGAGTAAGAGCGGTGTACCCACTAGTAAAGATTCAAATGGTACAGCTGATACCGGTAATAAGGTCTCAAAATCAACCGATTCTGCAATTGGTATCACTTCGAACAGCAATTCAGCCGAGAAATCCACTACTGCAACAACTTCACAATCAACCGACCCACAAGCACAGCAACAATCTATGAATAGGTATGTACTATAACCTACTAGTACCCACTCAGTTCTCTATACAAGCACAATTTTTCTCTTGTTCTCTTCTCTCTTTCTCTTTTACTCTGCCTTCTTTTTTCTATTGCAACACAACACAGCAGACTGTCATAAAAATCGACATTTTCCTATTTGGTAATGCTCCTTATAGAACACCCTTACACTGCATATAACAGCACAGCACAGTACTCACTTTTTATCAATTTTTTACTCTTTTAACTCCCCCTTTTTATCTGAAAAAAAAACACAACGTTGATTGAACCGAATATTTATCTTTCCCAATTTCCATACTCTATATTTCTTTGTTTTATCCTGTTATTTCTTTAGTTTGTTCTAATTTTCTTTGAAATAGACATATTATGGGAAATTGAGAATACTTAGAGAATCATAGTCAGAAAAGTCACTCATTTTTGTTCATTATATACTAACTTAACTGATGGATTACAGTCACCAACAACAACAACAGCAAAGCTCGTCAGGTGTTCCACCTGCTCAACCTCATCCACCAGTTTTACCACCACCAAGCTCTTTAGAAAATGGTATGTATCCTTGAATTATAGTCTATACACACTACTTTGTTTATCATTTTACTAACTGCGATTTGTTAATCAAACAGGCCAATCTTTCTACTCTCTTCCTTCCTTACCTGGAATTAACAATTTGGGTAGATACTCTATGCAATCAATGGACAATATGCATCAACAGGTATGTTTTTTTATTTTTTTCAACTTGACTATTCACCTATAGAATCATCATACGATTGATTCATGATTGATTAGTTTACTTGCCAATAATAGATCACCAATACTAACTTATCAACCCTTTTACAGCCAAATCACGAAAGATCTCCTTCAAATCCTTTAGGTTTACCATTATCGATGCAATCAAGCGAATCAAATGAAACAAATGGTCAAGCAAGTGCATGTGCATCTCAACAGCAACAACAACAACAACAGGCTCAAGCAGCTGCCGCTGCAGCTTCTCAACCTTATCGTCCGTTGAATGTCAAAGATGCTTTGTCTTACTTAGACCAAGTCAAAATTCAGTTTCAATCTCAGACCGATGTATACAACAATTTCCTTGATATTATGAAAGATTTCAAAAGTCAAAATATCGATACACCTGGTGTTATTGAAAGAGTTTCAACTTTGTTTAGAGGTCATCCAAAGTTGATTGATGGATTCAACACTTTCTTACCTCAAGGTTTTGCAATCGAATGCTCAACTGCTGATCCAAATACAATTATTGTCACTACACCAATGGGTAAGACAATTAGACAAGATCCTGGTCCTTTTGTTGATCAACAACAGGCCCAAGCAGCACAAGCTCAGGCACAAGCTCAGGCCCAAGCTCACGCGCATGCTCAAGCCCAGGCACAGGCTCAAGCACAAGCACAAGCTCAAGCCCAAGCACACGCACACGCACAGGCTCAAGCTCAAGCACATGCTCAAGGTTTACAAATGGATCCTGCATCTTATTCTCCAGAACAACAATACCACATGCAACAGTACTATGGACAACATCATGCACCACCACCTATACCTCCTCAGCATCAACATCAACACCCACAACAACAAATGATGGATGCTCCTAAGCAAGGTTCACCTGCTGAATTCGATCAAGCTATAAACTATGTTAACAAGATCAAGCAAAGATACGCGAATGAACCTGATATCTATAAACACTTTTTAGAGAATTTACAAATGTATCAAAAGGGTGTCAAGCCAATCGACGAGGTGTATAGGGAAATTGCAGTATTGTTCAGAGATGCACCTGATTTGTTAGAGGATTTCAAATTGTTCATGCCTGATTCAAATACTTTACCACCTCCACCACCAACAATGCAACAACAGCAACAGCTATTACCTCAACAACAACAGCAGATGAATGATTATAAGAACTACAATCAATACTATGGTAATAATGCCACTCCTTCACAGCAACAACAACAACAAACACAGCAACAACAAGGTGGTCCATTGCAATTACCACCAGTTGGTAACTTCCCACCTCCAACTTTTCCACAACAATCACCAGGTCAACCACCTGTGTCAGGTCAACCTGTTAGTCAAGCTCAACAACTACAACAAGCACAACAACAAGGTGTTACTGGTATGGCTAACCCATCATCTGCTGCTATCCCACCAACTGCTGGCAATGCTGCTTCTACCACTACTAGTACTGGTAAAGAGAAGAAAAAGAAGTCTCAAGCTGCTGCTCAACAACAAGCCGCTGCTGCTGCAGTCGCTGCTCAGCAACAACAGCAACAGTTCCAACAACAACAACCTGGTATGGTTCCAATGCAAGGTCAACAATTACCAACTCAACCAATGGGTCAAATTCAACCTTATAACGAACCACCTGTTTCAAATGTTCGTGGTATGCCACTTGGTGACTCACCACATTTATTGGCTGCTGTTCCTGAACCTGTTTATCCAATCACCAAAGAGTCTGACTTGACTGAAGAAATTGGTTTCTTTGACAAGGTGAAGAAGAACATTGGTAACAAGCAAACATATAATGAATTCTTGAAATTCTTAAGATTATACTCAAATGAAGTCATTGATAAGAATACATTGGTTGAAAAAGTTGAAGGTTTCATTGGTGGATACCCTGAATTGTTCGAGTGGTTCAAGAATTTCGTTGGTTATGAGGACAAACCATTACACATTGAGAATATTACATTCAAGAAGAGACAAATTGACTTAATGCTTTGTAAAGCATGTGGTCCATCTTATAGATTATTACCAAAATCTCAAACATATATGCCATGCTCAGGTAGAGATGAAATGTGTTGGGAAGTCTTGAATGATGAATGGGTTGGTCATCCTGTGTGGGCTTCTGAAGAGTCTGGTTTCATCGCTCATCGTAAGAATCAATACGAAGATTTGTTCTTCAAGATTGAAGAAGAAAGACACGAGTATGATTTCTACATGGAAGCTAATCTTAAGACAATTCAAACTTTGGAAACTATCGCTAACAGAATTGCCAATATGACACCTGAAGAAAAGGCTAAGTTCAAATTGCCTCCTGGATTAGGTCATACTTCAGTCACAATCTACAAGAAAGTCATCAGAAAAGTGTACGACAAGGATCGTGGATTTGAAGTCATTGATGCATTACATGAAAACCCCGTCGTTGCAGTTCCAATCGTATTGAAGAGACTCAAGCAAAAGGATGAAGAATGGAAGAGAGCTCATAGAGAATGGAATAAAGTCTGGAGAGAAATGGAACAAGCTGCATTTTATAAATCTTTGGATCATCTTGGTTTAACTTTCAAACAAACTGATAAGAAGCTGTTGACCAACAAGCAATTGATCAGTGAGATAAGTACCATCAAGCAAGAACAAACTCAAAAGAAATTACATCCTCTTATACCACAACCTGCTCCTCAATTGATCTATAAATACGAAGACTATGATGTTTTCATGGATATTTTGAAACTGATCAATACATTCTTGAAAAACAACAGTACTTATTCTCAATACGACAAGGAGAGAATGGAAGAATTTTTGAAATCATTCATGATCATATTCTTCTTCTTCAAGCCTGAATATGTTGAAAATGCATTGAAGGAAAGAGGCATTGTAGATCATAATGAAGAAGACAAAGAGTCAAACGAGGAAGAAAAAACAGGTGCAAATGGTAATGGTGAAGGTACTGAAGCTGATGGTTCTGAAAAGAAACCAAAGAAAGAATTCTCCGTTGATGACGGTAAGTCTAGCGTGGAGCCATCATCTAGTGAATTAAGCTTATCTCATTCCAAGAAGAGACATCGTGATCATGACTTATTGAAAGATGTCTTGTCAAGAAACAGAAACTCCAAGAAGCTAAAGACCAATGGTAACCATAACACTGATGAAAGTAGTGCTTCTGAAACCGAATCGGATGCAACTGCTGGTAATGTTACACCATTAGCTCCTGCTATTGATGAACTTCCAGAAGAAGTCGAACAAGCTTTTGCATCTTGGATCACCACAAGTCACGATGAAGAAAACGCTAAGAGAGAAAAGAGTGCTTCTCCCACTGAAAGATCTGAATACAATGTCTTCTCCAATACTCAAATTTACATCTTTTACAGATTCTTGAACACATTGTATGAAAGATTAATCGAAATCAAGAAGATGGGCCCTGAAGTGAATGCGGAAATCTCTTCTAGAAAGGAAACTAAATTCGCTAAGGATCTTGGTCTGATCAACAATTCATTAGAAGAGTTAGGTATTGCTATCAAAGGTAAAGACTCATATAATGAAACATTGGAATTGTGTCATAAGTTAATCGAAGGTTCATTAGAACACAGTCAATTTGAAGAAACTTTGAGACAAGGTTTCCGTAACAAGGCTTTCAAGCTTTTCACAGTTGACAAAGTCATCCAAGGTTTGATCAAACACTGTCATACGTTATTAGCAGATACCAAATCTTCAGAAATGATCTTGTTGATGGAGAAAGATCGTAACTCTCCTTCTACAACAGCAAGAGACCAAATCATGTATCGTGTTCAAGTTCGTAACTTGATGAACCCAGAAGAGAATATGTTCAAGATCACTTTCAACAAAGACACTAATGTTACAAACATTACATTCTTAGCTTTGGATGATTTGACTTTGAAAGATTCTAAGACTGAGGAAGAACAATGGAATTACTACCTTACTACTTACTCCATGTCTCATCCAACTGAGGCAATTCCAACAGATAAGATCACATTACCATTCTTGAAAGCTTGTATTGAGAATGAAGCAGATTCAAACAACGACGACAATGAAGACGAGGCAGGTGAAGAACTTGGAGCATCTGAAGCCAATTTGAAAGTCAAGGTTGATCTAGATACTTATAGATTATTCTTCATTCCTGGCTCATACGACTCATTCATTCGTACTTGTGTGTTCAAGAACAAGACCAAGTCAAAGAAGAAGAGCAAGAAGGATACAATTAGCTCCGTTGCTGAAATCCTTGATGGCGAATTTGGTGTATTCAAGGACATTCTTGAAGAAGAAGAAGAAGAGGAAGAAGAAACCGAGGAATCGAAAGATGAAAAGAAGATCAGCAAGAGTCAGCAAAAGATTAATTCTTTGAAAGAGAAGTACGAAGTCTTGAAATCTAAAGGAGTTGAAAGCTATTTCATTTTCGAAAAGGCACAAGAAGAGAAGCAAAATGAAGAGTTGTTAGAGAAGGAGAAGAAAGATAAGGAGATAGCTGATGCTGCCGCCAAGAAGGTTATTGAAGATGAGGCCAAGGCTGAAGCTGAAGCAAAGAAGGAAGAGACCGCTGATGCTTCCAAGGCTAATCCAGAGACTGCTACCAAGACTGAGGACTCTGAAGCCAAACCAGAAGATAAGAAAGCTGATGCTGACGGAGATGTTGAAATGAAAGAACCAGAGCCGGTTACCGAGACTGAAACAATGCCAAAAGCAGAAGAAGAAGTAGCTCAACCCAAAGCTGAAGCTGAACCAACTGCTACGGCGGCAGCAGCAGAAAACGAAGCTGAACTCAAAGCTAGCTCAACCACTATGAACGATGTTACAATGGATGGCGATTTTACCACTGCTCACGATGAGACAATTCTCGAAGGGTTAACAGGCGCAAACAAACCAACAGCTTCTTCTTCTTCAAATGATGATGACGAATCCAAGACAACTTCCGTCGACGCTCCAACTACTCAACCAACTACCACATCCACTGAAACAAAATAAACATAAACCAAACCAGCCTAGATTGCTACCAACACGAACATAAAAACAGGAGCATCAATATACGTATATGGGCGTTGATCGCTTCTTCAAATACTTCGACCCATAAGAGATGACACTGTCACTCTAAAATCACTACTATAAATATTATTATTCTGATTATTATTACTACTACTTTACTTTTTTTTTTGATTTTCTATGTATTTTTTATACTATCAATATTAATTTCGATATTAAATATGATTTCAGTTCTTAAGTTTAGATGTTCTATTTGTGTGACTATGTATTTGACTAGTTTATATGCACTTCTAAGTTGGGGTATTTGATCTGAGTCTTAAATTGGGATTGGAAGAGCTTGAAGATGACTCAGCATTTGGTGGAACAATGATAGGTTCTTCCTTTTCAGTTTCCAAGTCAACTCCAAAGTCGTCTAAAGTTTCACCAAAATCATTCATCCATTGACTTCTATTCAAGTTAGTTCTAGGATCCAATTGACTTTTTATGTACTTCACATTCTCACCAATATTCTTGAACTTAGGCTTTGTCACCACTACCGACTCGTTATCTTGATCAACAAAACTGCTCTCATCTTGTGCTTGCTGATTACCCATCGTGTAGTAATCTTCTTGATCTTGTCCATCAGGTGGCCAAGGTAGGTCTAATTGATCCTCTTGATCTTCGGAGTTTCTTTCAAAAGTCAACCCATCACCGTGTCCGTACCCATATGGTGATGACCATGGCCATAGCCACAAGTAAATTGGACCCATTGTGAGTGTTAAGTTATAGTAGACTGAGAAGTTATATGGGAATACTAAGTCTTCAATGGTAAACTCAAATGGTAAAACTTCGTTTCTTCTTTCAATTTCTGTGTTCTTTAACAATCTTCTGGAAGGTGTGTCATCGGTATCACCAACTGATTCCAATTGATGACGTTCTTCATTTTCATCTATGTCTTCTAATTCAATATCAGATAATGGTGATGTTTTCCAAGATGTCAGTTTGGGCATTTCTTTATTGTGTATTTTCTTATAGTTGTATCTTATTCTTCTCCATAATTTCTCACTGTAAAATTGTGATTCCAGTCTTTCCATTTCCCAAGATTCAATAGTAGTTAAACCAGTGAAGCAAACATTGTATAAGGTTCTGAAAAAAAGCATTGAGATTGAGAACAACACCACAAGATTTGTTATGTACAAGATGATCAGAAATACAACCTCTGTGATGTTGAATAAATAAGAGGGCATGAATCTTTTTTGATACAGATGATACAATTCTTTGCTTAATTCCCATGCAACAAACGCAGTAGTGAGTTCAACCCATAATAAAAACCTCAAGAAATGAGGCATGTTACAATATCCAACACAGTTCATTGTCCAAGGACAATGATGATCCATCTTTAATATACAACGTCTGCACGATTTACAATGATGACATCTCTCTGGTTTATAAAGTTGACATTTTGAACACCATCTCCTCCAAGCCCGTCTTGGTTCTTTATGTCCATCTTCACTTGTGCTCTCATCATATGGAATTTTGTAGTTTGGTGGAGGAGATCCAGCGGGCACTTTGATAGCCAAGTAATATGAAAGATAGATCATGAAAACGGCAATACCAAACCATAATTGACCTGATGCAGAAAGTGTTCTACGGAACACACATAACTCTGAGCCAATACTTATAAATGTTATCAAAAATGTGGGTATCTATTGAAATCAATATCGAAATGCATCTCGTGAATATTTCACAAGGCATTCGGAAATATGTCAAATTAGTAAGGAAGTCCACCAGTGAAAAATTGGTTAATTACCTTGCAAATAATAAATACATACAGCAATACCTAGCCATGCCCATTTGAGTTTGACAGCCATGATAACGGTATTGTAAGTGCTATCAGAATAGTTATCAAAAATTTGATAAATAATTAAGCTACTCCGTCTTTGATCTGACATATAAGGCTTTTTTAACTATGGCCAAAAAGGATTATCTCAGATCCCTTACGTGTTTGATTTCACTATTTTTGTCATCACGTGATCGTGAAATTGTAGCATGTTCTGACTAAGCATAACACAATTTTTCTTAAAAAATGGCAATTTGTCCGAGCGGTTAAGGAGAAAGATTAGAAATCTTTTGGGCTTTGCCCGCGCAGGTTCGAATCCTGCAGTTGTCGAATTCTTTTTTTGTTATTTTTTTTTACAACTATCTTCTTTTCAAATCTTTCTAGCTTCTCTTAATGGAGTATGGTTAGTATGGAACGTCAATACTTCTTTTCGCACTATTCATCAAGCGACATACACGACGTTTGTGTACAAATCATCTTTCATCAAAAAATACAGAGGTGTCAAGTGTGAAAAGGTATGACTAACAAAATTATGAGACTCGCACGACGCGACGAACGGGTGGCTGAAATACTCAGGTGAGGCCAGTCAAGTGTTAAAATTGTTAGCAAAGATAAATTTATTATATACGGTATCCGTTGAAACCAGGTTGATTTGATCAAATTTTTATACAAGTTGTTCTGATTTTTCAACTTGGTTGGCATCAGGGTGGTTTCATCATACAAGAAAGTCAATTATTGACGCAGACTTTCCCTTCTAATACACTTTAAAGCTTCACATTTTACCAAACTACACTAGAATTGCTGCTGCCTTACAATTTTTTGTCTCTTATTTATTGTTTTCATCATATGGAAATTACAAGCCAAGAAAGATATTTATACAAGAATTAGCAAGCTATAGTTGAGCGTCAGATAGACCTTTATAAACACATAACATATACGACTTACAACTGATTGCAATCCTCTTGTTAAGGTATTTTATTGCGACATTTCTCTGCATACTCACCAATTAGCCGATGACAGACTCACCGAATAGTAAGCCAGGTCTCGGGCTCCTTGGTGTGAAATCACCAGCAACTCCAGCTGCCTCAAGCAATGAGATATACGCAAAAGCATCTATAACTGCCACATCTGAGCTGATAGATGATGCCGAAACTGAAGTACTGCAAGCTAGGCCAGCGTTGAAAATTGGTGCGATGTCATCAAGTTCTATCACAACTCTTACAACTAAAGCGACCGCTATCAGCAACACCACTGTTCCGACGAACCTGAATAATCATTCAACAACAACAGACTATTTTACAGTTCCAATTACACATGACAGTCCGGCAAAGACACCAAGAGGTTTGTCTTCATGTACCCTAAATGATCTTCAAGTATTATCTCCAACTCAAAAACCTCACAGCGGGCATCAATCGCACAGCAAGTTGTCAGAGTTAGCACATAAAGTTGGAGACTTCTTAGGCGGTCACAAAAGCTCATCATCTAACTCAAACTCTGCATCTTCAACTAATTCCCCAATGGTATCTCCATCCACATCGAGGAATGGATCAACTGCATCGCTTAATAGACTACTCACAGAGAGTCTTGCAAATTCAAATCATCAGTCTAGTCATTCACATTTTTCGCTAAGACCATATGTTCCAGCGATCAAAATCAAAGGTGGAAGTAGCACTAATTTATCACATCATCAAAGCTCAGGTAGTCCCAACCCAAATGGGAATAACAATAGTGTTTCATCCACATTCCGCAGAACCATGTCAAGAGAAAACATTGGTCTTTCGATACCGAGAAAAAGTAGTACCAATATAGCCACTATGTCACTATCATCTTCTGCTAACACACCATCTACCAACTCTTCAAATTCTATAAGCTCATCAAGTACGAACGATGTCACTCATACCAAAAGAAAAGTGAAAGAAACACATTATGTTCATGTTGAGTATGATCCAATAAGCAGAAGAAGGATTCTCAATACATACGAAATACTGTCTGACTTAGGTAGTGGTCAGCATGGTAAGGTCAAACTAGCAAAAGATTTGAACTCAAATGAATTTGTCGCAATCAAGATCGTGGACAGAAAATCAAAACCTAGATTAGGCAGACTCACAAAAGCAGGATCTTCCCAGGAGGACAAGATCCGTAGGGAAATTGCCATCATGAAAAAATGTGATCATGAAAACGTTGTCAAGCTTATCGAAGTTTTAGACGCAGAAAGCTCAAGAAAAATCTACCTGGTTTTGGAATATATGGAAAAGGGTGAGATCAAATGGCAAAGAAGAGCAGATGAAGCAGATCCTAACTCAGATTTACTTCAAGAACCATTACTCGAACCATTCAAAGTTAAGCTAGTCTTCAGGGATGTTGTCAGTGGACTGGAGTATCTTCATCATCAAGGTATAATACATAGAGACATCAAACCATCTAATTTACTTGTCTCAAAGGATTTGACTGTTAAGATTTCAGATTTTGGTGTTTCATTTGCTGCCTCATTGGATAAAAATAACGAGTTTGAACTAGCGAAGACAGCAGGTACTCCAGCATTTTTAGCACCAGAATTATGTAAGACTGATGGCGCAGATACCAAAGTCACTCATAAAATCGATATATGGGCACTGGGTGTTACTTTATACTGCTTACTGTTTGGTTGTTTACCATTCAATGCAGACTCAGAGTTCTTGTTATTCGATGCCATTAGTACTGAAAAGGTTACATATCCTGATATGACAAAATGGAAAAAGGCAACCCCTATACCGCGTCACGAGTTTGAAGAAGCAAAGAGTTTACTCGAAATACTACTAGTAAAGGACCCTGAGAAAAGAGCGGATATTGAGGATATCAAAGAGCATTCGTTTTTTCAAGGTGGTTTGACCAGAACACAGTCCAAAAAATACACATCTAATTGGAGGAATGACATGAAGATTGATGTCACTAATAAAGAAGTCAATGAAGCAGTTATTGGTATCGGTAATAGAATTAAAAAGAAATTCTCAAACGTATTGAAAGCTACAGGTATCACTACACCACATCATGGAAGCACTAGTTCGTCCAACGGTCAAATTTCATCTTCTGGAAGTTCTGGGCCAACTGCTGCTCCTGTAAAACAGAGCTCTTTATCTCATGTGATCAATAATTTTGAAAGTAGTAGTGAGTCTGACTTATCTCAGTTGAAAAACAATGACCATTCTTTTATCTTCTCTGAGTCTCTGCAATCTCAAGTCTCATTGTCACCCATGTATAAAGATCCAGACACTCCAAGACATCAATCAATCAGTTTGTCAATCGACTCTTCCACATCTATCAGTACAAATTCTGCTTCTGCTAGTGCAAGTTTAGTGGAAACTAGACAAAACGCAGAAGTCTTACCAACAGGGGCTGGGCCTCGTAATTCGGTCATGTCACAATTATCTGAGATTATTGAAAAAGACCATGACCATAGAAAAGAAGACTCACTGGAAGAGGAAGATTCAAATCCTTCTGAAACTTTGCCATCGCTCACAGAAGACACTACTACTATCTCGAAACCAACGACAATTTCAGAGGTTAATGATTCAGAGCCAAATTCATTGGCAACTGCAATGGATGATACTCCTAGTCTTGGTACCGTGACAGCTAAAGTCATGGATGATAAAGTTGCTGATCATGCTAGTTATGCTGAAGAACCAAAGCCATACGACTTCCGCGACGAATTGAAATCTTCTGAAACCAACAAGGCACATATTCCAATGGCGCCAAGTTTTGCATCTCTGGATAGTTTTTACGATGACTCATTGATTAATGGTCATCATATGGCTCCATCAAGATCCCAGGAATCTACTAATAGCAACAGATATGGTGTTTATGCCAGACCTGATTACTTACCTACTGCATCATATGGTAGAAACCCAGCTGTTAATAATAGGGGTCAATATCCTTCGAAAATCAACACATTTACTACTCCAAGATTCAAAGATGCATATGTTGGAAATAGCAACAGAAGTAGTCCATTGAACAGTACCGCACCATCTGCTGTCTCCATTCCTGATTTCCTGAAAGCGAACACACATAATATGGATCCTTTGATTCCTTCTGTCTCGAACGATCTATATCGCGATCAGTCATCAAGAAGACCAGTGGGTAAAGTACCAAATCACACATACCAACAAAATGCGATGAAAGAACGTGCAGGCAAACATTCAGGGGATCCTAATAAAAATAAGATGTTTACTGGATTTGGAAGTTCCGATGAAGAGGATTCCGACGACGATGGTCCAATCACTTTCTCCAAGAGAAGATACTCCAATAAATCATCAATGACGAAAGAACAGCAACAGAAACAGATCAGCTCAATTTACGGTACTAAGATTCAAGATGTATTAGATCAGGCCTCAGCAAAATCGCCTGTTTTGGGCAAGAAGGAAAAGGACGCGAATGTCCCACCATCTCCATTTGCTCTCGACAATAGTTCAGATAGTATGAGCGGCAGTGAAGACTCTGCTGACGAGGCAGAATTAACCTTCACATTTGGCTCAAGAAACAGAAAATCCGTCCCATCAAGACCGCCCATGCCCGTTGCTCCTCAAAAAGTTACGACCACGAAAAACGATGAAGAGAGCGAATATAACGTCAAACCTTATGAGGAAGATACATCGCCTAATCTACATACATCAGCGAGTGAGATCATTGATGTTCCATTGAATTTGCAAGTATCCCATGTTTCTACGGATGTCAATAAGTTAGCCCCTGAAATGAGAAGGTTGGAATTAGACGAAAAGAACGGTGCAACCAACTCACAATAATGAAAACTAGATGAAAAATCTCTTCGCTAATAAGTTCAAGTTGATATATAATATATATAACTTTATATGTACACGGCATAAAGTGTCTCTATTTGTTTTGCTATATATATTTTTCTTTTAACTGCAGGCAGTTATGGTTTCATTGTCATAAATATAATATATACCTTTTTTTATTGATTTATGGGATCATTATAATATTATTAAGATTATGTAGATAGAACGAGACGCTCAACTAACGGATCACTTATTTTGTCCTTCAAAGAGTGAAGTATACTATTCTCACTCAAGTCGTCGTTTCTTGAAGCATATGATGTAACGAATTGTATCTGTGATATTATTTCTTTGCTTGGGTTGCTTGCTACTTCCATATCAACAGAAAATGTGAACTTAGCTTTGTACTCTTTGGACTTGAAGAGTGTCAAAGTGACCTGTAGAGCATTTGAAGAGGCCAATATTTCAGTCTCCATCTGATAATACAATTGTAACACTTGTAAACTTCTTTCAATGGTCACCGCAGATCTCCAAATTTTCACGATGTTGCCAGTGATGTGGTGAGGAAGAAGACCAGGAGATTGAGATTGAGCTAAATTGATCAAATTGGGTTTGATAAGCTCTAAAAGTGGACCACTTGTATTCTCGCCGTATTCGAGACGTACAGAATTTTCAATTGTAGAAGAAGTGACATCGTATTGAAGAATAAGGGAGTTTTTGAACAAGCTGACCTTCAAGACACTGTCTGTCAGATCTACCAAAGAGACACCGGTTAATTTTTGAATAAGGTTAAACTCCTTGAGCAGTAAACTGTATGACTCTTTTGTCGGTATCTTATTCTCAGAAATTTCCAATTCTACTTTTGATATACTATCAAGAACTTGTTGTTTTTCATTCTCCTCTTGAAGAACCTTCTCATCAGCTAAACACAAAGATTGCTTCAAGGTACTGATCTCTCCATTCAGGTCAATAGATTTTTCAGCAATAGTCAATAGTTTCTCACGTGCGTTGTCAATCTTCTTTCTATCAATATACTCAAATCTGTTTTTGTAATTTTGTAACTTTTCGAGTTTGGCTTTCAGCAAATCTTTTCTACGTTCAAGTACACTTGTGGATTCGCTAAGTACTTGAGTTTTCACCACGGTTTCATGAATTCTGGAATCCAACACCTCAGATTGATGTAAGATTTTTTGCCCTAATGGCTCCAATAACAACAAATAGTACTTTTTGTAATCACTATTTGCTTTCACTCTTGCGAAGTTTTTCAAGAATTGGAAGTTCTTCCTCAGGCTACTTTTCAAATTTTCATCAGCTTCAAAGAAGTCACGTACAGCCGGTGGATTTTCTACTAACATTTCCTTTTCAAAGTTATTTATCGACATTTGTGTGTGCTCTAAACTTCTACTAAACTGTTTGGTAATGTGATCAAAAAACTCGAGATCAGGAAGACTAAGTTCTCCATTAAGATAGTCAGCAAGACTAGGACTTTTACCCTTAACTAAAGGTCCAAATGCATCTTCTCTTTTAGTTGGTTTCATATCATCATAGAAGGGAACTCTTGCCTCCGCTAGAAAATCAGACAATGGGTATGGGATGTAACTATCGTCAAAAGACTCATCTTCATCCATGGAAACATCAGCGAGTGTAATTGTTATACTAGTCGAAGTACTTACTTCTGAATGTGGGTGATCTTCAGTTGCGCATACAGCAGGTTCAGTAGGTTTATCATCGTTAACTTTACTTTGAGCCAACCCAAACTGCAAAACAGGGGCGGGCTGCAGTGTATCTCTTGGCTGTTGTTCAACTCTCTTGGGTGTTATTGATGCGATTTTTTCGATTAATGACATTGTCCTCTGCTGAACACTTTCTGCTGTTTTCTCTGGTGTTGATGGCATAACAATGTCTATGCTATTAGTTTCGCTCATTACACTCTGATTGTGCATGGACAGCTCATTTACTAATGATGCACCAATACCAGTTGATTTTGTAGGGGAGAAAGGTAGTTTGCGTGTTCCATCCTTTTGCAAAGAGCCTTGTGGTGAACCATTTTGAGCAGTACGTATCCTTTTTGTAGAATTGGACATTGGAGTAGTAGCATCATGCTTCGAAGGTGTTCTTTTTGGAGTTGCCAAAGATGGCAAATCACTGATCTCTTTCACATTATCTGGACTCTTTTTGCTAGCAGTTGATGATTCTTCAATATTATCGGACATTGACACAGGTTGTGTCAATTCCATAGCCACACTTTCATTTGCTATTTGACTGCTCGTTTGGCTACTAGATTGACTACCAGATAACGTTGTTTCTGATGGAACGGCTTGAAATTTGCCAATACCATGTGTTTCTATGTTGTCACTAGTTTTTTCTTCTTCCATTGAGTTTCCATGAGCCACGCTGAGCTTTATCTGTTGTGTTGCTTGCATGTCTTCCTCGTTGTCATCTGGTTGCTGAGATGCAACTGCATTACTCATCATAAGTTTCACAGGCTGGGTTGATTGCATGTCTTCTTCGACATCGATTTCATTCTGGTCATGATCTAGCTTGGGTGCTGGTACAGAGAGTTTGACAGGCTGAGTGGACTCCATATCCTCTTCTTCTTCCCCTTCATTATCATCTTCGATTTGATTATCTTCATCAGTTTGATTAGCTTGTGCAAAAAGAAGATTATAACCACCAGGAACATACAGCTGCGGGACAGTAGTATGCAACTCCAGTTCTTTCTTAGATTCCACACTATGTTTCTTGAATGTTCCAGTCAACTCCATTGTTTCTTCATTCTCGTCTTGATCACTCTCGTAGCCTTCAAAGAGGGCATCAATTTCCTTACATTGCATTTCTGTCAGGTCCATTGAGACATCATCATCCTTATCATCTTGTGTTGGGTCTTCTTGTTCTTTTTCTAGGCTCTCTGGCTCATCTTCATGAACTGTAAACCTGGGGATTGTCGAGGAATAATCATCTTCCTCTTCAATACTGTTCTCTTCGTCCATATATGAGTGGAAAGTTGCATTTGATGGACCAACATTACTTTCAATGGTAGATCCAATCAAATCTTGATTGCTAAAAGCATTCATTGATGCGCTACTGTCTTTTCTTGTCAAGCTACTCGGGCTTTTCTCTGCTGATTCCTTAGTGAAGTGAATCTTGTGCAATGTTACTTCAGGCGCAAAGGAGACACGTCTGCGCTTCGAGTCAGATGTCTTTTCTGTGTTTGGAACTATAGCAATGGTATGGTTGTCATTGATTTGAGGCTTCAATATACTTCTAGTTGGAGCTAAACTATGACGTCTGGATGGTATATTTTTCTTAAATGGTATAACTTGGCTGTTTTCCTGAGCATTAAACCTGATCGGCGAGTTGTTGGAGACCATTGTATTAATTCTTTCTGATATACTGTTCGTCAATTAATCTTGATGTTTAGTACAAGCTCTTGTATCGATTTCACGCTAGGATCTTCAAAAGAACCTCAACAAAGGTGTCTTAAGTAACTGATGTATCTTTGTTTATGTTTGTTTGTTTACATTTTTCGCACTATCAATGGGGTCGTGATTTACTTGAAATAAAATTTGCTTATATAATCAATTTAAAGTAGAATTTAAATAGATCACGTGATATTTCAAGACCACTTTACTTTGTACAAAAGAACTAATATATATAGTTTAAGACAATTTTGACTATACACATATACATTACTTTACATATGCATGTGGCTATTATCACAATGCTAAATTAAACGTGTTCAACAGTGAACACCCATAATCCAAGATTTGGGTCATAAGAAACAAACTTTGTACTTGGGATGTTTTGTAATCTTCTAATATGTTTCTTTACTAAACCACTCTTAGGGTCAGTAATGGCCTTTCCTGTATCTCTTGACTTAGGGAAACAGCCTTCAATCGAGATAGTACATCTTTTGTTGAGTCCATCTCCAATCTTTGGCTTGGTTTTTGAATCTGGATATATGATACATTGCATTTTTGAGAAGATAATGATCGATGGAATATCCTCTAATTTTATAGTAGTAAGATCAACAGGTTCCAAAAATTCAACTTGACCTTTTCCAGTGACACCAACCTTGAAGTTCTTAACAGCTCTTAACTCCACTGGGCTCATTTGTTTCAACTCTTCAAAGCTTGGCTCCATCCAATAACCATCTGGTAAGACATCTCTGTTTTCCTTGTTCGATCCAGTTTCTATAATGGATGTATCATGAACTTGAGCGGTAGGAAAAGTATCTTCCTGGGTAGGTTTAGATGGAGTTGAAGAGACAGCGATATCATTTGATGAATTTAATGGATTTGGCGATGCAATCTTTTCTGGAGATTCAGCCTTGCCGCTATCCTCTAATTGGAAAGAAATTTGTCTCTTTGGAGTTAAAAGATTGCCGTTCTTGTTATCTAGCAAGATTCTATCATCTTTTCTGGTTTTGTCGATCAAAAGTTTGGTCACGTTCTTCGATGGAGTGAATATGTAACTTGATAAGATAGCCTTATCAGTTGTAGAACTGAATAATTTATCGACTTTTGCTTTAGTAGCATCTGAACCATTCTCTAGTAATGATATACTTGCAGATCTTGTTGAGGATGCAGAAGATGGTGCAGATTCAGAGACAATACTACCTGGCTTAGCGTTAAGGGCAGTTTTGGCAGAGAACAATGGTTTCGGAGACAATTTGTATGCAGAAACCAAGGAAGATTTTTTCTTCTCTACAGTGTTCAATGGACTAGCGACCGGTTTTGCTGGAGCAGCTACAAGAGGTTGAGGGGTAGCCAATGTGCTAAACAACGCGTTCGATCCGTAAGGATTTTGGTCAAGGGATGCCACTTGCTGATTCTGTTGAGCGTTGTTCGCAAATAATCCACCCCCACTCATTCCATTTCCAAGTGTGATGTTGTTATTAGCGTTATTGTTACCAAACAAGCCACCACTACTGACGTTGTTCATGTTGTTATTGTTTCCACCAAGTGCGTTATTTCCAAATAAAGATGATCCACCACTTGCGGCATTGTTACCTAACAAGCCTCCACTGGTTGTGCCTGGTTTATTTCCAAAAAGACCTCCTGAAGAAGCACCTGCACCTGCGCCAAAGCCACCCAATCCACTAGAAGTACCATTGGCAGTGTTTGCTGTGTTATTTCCAAATAAACCTCCAGAAGTAGAAAGACCACCTGCTGGCTTGTTACCAAACAGTCCACCAGATTGAGTAGTGGAAGCATTACTGTTACCGAATAAACCTCCACCACCAGTGGTGGTACTTGTGTTGTTGTTACCAAACAAACCACCAGAGGTCGCTCCTCCAGTAGCTCCAAATCCTGCAGAGGCAGGTTTGTTTCCAAAGAGACCACCAGATTGGCCTGTTGAAGTATTATTGTTATTGTTCAATGAGAATCCAGAAGATGCTGGAGCAGCGTTATTCGAGTTGCCAAATAGTCCACCACCTGTTGTGGTACCAGCAGGTTTATTACCAAACAATCCTCCTACCCCAGCAGAATTGGTAGCGTTATTGTTGCCAAATAAGCCTCCTCCCGTGGCTGTACTATTGTTATTTGTGTTACCGAAAAGGCTCCCTGAAGTAGTATTGTTATTAGTATTAGTATTTCCAAACAAACCCCCACTTGTTCCCGTGGTATTGTTAGCGGTATTTCCAAAAAGACCGCCGGAACTAGTCGCTGGTTTGTTTCCAAATAACCCACCCGATTGAGCATTGTTGTTGTTATTCAATCCACTACCAAAGCCAAATCCAGTAGATCCAGTGTTGTTGGTAGCAGTGTTGGTGGAGCCAAATCCTCCGCCAAAAGCTGGTTTATTTGCGCCAAAGGCCCCCGTGGTACTACTTGCGTTGTTGTTACCAAACAAGCCACCACCGGTTTGATTGTTGTTGTTGTTGTTTGCTCCACCAAACAACCCGCCTGAAGTATTATTGTTGGTTGCGCCAAATCCACCAGCAGCGTTAGTGTTTTGGCCAAATGGTGAGCTATTGTTAGTGTTATTGTTTGCACCACCGAATAATCCGCCAGCTGTGTTGTTTTGTCCGAATGGTGAGTTATTGTTATTGGCCTGTCCAAATGTGCTTCCTGCATTATTGTTCTGTCCAAATGGAGAGTTATTTGTCTGGCCAAATGTTGAAGTACCAGTTGATGCACCAAATGCGCTACTTCCCGCACCAAATGCACTATTTGTATTTGCAGCACCTCCAAAAGCAGATCCTGTGTTTGCGGCACCTCCAAACAATCCAGTTCCTGCAGACGCAGGCTTACTTCCAAAAAGACCACCACTAGCTGTATTGTTATTTGTACTACCAAAGAGGCCACCAGAGGAGTTATTATTGGTTGATCCAAAGAGACCACCACCTGATGTATTATTAGCAGCTCCAAATCCAGTTTGTTGGGTTCCAGAATTGAATGGTGAGCTGTTTGAGCCTCCAAATCCACCAGTTGTAGATGCTCCATTTCCGAATCTTCTGTTGTCTATGTAATCCTGTACTCTTAATTCCTCAGGAGAAAACTTTTGGTATTCAGGCATGGCAGATATATTCTCATAGATTGAAGTAGTACCAGTGGCATCTCTATCTGTGTAAGCTTTGAAAGGTTTAATTGATGTACCTCTGTTTTGAACATTTGGGTTCACTCCACTGTTGAAACCTGTATTACCACCAAATGGTGAGCTGGTTCCCACAGTGCTGTTACCAGCACCAAATGCAGATCCAGTATTTGTTGATGCACCTCCAAAGAGGCCACCTCCAGAATTGTTGTTTAGCTGTGTTCCAAAAGCGGAACCTCCAGTATTTCCACCAAAGGTAGAGTTTGCATTGGGAGTGCCTGTAGCAGCACCGAACAAACCACCAGAGGTTGTGTTGTTGTTACTACCAAATCCAAATCCAGTCGAAGGAGTTGCAGTGTTGGCATTGCTTGCTCCACCAAAGAGACCACCCCCTGTATTATTGGTGTTTGTGGCTCCTCCACCAAAAGGTGATTGGTTGTTATTGGTATTCCCAAAACCACCAAAACCACTAGTTCTTGAAGCTCCAAACATTGCTTTATATCAAGGACAATTTCCAATATCCACTACTATGTAACAATTGAAGTGTAATGTTGTATCTTAGAACAATAGCTGATCTTTCAATGGATGTGCAATTGTCTGTTAAGTTCAACTATCACTTATTCTGTTCCTACTCTGCACTCCTTCCAAACCTCAGAAAAAAAAACACTCAAAAACTCATTTGAAGATCAAAATTTCCCACTTGTGCAAATCATATTGAACCATCTGAGAAATTGACAGTCTTATGGGTCGATCGACTTTCTTACTCACACAGACCTTGGTCGTACTTCTACTGGTGCTAAGAGACGCGTTCAGTAAGTTTTTTACGTGTAGAGTGCTTTAAATCTGCAACTTTGTATTTGAGGTGAACTTGATTAGTCTTCATACCATAAACTTTGCTATAAGTCAAC
Organism: Wenyingozyma methanosorbosa; assembly: GCA_030570755.1. NCBI lineage: Eukaryota > Fungi > Ascomycota > Pichiomycetes > Pichiales > Pichiaceae > Wenyingozyma > Wenyingozyma methanosorbosa. The sequence continues at coordinate 423,386 of JAJLWP010000008.1, forward strand.
ATTTATTTGACATTCATTATGGGTATCAAAGGTTTAAACGCCCTTGTAGGCGAACATGCCGCAAAAGCTATCAGATCTGGTGACATGAAGACATTTTTTGGCCGTAAAATTGCTATTGATGCGTCCATGTGTCTTTATCAGTTTCTGATTGCTGTTAGACAGCAAGATGGTAACCAATTGACAAACGAGGATGGTAAGACTACATCTCACTTGATGGGGTTTTTCTATAGAACCATCAGAATGGTTAGCTATGGGATCAAACCTTGTTATGTCTTTGATGGTAAACCACCCGTGTTGAAAGGCGGAGAATTAGAAAAGAGACTGAAACGTAGGGAGGAGGCAGAGCAGAAGGCAGCGGAAATGAAAGATACCGGTACTCTTGAAGAACTACAAAAGTTTGAAAGAAGAACTGTAAGGGTGACCAAAGAACAAAACGAAGAAGCAAAGAAATTGCTTAGGCTTATGGGTATTCCATACGTTGATGCACCATGTGAAGCAGAAGCTCAGTGTGCAGAGTTAGCCAAATGTGGTAAAGTATATGCAGCTGCATCTGAAGATATGGATACTTTGTGTTATCAACCCCCATTCTTACTTCGTAATGTAACTGTCGCGGAAGCTCGTAAACTTCCAATTAATGAATTCAATACTAAAACTGTGTTAGAAGAATTGGATATGGATATTGAAACTTTCATTGACTTATGTATCTTGTTAGGATGTGATTATTGTGAGACTATCAAAGGTATTGGTCCAGTCACTGCTTTCAAACTTATAAAAGCACATGGTTCTATCGAGAAGATCATTGAACATATCAAGAGTAGCCCTAACTCGAAGTACGTAGTCCCTGAAAACTGGCCATACGCAGAAGCAAGAGAATTATTTTTACACCCTGAGGTTGCTGACTGCTCTAAAATCGAGCTGAAATGGACAGAACCAGATGTGGAAGGATTGGTACAGTATATGGTTACCGAGAACGGTTTCTCTGAACAAAGAATAAGAGATGGTGCTGAAAAACTTAAAAAAGGAGTTAAAAGTGGTGTTCAGGGAAGACTTGATGGTTTTTTTAAAGTTTCTGGCTCGATATCTGGTAACAAGAGACCAGCTGAGGATGCAAAGAGTAAAAACACTAAAAAAACCAAAAAGGGAAAGAAATAGTTTAATATGTACATATTTACTTTTGTGTAATTGTAAGATTAGGATTGTTTAAAGTCGATTCAGAAATCGAATCTGAAATTGTATCTGTAAATATAAATAGGTTATGTAAGTGGCCAAATATCAAGTTTCATACTGAGAGATAACAGAAGATGATGAAATTTGAGCATCGGTACTTCTGATATCATTACTACATTCTTCAGCTGGTGAAACTTCGGTAATAGCCTTAGTCACAGGATTCACAAACTTTCTCATTCTAGCGTCCATACCTGAAAAGTACCTTGCGAATTGAACTATTGGCCAAGGAGCAGCTCTAAGTACAGGCAAGAAATTACCATACAATGGAAGCTTGATCTCACCTCTTCTACCTAGTTCAACAGCTTTGAACACAGCAGCTGCAACATCGGCAGGATCCAATTCTGGTGCAAGGATAGCAGATGGCGTGGTAAAGCTTGAGAACATACCTGTCTTAAGTTGACCTGGACACACCAACAGAGTCTTGACTCCAACAGTATTGATTGATGGTGGACCCAGCTCGTATGTTAAAGATTCATGCAAGGCAATCAAACCTGACTTAGAGGCGCTATAAATACTCAACCTTGAGGGAGACATATATCCCAGGGTTGAAGCAATTGTAATCACATAACCTCTTTTAATCTCAAGCATTTTTGGTAAAAATGCTTTGATAGTATAGAAACTTGATAAGAGGTTGACAGCTAACGTTTTCTCAATGTCATCAATACTTATATCAAGAACTGACCCAGCAATTGCAATACCTGCATTGTTTATCAGGATAGTAACAACACCAACCTCTTTGGTGACTTTCTCTGCTACCTCAAATACCTGTTTTCTATTTGAGACATCGCAACGATAATAGTGAACCCCTTCAATATAATCTTTTGAACCAACTTCTGGGAGATCGATATCAAGAACAATAACCTTAGCACCAGCTTCATAGAAAACTGAAGCCATTGAGTATCCTAACCCATGTGAACCACCAGTGATAAGAACTATATCTCTGAAAGGATCAAAAATGGTACCTATGGCAATGTCAGAGAATTGCTTGTAACCTTTATTAACATGGTAAAACCCCATAGATAAGGGACCTGTCATCTGAGCGTTTATAAAAATTGATAATTGCTTTGTTCAAATTTAACTTTTCAAGAATGTACTAATTTTGAATATTAGAATAATTAGTTTGAGCCTGAAGAATAAGCAAGTAATGTAAAGTGTGATTGGTTATATAGTCAATCAGTAGTTTGTTATTCACTTAAATATACCAAACGAACACAGTTAACTATATATCGATAGATACAACATTGTTTACAACACAAAATTTGATAAACCTAGTCAGCACCGCCGTGTTTCTAGAATATGTATAAAATCATACTAGAAAAATAGACAAGCTAATCAGATAATCATATTAAAGCAACAATATACCGGCCTTACTTTTTGTATCAATACTTCATTAATATACACTCAAGTCGACTAAGCTATACAAACATGGATAATATAAGTGGCAACTCACCACAGGTGTTACGTATCAAGCGTAAGAGAAACGAGGATCCACTACAAGCCTTACTTATAGAGGATCAGAGGCTCAAAAGATCGAAGTCTTCTCAATATATCTTCAAGCTCGCTAGAACTGACGAGAAGGTCGATTCTCCTGATGCTGCAGTTTTAGAGCAGCAACCTGCAACAGATAGTAATAAGAAAATTTTCAATATACCCAAAAGCAACGACAAAGCTAGCAATGGAGCGGCTTCCACTGGAGATAGTCAAGAAGTTGATGCCGAGCTACTAGAGATGGTCAATGATTATTTGAAATTGCACGAGGATAAAGACACTGTAAAACCACCAAAGAGAAGACAATCACAAGTAAGTCAGGATGACAATGGTGTGGCGAAGAGACCAGATTTATCACAGATAACAGACACAGACGATTACGTTTATGACGTTTACTACAGAGACAAAGCCGTGAAGGATTCATGGGACAATGATAAGATCGGGTACATTCAATTCAATGAGGAAGAAGGCGACTTTTGGCTAGATGAAGTTGATCAGGAAGAATTGGCTAGAACAGATGACGAGGACTCAAATACAGAAAGCTTTTACAGAAACGACTATCCTGAAGACGAAGATGGAGGATATGATGATGATGAGCTAGAAGATAGTTTGCAAGAAGAAGCAAGCGACGACGAGGACGATATATACGAAATCGAGCATGATAAGATGCGATTTGATCATAAAGATATCGTAGAAACTGAAGGGTTAGAAGACATAGAAGAGAATCCAGAGTTCAGTAACCTTTATGATGACCTATCGCGTGGAGGAACTACAAATTTTGTGGATGAGGAAGCGGCAGATGATGAGCTAGATGATGACGGAGACAACGAAGACAACGAGATAAAAAGAAATAACTTCTTTCCGAATGAAGAAGAAGATGAACTTGCCATGTACAGGGATAAGATATTCAGTAAACTTGAGCGTATGATCAAGAAGTGATAAGTTAAGGTATTCAGTTATGAGAGAAAAATGATCAGATTTTCGAATATGCATATATATAGTATGCTTATGTAATCTAAATAATGTACCATAAAAAAATTGAGGAAAATCCGGAGAGTTAGGGAAAGTAGAGTATACTAAATAATTTGTTTGTCCGTTAAGATTAGAGATGAGTTGTTTGATAGTACTAATTCAAGCAATACATAGCCAATTCATACAAATCAACAAAGCAAAACATACACAAAATGTCACTGAGAGGTATACAGAAGGCAATTGCAAGAACTCCGCATCAATTGATGGGTAAAAAGTCCAGTGTTGATCAGCTCATCTTGACCTGGGAGCACGATATAAAGACTTCAATTGCCGGAATCGAGTTCCTAATCAATCAACAAGCTAAATGGAGTAAAACATGGATACACATCGTTGAAAATTTACTCAATCTTGTGGAAGACTACAAGGCCTTCCATTTGCAAATATCCCCCAAATCCCAGAAGTCCGAGGATAGCGAGCAAGAGGATGAGCCAGAGAAGTTCTCTAACATCACAATTCACGAAGTAAAACAATGTGAGAAGCTTTTCGGAATAATACATAACATAGTGAACAAGAAAGTTGAAGAAGATACCAAAGAGTTCACCAAAAGAGCTAAAGAAATGATAACTCATTTACAATCTGCCTTGAAATTAATTACCAAACGTAATCATAAACAGATGGATTACGATATATCACATAATACCATAGAGAGCTATCTGTCTAGTAAGAAGCTGGAAACTTCCGAAAAGGAGCAAATAGGTTTAGAAAAGTCCAAGGTTTCCCTAGACGTCAATAAAACGATCTTTTTGGATATTCACGAGAAGACAATGATGATCATCCCTCAAGTGTTAGCTACTCTCTCTGAGTTCATAAGCAAATTGACCATGACTGTGTATTATCAGCAGCTGGAGATCTACGAAGAGTTCATGATAAATATCCAAAAATATGTCGAACTTCACGGGCTTGCCTCAAAGGCGACTCAATTGACCTATGAAGAAATTGTGTCCTCGTTCAAAGAGCAGTCACAAGACGGGTTTGCCAAACTAAAATCTTTGGAGTTATTAAATGAGTACAAGAAGTTTCAAGAAAAGGGTATAATAGAAAAATCTAGAAATCAGATAAGAAATGTTTCTGGAACAATTATTGAGAATACAGTCGATGCTACTGGGGCCGTGATAACAAAAACATTCAGTCCGAATCAGAAGCTAAGCCTCAGATCTATGTCGATTGAAAATCCATTGAAGCCATACTCCAGAGATGGCGTGTTCGCTACTGCTAATGACCCTATTAAGTTCATTTTAGACGATATACAGGCCAAATTTGAACAGAATGAGGCGAATGCAATTCATGATTCAGCTGAGTATGAAAGTAAAGTTCTTGGAATGGACAACTCCACATTTGATGAAAGCGTTAACGCCGACGTAACCATGCTGCATTCTGAGCAGGGACAGTCACCATCAGAAGAGGAGGATTGGTTGAAACCAATCTCCTTGAAAAGAGTTACAAACGAGAATGATTCCAGATCTCCTGAAAATGGCAATGAGAATCTAGACAGTCCTGGACCTGGCGCAAATACTTTCTCTCCTGATTTGAAAGCAGAATATTCAAGTGTGCATACCAATAGCCCACTGACACCACATCGAAGCAGCTTTTCAAGCTCAATTACTTCTCCTTCTCTCAAGTCACCCAGCAGCAGCTCGACTTACGCATCCCGAATTCTGAGGTTCAACGGATCAGATGCCAAAACAGATACAAAAAGATTTACATCTGTTCCAATCGAAATTATTAGGGAAAAAATTTACGAAGTGAATGTAAATCCTGAAATAAACAAAGCGGCAGTATCTTCTGAATTGAAAAAGTTTTCTATTCCTGCATGGAAGCTAAATAGAATAGCTTCGGAATCCAGTGTATCTGCAAATATATTGTTATCCAGAAAAAGATAATATTTACGCTTTAAGGCATCTTACGTGCTGTATTGCGTAATGTCAATGCCATGTATATACAGCTTTTTTTGTATTTGCATTGATTACAAATAATCATTTCTGAGCTGGACAACAGTTACGTAACTAGTTACATTTCTCTATATAAGTAATGATACTGATTTTGATATGAGGGTAATTTATTTAGAGACTCTTTTACAACACTGATAACATTTTTTAAGGGATCGACAATTTATACGCTTTTACAGATAAAATGTGCGCTATAAGCAAGTTCGTATGTTGATTCGATTTATAGTGACTTGGTGACTCCTTCTACATCTGAAAAAAATATTAAGTTAAGAAAGGGTTTTGATAATTTTTTCTGTGGTACGACCATGACAATAAGGTCCCAATTATACAATTTACCTGACTTGTAAATACTCCCGTATTGTTCAGGCTTCCAAATATAGTTTCCTTGTGGTTCAATAGAACAAAAATGATTTTCGAAAGCGTCTTTCCATACATTAGTTACATTTGTGATTTAAGGGAGAGGAACGATTAAACAGCTTAAGATGTAACTTAATGAGCAATCTTAAACCAATAATGTTAAAATTTAGATTACGTGAATCTTTCATTATGTGTAGCAGTCACGAACACTTGAAATTAACTATTTAGAATTAATGTGTTGTGTATTACTTCCCTGTGCGTCTTTCTGATTGGCTTTCATCAAAGGTTTAGCTTGCCGCACGTTTGGTAAATTATTTAAATGGCTGAAAAAACCTAGTGCGGTCCGCATAGTCCGAAAAAAGAGAGTAAGATCTTGAAATGTGTTATTTTGGAACACATTTTAGCACCAAAGAAGATGTTGATGGCCATCTAGCTATTTATTTATTCACAACCATATAATACAAAACTTAAGTTGATTTGCAAGTTCTTCTCACTGATAATCGTGCTTAGTCAAATAAAACAAAGCAAAAAAATAACGCATTGTTATCAATGCACAACGCAAAAAAAGAAAATTCTTTCGCAGAGAAAATTTTTATGAACAATTAAAGTAAAGCTGCATGGACTTTTTTTAGATTCCAAACTATGCCGTTGATATATCTGTTAACTGGAATGAGTGTGCTTTTACAATACGATAGTTTTCACCTGGAAGCATTCTGACTTGTTTGAATTTAAAAAGAACAATTATATCTTTCCATTATATTTAGCCGAGAGTTAATTATAGCGCTCAATTTTATAAAGGTAAAGCCTAAGAAGTTAACGTCCATTTTTTTCTATCTACAGAATAGGTATAGGTATCGGTGTATTGTGCTTTTGTAAGGAATACCGCTAATGACGAAGCTAATTCTCTAAGAAGTGTAATTGATGTAACTACGAACTTCAGAATATCTAAGTGCCGCTCTGATCCAACCTTGTACTATAGTCAGGAAACTACTTTTGCCATCAATTGAAGGAAATGTAGACAACATATGCAAGGAACTTCTATATTGGCCTTACATGCTGCACAACAAAAAATTTACTGGGTAAATCCGAGACTAAATACTTCCCTCACAAAATCTTCACAAACTTCGTAAAGTAGAATAACATTTTGTATCCATATCTATTTTAAAGATTTTAGTTGTAAATTTGATACCGAAACGCAAATTAAATTAAGGGTGTTACTAAATATTGTAAAAGTATAAAGGGATAGCGGGAAAAAATATGCTATATCGGATGTTGGTCTCGGACTCAACAATAAAGTTATTATTATTTTTACTCGGAATTTTGAACGCTTAATGCCTTCTTAAGAAAAGGACACTTGTATTGACCATTTTCTTTCTCCATGATGTGTGTATCAAGCCACTTTCCAGCAGTCAACTTGATACCGCAGTTGCAAGTTCCAGTGTAATCTAGTTTTTCACTCAAATTCAAGAATGATTTAGCTTGGACTAAGTCAAACTTGAAATGAGCGTTTAGTAAATGTTTCTTGAAATCGTACGGTCTGTTGAACCTTCCTGTCTTGTGAAAACATGTATCCTTAGGAAAAAAACATTGAAAACGTGGTATAATTTGATGGATTTTCAAATGTCTAGCTAAGTCTCTTGTGATTGTCTTTTCACAAATCGGACATTTCTTTGGTACAAAGTTGTAACGTCTTGGTTTGCGGACATTTTTGGAAGAATTTGGTTTTGTTTTTGCCAATGTGTTTGCAATGTTACACCTGTTTTTGATATTCTCTTTAGAATAGTCTAAGCACATAGACATAAACTTAAACTCTTGAGAGTTTTTAGCCTTGTTGGCTTTCACCTTAGCATCATCTAGCTGGTGTTCATTATCAACAGAAACGTTATTTTGTAAAGAAGAGTAGGTTCTATCCGAGTCGGAAATCAAACTTTGAGAGTAGTGACCACTCAAGCAACTTTCAGGAGAGCTTACAACATCCAAGTGAATTGGAGTATTTTCAGTTGTGCAAGTCTCTTTAAACTTTTTAGAAGATGGGGAATCAAGCATTTGATATAGCCCCTCAATTTCTGAGTTGAAGAAAGTAAAATTTTGTTTGGCATTTTCCTCAGTAGGTGGACAGCATGCTTGAGCAGGTAGCAAGTCTAATCCATACTTATTCATAACATATACATTGGGCACAGTATTATTGTAGGTATAATCTGTATTGACAGTGTTTTCTAAAGAAGCGAAGTCAATCGAGCTGGCGGGAGTTGTATTACTCATGCAGAAATCTTGTGGTGATTGATATTCGGTGGCTTGTAAGCCAATTTGGCCGATATTTTTTTGGATAGTAGAGAATTCTCTTTGACCTTCGAGCTTAACACTGTAAGCATAATTTTGCTCATCTATAGGTAAAAATTGTGGTTGTAATTGATGTTCAGTCATGGAAAAGGAAGAAGAAGTTGATGATGGAGGAGTTTCACAAAAGTCTTTTATAGAAGCGCCAACCATTTGGTACTCATTATTGCTATATTGGTTTTTGAGATGTTCCAGAGAGTTGACTTGCTGCTCATTAAAATGCATAGCAGAGTTCACCATCATAGTGGAGCTTAATGTTTTTGGACAACTCGTGTTAGAGTTTTGTTGATTTGGTTCAGTATTGAAGTACATCATAGTTTGCTGGAGATGTTGATTGACATCCGAGTTTAATAAATTTGAAGAAGAGAAACCGCTATATTCAGTTTGAGGATACCCAATTGAACCAGTCATTTTATTTAGGGTTTAGTTACTTGAAAAACTCTGTAATTGTATAAGTGATGTTCCAGGAAATAAAGTGGTATAAAAAGCAGACAGTTTTATTGAAAAAAAATTCTCTGAATACAATAAACGAAATGAAATTTAGTTGTGAACTAAAGCTTAAGTTTAAAAGGTATCTGCAATGAATAAGCCTATTATAACTTAACGAAGGATCTATTGTGTATATATATTCAGAAGTAATCTTAATAACTCTGAGAAATTATTGTTAAAATTTAAGTTTTCCGATGTTACCTTCTCTGCATACATTTTATTGATTGCTCATGCATGGAAAGCAATGTAGTTTTACAAAGGAATTTCTACTTGCAGAAAAGAACATCAGAATACATAACACCTTTAAATTCAGGAAATGGTGTGCATAATAGAATTTGCTCGCAGTGTTCTTTTATTCCCGTTTTAGGAATGAAACTTGAAACTTACTCAATAGATTCAAAATTTTTCGGTCTGTGACAAGAGGATTAATGTACCTAGCTTTAAACTCAAACTTGATTCTGGAACTATAAATATCCCATATGCGTTTTGAGAAGGATTCAAGCCGAGATTACTATTTATGAAAATTCAAAGGACTTGAGACCCAATTTATTTTCGGTTGAAGCTCTCTCTTGGACCACGGGAAAGAAAAACATACTTGTTAAGTACATTTTCTGAGTAAATTGTAAATGATTGGTAGGCTCAAAACATTTAATACGCAAGGCTATAGTATATCCTAAATACACATTTCTTCTCACAGTATCAAAAAAGGAAGGTACTAATTTTTTGAATGAAAATGGTATCAAACTATATCTCCAAAAAAATAAAATGCAATTCATTGGTAGCGATTAAGACACAATTCACAATAGCTGGAAAAATTTCCGTTTTATCTTTTTTCGAGGTACGATTAACAAGAAGAATAAGTGGTTAACAATTTATTTTCCGCTAAATCTTAATGATGTATTAGTTATATATTTTGATATCTCTCGTTCGGTTCAGATTTACAATTTCATACTATATAGTGTATTCAGCACATTAATTGCAGAAAGCACTATATATATTCCCTCAAATCGTAAATCGTACATATAGTTTCTTCAATTTCAGTTTCTCTCGGCTAAAATATGCATGGAAAAACACCTGTTTTAAATGGAGCAAAGTTCCAAATTTCTCACCAGAAGACAATTTGTGAAGATTGATAAAGAGATATAGGCTGAGCTTATAGACTCAGCTTCTGAAAGTTAGTGCTTAAATACGAGTCTTGACCAGTTATGCGAAGGAGATAAATGAATATGGAAGTTTGCTAGTGTACTAAGTTTTTGCCAAATGAAAATTAAGTCTCCCCTTCGGACTAGGCCTCGCCATATTAATCGTTCGTCCCCCACTTCTACTTTTCCATTGTAGCAATCTTGGTACTTTGGACTATTAATGTAACTATTAGTATAAGTCGATATACCGTTTATTTATATAGCATGTAACGTAAATCATGTTCTATTTAACTATTTTTAAAAATCAGAGGACACATTAGCTTGACAGGATAGTTACTGATTCTTCCAAATGAGGGAGATTACGTTAGTTGAACTAAGTGAACCGACTATCACTTTCTTTTAATCCCGTGTGACATTTTACTTATCGTCATAACAACCAGATGACTCGATAGCATGTGGAATTAATTCAAACCGACTAGTATCCTGATAAATGCTAGAAATTTATATTCTTTTACGAAGTGCATGTAGTATAAGTTTCCATGCATCACTAGTTTTTCAATTTGACATATCGATAGAAAGTTTATTCTATCTACACAAAAATAATATCGACTAATTTAACCTCTTTAGTGACTGTTGAGTATTATATTCTTTTTACTAATTTCAACATTTAGTAAGCGATGATCATGCTTTAGCCAACGAGTTTTCTTGGAAATGAAATGTGTGCTAGATCGGTACATAATTACAACCGAGAGATATTATGTTTTACTGAAAGGTCATGATCTTGTAATTATTTCACTCTTAATCATTATTCTTACATCAACTCTACTAAAGTATCTTGAACTCCGTATATGATGTAAACAAAAACCTGATACTTTAAACCTATGAAGATTGACTTTTTCTTGAATGGTTGTTGCTCATATGTGGACTGAGCTCAATAGAAAATATACCACTTATAGTCATACCTTGCCGAGTTTTAAGCCAAAAATGCTATTCGCGAAAATGATAAACAGTTAAGCAAATCTAAAGCACTCCGTGGTTGCTTTCCGTAGGAAATCCTATATTGGGATACATTGTGTGCAGAGTCTATATTCTAAGACAAATTGTATTGACTGTGTGACTCTTTGTTATCAAAAGAGATTACGAGCTCATCTACACACATTTTACCACTTAAAATATTTTAGTTTGTAAGATAAGCTTAGAGTTATTGTCTAATCTCTGTTTTAGATCGATGAAAAACAGAACGTTGTTCTTGTGCATATTACTCGGATAAATTTTCCACAACTGTCAAATTTCAGTATTTTGACAGCAAACTCACAGCCCCGCGAAATCGGCACTTCTACTGTGTGCTAGTGAGAAAGTCACACATAAATTCTTTTCTTCATTTTGCCTTGATTAACCGAGAGCTGAAAAATCTCGTTTTTTTTCTCTTATCGCAATTGTGTCAAATTTTTTTGGTTGTCAATATACCACCCCTTTCAAACCAAAATTTATAGCTTGATTATACTCTTCATGTATTTCTTGGAAGGCAGATGATGCTATGAATAAGGAAATAACTTAGAATGATGTGCTTTTTAGTCTACTCTAAGCTACTATCACCTAGCAGCACACACATTTCAACTGTGTAATTGCAAGATGTGTGAAGTTTTTCTCTCACAGCCTTGCTTCACATGCGCTGAAAAATTTAGGTGATGGCATTAAGTCCGGTGATAAAACACATGCCATAGTGGCCATTCATTGGATAGTTTCTCATTTAGATAACTCCGAGAATTTTTTTGTGATAGAGGTTACAGTCACTAAGAAAAATGTAAAAAAGTATAAAATAAGAGTTTATACGCATTATAGAAATACAAATTAAATAAATAAGATTAAATAAATAAGATTTTCTCATAAGAAATAAACAAGTACATAAAGACTAGTAGTAAAAGAAGGAATAAATTTATTCGATATGCTCAACAGTTTGTTTATCTTCCCAGGCTTTGTTGGTAACTGCCATTCTATGATGTTTATATAATGGAGGTAATGGTTGGACATCTTTTCTTCTAAGAACATCTCTTTGGAACCAAACCCAGATGTGTTTAGTTTGATAAGCGGCATGTTGAGTAGAAGGAACATCAAAGACATCATCTAATTCTTCTAATGTAAGACCCTTTGTTTCTGGTAATAACCATAAGACCATGAACCAACCAACCATATTCCAAGCAGCATACCAACCAAAGGCACCTTGAGGCTTGAAAGCCTTTAATAATGATGGCCATGTGAGTGAAAGAATAAAGTTGAAGAACCAACAAGTAGCAGTTGCAAATGACATAGTAAAATCACGCATGTAAAGAGCAGCACATTCTGCAGAGTAGGTAAATGGAACAGGACCTTCGGATGAAGAGTAGACAATTGTGAAAAGATAGATACCTAAAGCAACAATACCAATTCTTGTATCATCGTCATCAATCCAGAAAGCAAAACCTGTTAACAATAAGAATGCCGCCATTAATGGGAATGAAAATAATAACAATGTACGACGACCGAATTTATCGATTGTAAAAAAGGCTGGTAATGCGAAAACCCAGTTAAGCATACCAAAACCCCATGAAGCTAACAACGAATCACGCTCACTGAAACCAGATTCAGAGAAAATTGAGGATGAGTAGTAAGCAATAACGTTTATACCACAGAATTGTTGCATGAACATAACAATCCACGCACCAACAGCACCATTTCTGTTTCTTCTGACAGTGACCATTTCCTTTAACTTCTGGAAGAAACTGGTGTCACCATAAGACTTTTCTTCTAATAATAAAACATGTTGGTAGAAACAATCACGAGCAGCTTGAATGTCATTCATTCTTAATCTGGCTAATGAGTTAAAAGCATCTTGATGACGACCTTTACCCATTAACCATCTTGGACTTTCAGGACAGAATGGAACTTGGAATAAGATAGCAATAGCAGGTAAACAAGCAGAACCAAGCATTAATCTCCAACCTAAACCATATGTAATGCCGTGAGCTGGAACTTTGTGGAAAGCCAATGAGAAAACGTAACCAAGCATAATACCGAAAGCAGTCCATACTTGCCACATCATAACCAGACTACCTCTAATACGGTGGGGCACACATTCAGCAGAGTAGACAGGAATAGTAGTACTCTTTGGACCAATACCAAAACCTAAGATGAATCTAGCAATAAATAAATGCCACCAGTTATTGACAAAACCTTGCCATATACAAGCTAAAGCAGAGATAACACACGTGATGAAAATCGTTCCTCTTCTGGAAAACCTGTGGTTTAACCAATCGGTCATCCAACAGGAAATGGTGGAACAACAGAGATATGGAGCACTGTTGACTAAACCAACTAACCATGTATCTCTATCAGAACCAGAACCAATACCAAATTCATTTGGATAGAATAATTGAGCACCATTAATAACAGTTTCATCCATACCTTGAACACAAGCACCCATAGAACACATAATAATCAACCAGTAAAGTGTCTTTGGAAGTCTCCATTTGTGGTGTATTTCATCATGTAATGAAGCTTTCTCTTCATCATTCAAGAAGCTCATAGAGTTAAAACTGAGAGGTTCTCTAGCGACCGCAGCAGCTCTTGCAAACAGCTCTTGGTCTAAACCATACTTGATAGCATAGTTTCTACCCATTTGCATCACTTGCGCTTCAGTATATTGAGTTAAGATATTATCATCGGCAAATTCATTACCATTGAGTGCCTTTTCTTTATCAATAGATGAAGATGAAGCTGTGGATGAGGTTTGGTCGAATAAACCACCGTTTTCATCATTGTGATTTGGCTCTAACTTTTGATCTGTTTCTCCGGTAGACATCTTCTAAGAATATTTATCAAAGATTTTTTATAAAATATTAAGTTATTTTTAATATTAATGAAAATTATTTGAGTGTAACAAGAAAATATGTAATGGGGGTCTATGCAAAACCGGGGGAGTTGTAGATATTTATATACTAAAATCTCAAGGAGCTAAAGTTCTGGTAAATATACTAGATTGTCAAAAGAGCAAGCTTATTTACGTAAGTTGGTCATATGTAGTGTATTAATCAAACCCCAGATTGTATTATTTTTATGCAAGTTTGATACTTTTTACCCACCTATTTCTAAATACAGAATATACTTTCCATTACCAAGAACTGGAACAACTTCTCGGATTTTAGACATTCTGCTGTATTGCAAACGCCATATCTTGACGTTATATGTGAAAAAAGCTACTAAACATAAATATATATATGGTATTCAATTTACGAGTATCAGTCTACATTAGCTTCGCTGAACATCATAGTTCAAGGCTATATAATGTGGGGGATAAAAAAAGAAGGCTATATACCTATCAAATAATAAGCAATATACTAAAGTTGACTTTAGTGTAATATCACGTCAAATTGCATGGCATACGTGATTACTTAGAAACTTGGAAACTTGGACGGCACCGGCACAAAGCTCTCACGATTATAACAATAGACCGTAAAGCCCTTTTTCATATCTCCCATTCATTTTTCTTGTGTTCATCTTTTAATTGTGAATGTGTGTTTGGTGCAGTTTGTCCCCACCATTGGCTATCGATGCATACCAATAATTGTATTTCTTGGTAACTATAAATCAATACAATTTAAGAAAGTGGTATGGAATTGCTATACATTAAGCATTAAAGGCTGGTAAACAAAATAAACTTTTGCGGAAGAATCAATAGGAGTCTGACGTCATCATGCATGATGGGAAAAAAAGTAATTCTTCCTTTACCTTCTATTTTTCCTACTAGTGACGTTGAGTTTTCTCATATTTTATTTCTGTTTTCTAGGAACCATAAAACGGTTTATGTTTATTTGCTATCAATTAAGTAATCCCAGGTGTGTTATAGTATAGAATGCAAGGCTTTAGACCAAATTGATGGTAATTGTAAAGTAGATGCTCCAAAGTTGAAAGGGGCGGAACTACGGTAACATCTTTTTTCTCGAAATCCGTGTTGGTTCCGTAAAGTTCTCTAAATTGTGGAGTTCCGTAAGTAAGGGTGAAAAAAACTGGAATTCCGTTGACACGCTATTTTATATGGCGGGTTTATACTACAATAATGATCTATATTATATTCTTCCTATTGTCAATATGACTCCATCGCGGGGTATACATGAGCCCAACTTATCAGATTACCCCTTAGTTTTGCCAATACTTTTTTTCCGCTCAAGAATATGCAGATTATTGAAAGAGGAGTGAACTTTAATAGATAGCTTGCAGAATACTATACAGAAAATTTTATGGAAATCTGCTATGGGAGAAGGGAAATATTTGCAATCTCTATTAAATACTTGTTTCGAATATACAAGTACACTCTGATCAAAAAATTGCAGAAAATGATCAAAATCATTCCTCGATATCAACCTCGATTACACGAGATTGTTTGAATAGACATAGAAGATGATGCCATCCTAGTTACATTTATTGTGTGGAGATTTATAAAATAATACATGCCATCTAAAAGAAACTAACACTACAAATAGAATAAATAAAAAGTAAATGCTACAGCAAATATCTGTATAGCGTCTTTTTTACTTCTTTAGTTTGGCCTTCATCTCATCTATATCACGGCTTAATTTGGCTATCTCCTTTCTGAGTCCTTTATTGATTTCGCTGATTTGAAGATTTTTGTCATTATTTACTTTAATCACTTCAAAATGAGACAACAATTCATCTAATCTGGTATTTTTAGCCTTTACATCAGCTTCTAAATTATAATTTGTTATTTTCAATTTACTCATTATGGTTTCATTGTTGTTTTTCTCTTCAATTACTTGCTGATTGTTTTTCAGTAACTCGTTATATCTTTTAGTTTTGTGGTGTAAATCTCTTTCCAATTTTTGTTGTTTCTTTTTCTCTTTTATCAATTGAAGATCATTCTCATCTCTTTTACTGAGACTCTCGTTATTTATTGATATTGAGATGTATTCATCATAAAAGAGACCCAATGGGGTATTTATCCTCATATCATTTATCTTGTCTTCATGTAGGAAATAGTCGACAATTCCATCAATCAATGAGAAGGAACCATACACCAAAAATTGGTCAATATATTGTGCAATTAAGTCTTTCTCTTTGAGCAAGCCGAGAAACTGTATCCAATATTCTTTTGATGCTAATTTTGCTTTGAAATAATCAATAGGATCGCATTCTTTTGCAAGGTTCACTAGAGAAAGAGTATCCTTCTTCTCAAGTGATCTCATCAGTAAGAAATAGAATTTACAGTACTCGTCAGATTCTGAAACAACTAGGTTTTCAAACAAATGATTTACAATGACTAGGATTGCAAATGTATGCGAAGGCAGGCTGATTGTCTGTACAAGTGTCTGCGCGGCATATATTATAACTGGGCTTGGAAGTTTTCCTTCATAGAATGATGTCAACTTATTCAGCACCTCATAAACGCCGGAGTTATTAGCATTCTCTGTTCCCAGCACTTCTGTTATCAGATTTTCAAGTGGTTCGTTCTCCGTTGGTGGTTCCTTCATCGCCTGTAATTCATCGGACTTCACTTTCAAAGCCTCCGTCACTATAAGATAGAGCAATGCTCTATTCCCAATTGAGTGAAATGTAATTGGGTTTATCTCCTTGGTCATGGATAAAGCTTCAAGTGATATACCCATGAGCTTTTCTGTATATTCGGACTCTGTCAATGTTAGACCCTCGGTAGCAAACTCTTTCATCAACTCGTTTATTTGCTCTCTGTAAATCTCATATAAAAACACAAGGATATTCATATCACTATATAAACTAGTAACTTTTGTATTATCCTCTACTATTTCTGGACTCTTGATTATTGGATTAATATCAATATCGACTACTGTTCTCTCAAAGTCATTAAATGTTGGCCTTTTCGGAAGAGCAGGAGATAAAGGTTCTTCATTATCTTCCAATTCATGCATAGCAGGAGGGTAATTTGTCTGTAGACTATTTATCTTGGAATGCCTTCTGAAATCCCTAGGTGGTAATGCAGGTGGATTATCCGCTACATCTTGTCCAGTAGTTCTTCCTTGTATTTGAGCGGTTTGACTATCTTCAACTTGGGGCTCGCTAAGACTTACGTTCTTCATTGAGTCGATTGGTGGCGATAAATCCACCTCATCGTAAACACCTTCAGTAGGCGTCTTTTTATCCATTGCTCTATATGTGACTATTATCCCGTAGTTAATTGAATCACAAGAGATATGTAATACGAGCTAAGCTTATACCCTTCGCTCTTCTCATATATGCCACCAAGTAAATTTACTCTATTTCCGTTTGTTTTTCTCTGCCTCCTTTTTCTGCAAAAAAAAATATAAAAATCATCACGTGATTGTATTGTACACTTGGGGAAACGCCTCTCCACACCACCATAATAAGGGAAATACAAAACATCTAGGAGACTGAGTATAGATGCTGAGATACCATGTTTTCTAGGTGAAGCATTTATCATAAGTGAACAAGTTATATATACTATTCAGCCCATAACGTCGTGGCATTACAACTCATAGGTTCTCATTTCAAGTATTATAACCACCAAAACTACCTTTGAGAAAGAAAAATTTGTATAAAGTATGCCCCAAGAGCCAGCTGTTGGCAATAACGATATAGATAACAATTTCACAAAACTTGACATAAACTCCAGAGAAGATACAAACAGCATAAAGATGAAGATTAAGAACGACCCTGAAGTGATAAGCCAGCTAGAGCTCAATGATATAAAGTCTTTAAAAGAGCAGAAGAAACGATTAGAGAGCGATTTTGCTCAACATTTGAATCTGATATGCTCAACCTTGATACTGGTGTCGTATATTGTGGATCGTCATTTGATACTTCTACTGATGAAGGGTTTACTGCAGATATTTCTTGTTAATCCACCAAGCGTGGATATAATACCGATGGGGAAAGCAATAGTAGCCAGAATATCTAGTACAGTTATTATGGTTAGCATCATTGGATTTCTATTTCATATCTTTTTCACTTCAAATATCGCAACAGACGAGGAAGAGTACAGTTATTTATCAACAACGATCAATTTCGTGGGAGAAAGATTGTTTTCCAGCACTTTTACCAAGTTTTTCCATCTTCTACTCCTGGATGTCTCCCTGCTTTGTGCTCAATACACCTTATTTTGTTTCAACTACGTACATAAAACCCAGATCATTGAGACTGAATCGTCAAGCATACCTACAGAGTCCGATCTGAGTTTGAACCCAATGGCGTCCAACAACAGCGCTTTAGCATCTAAGATAAAAGAGTATGATGGGTATACAGGAGATTTAATACTATTTGACTTAGATATACCGGACATATATCTCAAGTTACGCTCTCTTCCCAGAGAAGAAGTGATATCTGATTACTTAGGTCATTCGCAAAATGATCCTGAATCAAGGAACACGGAAGCACAGAGTTTTCAAACTAGATTCATGAACGGTCCTTTCCAAAATTTTAACATGGGAAATATGGTGTAAACTAAATGAAATCACCATTCAAAATTTTATGCATATGGATATGTAATTGTATATTTAGAGATATGTATGTGTGTGCTTTCGTATATTATTCACCTACATATATAGTTGTGTCGATTAAATACCCTGAAAAGTTATTTATTAAATTCTGTATTGTACATTCTATATTTAAATCCGTCGATCTTGATACTAAGCTTTATCTTAGTTCATATTACCAATAGGACATGCTCTTAAGTATTCAGCTTTATTTCTTAAAACTCTAACACTCTTGAAAAAGATTTCTTCTGGAGACATAGCACCTGTACTTTCAATGTGGAAGATAAAGTGGTCTCTTACTCTACCTAATTTAACTTTATCTTGGAATTTTTCATGTCTTAAGACTTCTCTGGAAACGGTATCTTTTCTTGCATCTTTGACATAAGCAGCACCATTGGAGTCGATTCCAATGACATCGGATGGGAAACACTTTTGGAACTCTTTGGCGTCTTCTCCTGTTATTGGTTTCAATATATCGATGACAGGCAATAATCTATATGATGCAGTAGACACTGGAGAGAACTTGGCATGATCGGCACCAATACCAAGAACACAATGCACTCTTAAGGAGATTTCTTGACCTGGTCTGAGTTTAGCCAAAAGAATATCAGGATCACATGGTCCAACGGTTCTGTCTGCAAATGTTTCCTTTTGTCTTCCTTGTGGTTCAAATACTAAGTCCTTAGCATACACATTTGAGTTTATATAGAGATTGGATGGGTCGTTATTTCCCTTTACGGCATTTGGATTTCTTGTACATGCGACATTGAGAGTGAGCACTACTGTGTTTTCATCTGTGAATTTATCATCTTCTTCAGCGGTTGGATCAACCCATGTTAACATATCTGGATCAATGTTCAAAGGGATCATACCTATTCTGTGAGCTAGTACTTCATCTTGTATAACCGATGTGTTATTGAAGACATAGACATATTCTGCTGCAACTGAAGGAACCTCAGCAATCATAATTCTTCTGAATGCGTTGGCAATGGAGGTATCAAGGCCAATTAAGTCAAAATTAGCTGTTCTACCAGCAATGTATGATATATTTAATTGAAATTTCTTTTTGAAGGCTTCAAGGTCCCATGCGTTATCACCCTCAGCTGAGTAGCCAGGAAAATCAGTGGCTGTTGTGTTGGTCACACGGTCATGCTCTATACCGACTATATTAGACATCGTTGCTGTGCTATACTTCTGAATCTAAGAATAAAGCTGCTTACAAACCACTATCACAAATAAGAAGTAACCTCAAATATATGCAAAAAAAAATATATTTTATCTACAAAAAAATCTGAAAAAAAATTTTCAAACTGTCATTTGAGATTTGGGTAAAATATCACATATTATAGAAAAATGTGCAAGGCTGTTTATTTGATAGTGATTGTTTGTATTGATTGTCTATTAATTATAACATGTCTAGCGTTAAATTAGTTTATTAGTATTAAAGTATCACGCTATAAAGTATACAAGAATATTTATACAGAGATTGTATGGAGTGTTTGTGTCACTATTTAGATTCGAAAGAAGACACAAGGTCACCACCAAGAGCAACCATTTCATTCAATACAGCAGCTTTGTTGAATTCGACTTGTTCATCATCAGTTGGCTCAGTGTTGTAACCCATGTTAACCCTGAACTTCTTCTTGCTCTGGATAATACTTGGATTAAACAGACCGGTGATAACATTTGTTCCGTTCTCATTGAGACCTGTGTATTTGTTGCATGATAAAATCATCACGTTACCGAACATTGATGTCAGTTCTTTATAGTATGCTTGAACTGGATCTTGAGTTGTGGAAAGGTCGTCTGGGAAGGAAGACATGGAACCAGTGACTAAGTTCTTGAATGCACCTGCTGGCAAGACACCACTGCTAGCACTGAGGTCATTAGTCTTCACTTTGATAACAAAGTCATAATCTTGAAGTGCTGGACTGAAAATGAGTTTCAAGTGTTTTTCGTTAAAATCGTTCTTTGTGATGAGATTAATGGCAGCTTTAGCAAGAGCTGTTAATCTAGATGCGATAGGTAAAGTGATCTTCTTATGAGTCCATAGCTTACCAGAAGGATCTTCTTTAGATGCAATGAAGTATTGTGTTCTCATAGCAGTTGGATCTTCTTTTCTCAATTTAGTGAATGTTTGAACCATATCTTCATAAGCTTGAACGGTTAATTTATCGGAGATTTTATCAATGTAATTCTCGGATGGATCCGAAGAGTCGGCAGCATCCTTGGCCAATTCGAGAATAAGAGGATCTTCTTTCCAATTCCAGTTGCTCAAGAAATACAAGATTCTCAAAAATCCAGCTTCGGTTGATGCAGGGACTAAAAATGGAGCAGGATCAACGAAAACTTTCATTGCTATAAGTTCAATGACTTCATCGGAAAAATGGTGTAAGAGCAATTGAGAATTGAGGAATCTCTTGAATAATCTGACAGTTGGAGAATAGAATGGGAAATGATTTGCTAGAGAATTGATAGCTCTGTGATGCTTGACAGATCCCATGTATTTTTGGTTGAATTTCAAGTAAACATCTGTGACAGTTCTTCTTTGTTTATCTGATGCATTTTCAATCGCTCTCAAGTATAAGTATTCATCACGCTCAGTAAGGATTCTGAAAGTGAAGCCATATCCATCTGGAGTTAAAATGTTCAAAACTGTGATACCATCAACAAAAGGAATAGTTTCATCGTCTTTGCTGATGAATGCTCTGTAGTCGGTTTCTTTATTTATATACTCAAGAATCTTGAGTAAGAAAGCGGTCTTAGTTTTCTCGAGTGAGATCAGCTCATCTGGCCATCTTGTTGAAGTTTCAAATTGAATAATAGACTCATTGAAAAAATCAGGGTTGGATACAGCAAATGGTACAGGTAAAACTAATGAAGTACTTCTGAGAGCTGGCGATACAGGCAAAATAGCTTTGATTTGTAATGGTAACTCTAAGTCATATAATATCTTGGTTAAGTCTGTATAAGAGTTCTTCAAGAGTTGGAATGCGGGAGGTAAGATAATTGGTTGTGTAGATGCTGAGGCGACTAATGGTTGTGGTAAGAGCTTTTGGTAGCTTGGTGCGCTACATGTTAGATTTTCAGCTACTTCAGAAGATAAATGTAATCCGAGTGTATATTTGATGATATTCAAGGCAACAGGTTCAGTGGCAGTGTTTGGCCACAACACACTGTATTGAATTCTACCATCTTTATATCTTCTAACTTGTGCTTTATTTCCCCAGAATGATGCAAATTGTTCACCTTGTTCCTTTTCAGAATGTAATGGTCCTTTTGTGACTTTCTTTTCACACTCTGCAGAATTCAAGTTCAAACATATCTTGACAAATTTCTCGGATGTATTAGTTGTTGGCTTTCTTTTATGTATAGACCAATTGTTGTCACCTTCTGAGGCAGCGATATAGATCTCAGTTGCTCTTTCTCCTAATGCTTTTGTCAAGAGTTTATGTAATTTATTACAAATGAAGTTTTCAAATGTAATGAATGAAAGTTTTTCAGTGGGGCCAAAGCTATCTTCTGAAACAAGTTTTAATGGAAATTTGACAACTAAATCGTATTTTAATGCATCTTTGGTGTTACTCAAAATGAAGATTTGTCTGAATCTATCCCTAACAACGTCATTTAATAAGTTCAATGTTTCAGAAGCCAACTTTTTAAGTAAGTCATAGGAAGAGTTGCTCATTTTCCACAAAAGATTTATCTTAGTATGTTTGTCGAAGATAGTTGGAACATTGAAACCAGATTTCTTATATATAGATTTGTGTTCTCCAATGACAGATGAGAATGATAAGTAACCATCATGACACAAATCTTGAGTAGCAAGATATTTGATGGTACCTTTGAACAATTGATAACTTGAAAATCCATGCAATAAAATTTTATTTCCACTGTCACCACCACCTTGTAATAATGCAGCCATCAACATGGCAAACTCAAAATGACCAAATCCACCTTCTGAGATGTGGGAACTGTAACCACGTTGTTTCAACCACAATTTTCCCAATACAACTGCATCTCTGAATGCGTCTGCTGATTTTTTCGTCGTGTATAAGTATTTCAAGTAGTAACTGTATGCTGATGATGAGAGAATTGAAGAATTGTACAGAGGTGTTGGAGGGAGTTCACCATCAGTGGAGTTTTGAATCCTGATACAGTTTCTGTCAGGAAGTAACTTCTTGTTGTCAAAGATACCAAATTCAAATCCAAAGAGTAATCTAATAGAGAATTTTGTCTTTTCGAATAATATATCATCTTTGTGAGGTTTTTCTGGAGTGAATGCATCTATTCTGATAGCAGGACATAATCTATCACCATTCACGTATTCATAACATACCAAGATTGGTAAATGTCTTTTCTGAGCAAGATCAATAAGATGATTTGCAAAATATGCGATGTAAAATGCTCTCTTGTATAAAGCTCTGTAGTTCAGATAATCTTTTGGTTGGAACATTGATTTAGGCATGGTAACGGAAACGTCAACTGTCATTCCACCTGGTTGTTGTATACCTGTTTTCAATCCAAAACTACCAACCAAAGATATGTCAGATGGAGTAGCATAGTTGAGTTTATAGTTCATACCACTTGGTTTAGGATCTGGGAAAGCTATAGCTATTTTGTTTGTTGAATCATTGAAGTATTCTTCAGCTTCTGATAATGTGTAAGATTCAGATTCTGGTATGCTTTGTATAATGTCATACAACTTGTGTAGCACTCTTTCAATCAACTTCACATGTGATTCTTTGATACGTAACTCATTGATAAGTTCATCGATTTCAAGCTTGAAAATGTTAGATTTGAAAAGTTCTACTGTTTCGTGAGAGATTTGAACCTCTTGGGATGTTAACTTAGCAGTTGCTTTGTGTTTCTTTGTTGGATTTTCCTCTTCTTCTTCGTCATCTTCGTCTTCATCGTCATCTTCCTCACTTCCTTCGTGATTCTCATCATGGCTTTCAGCATGGTTTTCTGACTCATTCGAGGCATCGAAATGCTCTACCGGATCGTGATTTTCACCATCTTCCTTGGCAGTAGCCGATGGCTTCCCCTTAGAAAACGCACCTTCTCTAGATCTCTTTGCCATGGTTCCCTGATATGCTTCTTCTTGAAAAGACTTCCGCCACCTATGAATGTTATGGACTGTAATAGGCTTTGTACTGTCCCTTCTACCACTTTTAATACCGTGTGCTTATATAAAATTTTTCTATCTAAATTTTCGCTATCAAAATTTATTTGCAGAAAAAGAAAATCTCTGTGGTCGTGAAAATTGCAAATCTCTGTTTTTACATAGTAAACGCTGTAGTTTTTTCTTTATTCTTTGTATAATTTAATATAAACTTGGACTTATAATGCTTTTGTTCTGGCCTATGCATAGGAGCACAATAGGGCACCATGAATTACAAGTTTTAAAGTCTCTTCATGCACTTATCCTCGTGGTTTTCAATACATTTTCAAACTCCAGTTTTTGCAAGCGTAATTCTCAGCACATAGTTTCCCTTTTTGGAATTTCGCTCCGAAATCGATTTTTATCGTTAAAAATTACGTAATCATGTTATATATGGGGGTGTTAAGATAAAGATCTTTTATTGCTCTTCAACAATACGCTATATGCTAATCAAGTTGAGTTAAACTATTGCTTATCAAGATCACTGTTCAGACACTCACTCCACTAACTCAACCCCATTATATCCAGTTAACTAAGTTCACGATAGACATAATTAGCGCACACCAACTAACCTTATTATATACGACTCCCACCTAACACCTCATATTGTTGAGATAAATTTTTCCCGTGTAGCCCAGAGAGAAACAACAAAGAGAATCACAAGTTTAGCAAAGATTAGCGGCAATTGAGCCTGGATTCTTACCATTTGAAACAGTCTACTACCTTCATTTCCACAGTTGACTCATCATTTCCCTCTGTTCGTTCACCTAGTGTAATAACAGCAAAAGAGAAATCAGAAAGACCATTGTGGCATATACTCATCTGAATCATTGCTGTGTCTGATAATTTTTTTTTAATCCCCCACGCAAATTTTCACCAGATGACTAAGATTCTAAGACGAAGTCTGAGTAGCTTTAGCAGAAATGTCTGTAAGGCACCAAACTTCCCTGCAGTACCATTTGCTTACATTTCAAGGGCAGGTATATACTCTTCAAGAGAGTTTCAGTTGAAACATGGCCTGATATATGCTAATTATAGGTTTAATTCTACCACGCCGCCTAATCCTGTACCTACAAAGGGCCAAAATACACCTAATGTCCCAGCTCCAGAACCTAAGAAGACAATTTGGGAAAAGGTGAAGCATGAAGCTAACCATTATTGGGATGGTACCAAATTATTAGGTTTGGAAATTAAGATTTCATGTAAGCTTTTACTCAAGATGGCAACTGGTTATGAATTGACTAGAAGAGAATATAGACAACTTCAAAGAACAATCTCTGATGTTTTGAGATTATTCCCCTTTGCAATGTTCCTTATCATTCCATTCGCCGAACTTTTGTTACCTGTTGCATTGAAGGTCTTCCCAAACTTACTTCCATCAACCTATGAATCTAAGTTAGATAAAGAAAAGAAAGCTCAGCTTTTGAGAAGTACTAGACAAAAAGTTTCTGAGGTTTTGAAAAATACCAAAAATGCCGTCAAGCTACCAAGCAATATTACTGAGGAGCAAAGAGCTTTATTCAAGAATTTTTACTCAAAAATTCAAAGAGCGGACTTAGCAGAGACAATCACCAAGGAAGAGATCTTGAAAGTTGCTAAACTTTTCAAAGATGATTTGCTTTTGGATAATGTTTCTCGTGGTACATTAGTCGCTATGGCAAAATATATCAACATGAAACCTTATGGTACTGATCAAATCCTCAGATATAGAATCAGACACAAGATGCTTAAAATCAAGAATGATGATAAAGCCATTGACTATGAAGGTGTAAACTCATTAACTGTTCCTGAATTGAAAGTAGCTTGTGCGTCAAGAGGTTTCAGGGTTCAATCAGCTACCCCAGAACAAATGAGAATTTGGTTGAACAACTGGTTGAAGATGAGATTGAGAGAAAGAATTCCATCTACTTTACTCATATTGGTGAACGCGTATACCTATGGTGATACCGAACTCTATACTTCAGAATACGATGCATTGAAAGCTGTCTTGAGTTCATTACCACAAGAATTCTACCATGAACAAGAATTGCAAGTCGACGACTCAAACGCTACTTTCTCTCAACGTATTAATGTTGTAAAAGAACAAGAAAACCTTATCAAGAGTGAAAACATTCAAGAAAAGGGTCATGTTGTTATTGTCAAAGATAAACTCAGTTTAGATGAAGCTGAAGAACCTGAAGCTGCTACAGAAGAAGAATCCAAGGATAAGAAAGAAACAGAAGAAGAAAAGAAAGAGAAAGTTGCAGCTGGAGATGCACCTTCTGAGAAGTCAGCATCAACAGAAACCAAGGACACAAAATCCAATTGATATCGAATAATGAGGTTGATAGAGAGTAAAAAATTACAAGAAATCACAAGAAATTCACAGATTATAATGGATATTCTATCGTTCAACAAACAAACTCTATTTACTATCCTTATATATAAATGTACATATACTTTTCACTGAATAAATAAAACAAACCAATTTTCGGGGCATATCTAATTTTGGGATCAATTCGACTCTTTCACCCAATCGTAATTCTTGTATTTGTTTATAAAATTAGTGACCACTGGATCACCATCCCTAGCGTATCTAGTCCTCTTGGTGGTCTCAAATGCATCCTTCGAGAGCATACCTCCTATTATACCTCTGGCGAATGTATCCCCTTTTGGCCAAGAATATGCGTCTTCTACAATATGCCCTATACCGCCATCAATCGTTATCCACACGTGGAAGTATGGTGCTTCTTTTGCAATCAGGGTTTGCATAGCAGCTCTACCAACCGATTCTGATTTTGCAAGAGTATCAATAATAGGAGCATGCTGTTGCTCGTCGTCTGAAAGTTCAAGAAAACCTTGTTGGAAAAACCCTTTGATGTCACTTGAGTCGAACTTCAAAGGTATAGGAACAGCCATTATTCTAGCGTGATTTGACTCGGAGACTGAATTCTCATAAAATATCACCCCCATCTTCAACTCATCGTAGTAGAACCTGCTCAAAGTCTTCATGTAGTTTCTTATCTCCTCAAGTTCATCTACATCTAAGCATAGCGTATTACGAACGTGGTTCATGGGAACAATCATGGCGCCATATTTGGTGATTTCTGGTTGTGGTGCAACTGTGAGAAAGCATGTTTGTGATATTGAGACAATAGGTAAGGATCTAGAGTCATTATCCAGACAGAAAGGACAATTCTCCAGTCCTTGTAGTTTCTTTGCGAAGCTTGAATTTGGATTTGTTGACTCGGCAAGCTCACGTAGATCTATTTTACCAGTCTTGTTCAATTTGGCTAAAGATTCGGCGTCTTCATCCTGAGCTTCTAAGTCATCATCAAACATGATGTTAGTGGCTATTCTCTTGGCTGTTTGTTTCAACGCAGCTTTTGTTGACACCAATTTCTCCTGTTGAGCCATTTGCGCAATTGTCATTTCATTTTCATCAATAGCTCCGTTTTCATTCTTGGTAGACGAAGTACCGGAGTTACCTTTCTGTTGAGCTTGAAATTTTTGTTCCAATTCTTTGTATTCGTCTTCAAGTTTTTGCGCATCGGGTGATTTCTTCAATCTAGCTCTCATCATATCAAGTTTTGCTTTGTTCAAACTCTCCTGTGAAATTTTCACTTCTTCATTAAATGCATCAGCTTTTGACACATTTGTTGAGTCATTTTCTAGTTCTTCTTCAGATATTAATCCTTTCTCTTTAGCGTATTTCCCTGTTGGTTTCATAACCCAGTTTTCCTCGGGTATTCCTCTTTTCCTTCTTTCAAGTTCTTCTTTCTCTTCAACAGCTATGTAAAACAAAGCAAGATCACCATAACGGCTCTTGGCTACATCCAAAACATTTTTTCCCTCTTCTTCAGCGCTTTCGTAAACTTTATTCAACTTGAGCATACGCCAATTGGAGCCTCTATCACCAAATGTGTAACTCACATCCAACACAGATTTCTTCTTCGGCTGAGGAGTCCAAGGTTGATCACCTGAGAGTAATTCTGACGTTGGTTTTTCTTGCTTACTTTGGTTTTGGCTCGTACTGGGTGTATCGTTATTTTGCTTCATGTGATTTAGCACTCTGCTTGTGGTATCATACCTTTCAGCCAAACCCAAATTAAAGTTACCATATGAGTCTTTAAGTCTACCAGCAATGCTCTGATGGTCAGTTATAGCTGTTGTGTCAGTTTCTTCCGTATCAGAGAAATCAGGTGCTTCAATAACCTCATAACCTGGGAATTCCTCTTCAATATCTGGCGTTCTTTCACTTGCACTTGTTTTCTCCAATTTTATAGGGCTCACTTCTTCATTGTGATGTCTTTCTGTTCTCGACTCACTGCGATGACTACGAGAATGGTGATGGTGATGATGGTGGCGGTGGTGCTGACGATGATGGTGGCCATGATGACGCTTGTCTTCATCTCTCTCTGAGTGAGAATCCTGGCTTCTCTTCTGTCGACTCGACTGATGGCCTGATCTTGTACTTTCTGCCATGCTACTTATTTGAATCGCAATTCTCAATATACAATTGACAGGGCTAAATGATTAGCATTGGATTAAGTTGATAGATTCATTTATAAATAATTATTATAAGCTATGAATTTTTTTCAAGGCGCAACTATTGAAATATTTTTTTGTTATCTTAAATCTATTTCCTTCTTATCAATACTTCATCGTAAACTGATACAAAGTAACGACTGTGGTATCATCAGTATGGGAAAATATTGGTGTAAGACATGCTCAACAGTAAGTATAGTATCATATTTATTCCTTCGATTAGCTGAAATACTAATGTTAAAACCTAATTAGTTCGTTGATGAATATAGTAAAAAACAACATGAAGTGAGCACGAAGCATCAAAATGGGTTGCAAAAAGTACTGAAAACACTGCAAAAGGAAGAGGAAGAGAAAACAAAGGAAAGAGAGGAAGTAGAAAAACATCTTGAGAAGATCAAAAAGTCATTAGATATAGGAGAGGAGAAGAAAGAAGAGAAAAATAGTTATGGTTACAAAGCGATAAGGAAACAGAAAGTGCTGATAAAAAAGGGAGATTTGAAAAGGGATCTAGAAGAGACTGAGTCACTGGTATCGCAATGGACTACTGTGGATGACAAAGATGAAAAGAAAGAAAAGAAGAGCGAGCCAAGTACTCCGAATGTAGTGCATAGTAAGATCAAGAAGAAGATGACTGTTTCTGATAAAGAGTTGAAAGGCTGGGATTTGAATGAAGATGATCAAGCTTCTGTACGCTTTAACGATGAAGAAGAGCTTGAACCACTGGAAGCACTACCGAAAGTCTCTAAGGGCTTTAAGAAACGAAAAGTCATTTCCAAAAATTAGAACTGTTGTACATTACTGTATATAAATAATAAAATTTCAAAATAATAAATTCTTACGTTAGGTCATAAAACTTTTAATAAAACATTTTTGCTCTTATTTATGGTGTATTAACTATTTACAATTTGATGAGTCGTTCAGTCAACATAACACGTTAAAAAGAATTAAGTGAATGATCTAGATGCACCTCTAACAAATTCCAAGATTTTCCAACCTTCAGTTTCTGTGTTATCTACTTCTTCTGGGATTCTAGTTAAAACCATAGCATACGTACTTAACATGATATCTTCTTCACTACCAGCAGCAAGTTCGCCTGTCTTTGCCTTTCTATACAAGTTTAATTCTTGAACTCTACAACCAATAACAAGAACTGGAGTTTGATTTGGTTCCAGCATCTTTGAAGAGACAATATCAACACCTCTGATATCTAATATTCTACCATCAGAGAATAAACCTTGATCTCTCAATTGTTTTTGTTGTGCAGAAATGATATTGTATGGTGCTTCTGAGAGCCACATTTTCAAAACTTTTTCGTCACCCGTGATATAAGCTTCAAGTACTTCTGGTACGATATATTCACGTAAATGTTTGTTGAATCTTTCTAAGTTGAAGCTTGGATCGATCTCTTTGAAAGCTTTGATGACTTGAGCACCTTCAGTTTCTGCGAAAAAGCCAGATATTTTGTTTATTATGGTTCTGATTAACACTAATAATGGATTTTCTGCTTCTTCCCATTTTTCTCTTAAGGTCAATAATAATTTACCAAGCATGGTATTTGGACCGAAAATTCCAATTTTGATCTTTGGCTCATTTGGTTTGATGTTAGTGGCAACAATGGCGGAACCGGCAGTTTCATCTGCCTTGACAGCTTTAGGTGCTGTACCACGTTTGAGCTCTTCTTCTCTTCTCTGTCTTCTCTTTTCTTTGGATTCATATAAACCATATCTTGAAGCGTCTTCATTTATAACTTCCGAGACATCTTTATAAGCTTTGGTTTTTCTGACTGGTTCAATGACCTTATCAACGGCTTTAGCTGTAGTCTTGACGGTAGTTCTAGCAGCCTTACCGACTGGAGATTCCCAAGCTTTAACAGCAGCATCTCCGACAACATCGGCTGTCTTTTGAATACCTTTGGCAACTGCACCTGAACCCTTCTGAGCTTTATCATAGGCTTCTTTTGCCTTTTGAAAAGCCTCACTTTCAGACATTTTACCGGTGGCACTTTGCAGCTGCTTAATATTGTCCTTAAGCTCTTGGGATTTGTTCCATTCATTCTTGAATGTCTCAACGAAAACCTGATATGGCGATTTTTGACCCCCAGCAAGGGCAAATGTGGAAGTTTGAAAAAATCTGCGATCTCTTTGGCTTCTTGCTACAAGCAAGCCCTGCCTCAACACTTGTGACTTGTACATTCTTGTGTATGTGTATATGTGTGTTTCTAGCAGTATGTACAATGATTTAGAAAGAGCTTTAACCTCAAAATACTTGTTACTATCTCAATTTTTCACTTCTTCATACATTGCTGAAACTTTCCACTCGTCTCTCTCTCCAGTATTCACAGTGCTCGGAAACCATCAAAAAAAAATTCAAAAAAATTTTTTAAGGAAATAAACTTCTGTCAGTTCAACTAGTGGGTCAATAAGAGGATCTTGTGTAGTAAGAGCTTTTGCTAATGCGATAAGTAAGAAAGTGATTTGTATGCTACAGGGAGTGGTCTTTGAAGGGGATTTTGGAAGACTAATAGTACTTATTAGACTATATTCAAGACACCCAGTGAAAGGTTAGACACGCTATTTATAATCTTTTTACTGCTTGGTGGTGTTCAATTGCTAGTTTTGCTTACTCAAGCCCATCCGTTCGACTCTTATACAAGACCTTTTCTTCAATCAGGCTTTGCTTATCAGATAGTTTTATACCTAATACAAAGACGTGATTTGGCTTGAGAAGGTCAACAAACACAAAGAATGTTCACACAAAAGCTTTCGACAACCAATGAATACCGATCGCTGAAACAACCGTCCAAGAAATTGCATAAACAGGAAGTAAAACAAAGACAGAGGCTTTTAGGATCGAATCAGTTCATACCTTCAAACACATTAGTGTATGTATTTTACAATAATTATAACTCTGATTTGAGTAGAGTTTTTAAGCCTATTGCTATTTTAAACAGTTGTACTAACTTTTCTATTATCTAACAGCCCAACCAACGACTCAAACAAAGGACCAAATAGAATATCGCCACCTAGAGCCACAAATAACATCAACACTTTCAGTGATTTACCAATAAGCAAGGACCAATTGTCTACATTAAAAAGGATTGAAGTCGAACTTTCAGAGCCTCCAATCGTTCCATATTCTTCCAAGAATTCCATAATAGATATGACAAGAGTTAAAGACAATATTAGCTCACATTTGCGAGAACTTCGGGTATATCCCACATCATTCGAAACACCAGAGGACGAATTTCTAACGTTCAATTTTGATGTGTTATTCTCCATCGTGGGAGATATAGCTTCTATCGTAGTATGCCCTACCGATTCTGAGTATCCTGCGAAGCTTCAATTTTCACTGAAAGATATATCTCACATAGACGCATGTGACTATAATCTTGGGGCCGACACAAATTGTTATATCATCTTCAGACAATCCATACGTACATCTTCATTGGGTCGTCCAGTAAGAATCAAGAGAATATGGCTAGATTTCCCATCATCCAGAACAAAGCCTGGAATTTACAAAGACCTAATCGAAGAACTGTCAATGAGACGTATAATAGTGAATTTTTATGAAAGCAATCAATTAGCCAAAAAATACTCTCCTGCCATCTCACCAGCTGATTTTTATGGAAAGAGACAGATAGTAACACGCTCACAAACCAAATCGCTGCCTCCTGAAATCAATCGTATTGATGCAGCATATGAAAACGTACCTTATGAGGATCAAATTGTATATAGACCAAGCTTGAATTATGAGTTTGAAGAGAAAAAGGGGTTCCTGATCTCAAACAAGGACTTCAGATGTCTTTATAATGGAAATTGGGTTAATGATACAATAGTGGATTTCTTTCTGAAGTACAATTTAACCGAGGCTAAAAAAGCTGGTACATTACAAGGTTATAACGTGGAGCTATTCAACAGTTTTTTCTACAAGAGGCTTGTAATGGAGACAAATGAAGATCAATATCAAAACGTGAAATCATGGTTTAAAAATAACGATACACTGTTTGATCAAGATTTTGTCATAATACCAATAATGGAAGAATTACATTGGTTTGTCGTTATACTGACTGACTTACCAAAACTGAAAAAGTATATATTGAAAAAGAACGCTAAGTTAACAGATGATGATGATTTCTTACCAGACTTGGATAGTCCCGTTCAGCCTTCGGAATTAATATCCCCCACTGACACGCCTAACGACACACCTGACGATAATTTGTTTGGGTATACAAACAAACAACCAATAGACGAGCCCGTGCATCCAAGAAGGTCTCTTGCCAAAATATTCATACTTGACTCACTAAAGAAACAGCATCTCAACGTTGCTTCAGTCTTAAAAGATTTTATTGTCGGCTACGCAAAAGACAAGTTTAATGTTGAGATCGAGACTAACATAATTACCAAATTTCACTCAGATGTTCCACAGCAAAGTAATTTTAATGACTGTGGTCTCCATGTGATACACAATATCACGAAGTTTTACAGTGACCCCGATTCATTTGCAGATATCCTTCATCCAGTAAGGAGGAAGGGTAGAGAAAAGTCAAGAAACTTGTTCAGTCCTGAAGAGAAAAAATCGATCAGAAAAGACTTAAGGGATTCTCTTATTGATCTTTTGAAGAAGCAGGCTGAAGGAATAGGAATGGACCCATCTAAAATTGGTACAGAAACAAATAAAGACCTGCAAGATAATGGAGAGAATGTCTCCGTTGAAGAACTCGATATAAATAATTATGAAAGCGATGATGATGTTCTAGAGATTTTATCGCAATACACAGCAGAGTCTAAAAATGGAAGTGCTTCAGATAACGTTTCCACGCGAAAGGAAGATCCGGAAAGTGCAATTAGTGTGTTATCAAGGGTAATAGCAAAGGAGAATGAGGCAGAGATGAAACATGAGGGTAATAACGACCAAAATAGTTCAAACAATGAACAAAATGGTACAGCAACAACTAACATTGCAATCGATGCCAATCTTGTCAGTAATGGAAAAGTGGACAGTGACACTTTGGGGACTGTTGAATCGAAGAAAGAAGTAGTTCCACAATCTTCATCTTCTACAAACGGTACATCTGATTTCAAAACGGCCAATTCATTTGGAAGTGATTTTGCCATTGCCGAAACTAGAACCGTTGCAAAAACTTCTAGTGAAATTGAAGACGAGGTTCAAAACGTTGAACTTGAAGATCTAACAGCATCACCACTCAAAGTAACTGCTTCACGCCCATTAGCAGGCTCATCACACTATAGATCTTCCATTGAATTTTCATCTCCTATGCAACAAAAACGACAAATATTATCTTCGGATTCTTTTTCAGGTGAGGATCTGACAACAAAAAGATTCCATGCATCATTCAACAACAACAATAATAACAACAATAAGAGTGAATCTATATCTAGAAGGTTTGTACGCTCATTAAGCCTTTCGGACAATGATGAAGATATGCCAAATGCACAAGACGATAGCTTTGTTGACGATAGTCCTATTAAGACTAGCAGCATGAATAAAAACGGTAGCAATGGTAAGAAACTGAACAATAGAAAATCCGCGTTATCACCAATAAGATTAGTGACTGTGAATCCTTCCTTCCAAATGAAACGTGTAGCTCAAAAAGTTGAAATGCGTGACAATCTTCCAGGTGATGATTTGATGTTCACTAACGCTAGATCTTCTTTATCAAAGGAAGAATCGCAAGAAACTTCACAAGAAAAAGAGAAACTAGATTCATCAATGGACCCAAAACCTCGTAAAAGGGTTGGAAGGCCACCTAAGGCTACTGTTCAATTATACGATCCCGAGGTCAAGTTATCTTCATCTCCTCCTTCCTCATCATCATCACCACCGCCATCAGCACGTCGTAAAATTCATGTTCATGATAGTTCGAAAAACCCATATGGAAAGGCAAGTCCACATTTGATCAAGACTTCCACCTCAAGACCACAGGGTGTTTTGAGTAAGTTGCTGCAAATCCGTAAACAGGAATCATCCCAGGAGAGTCCTTCATCATCTCAGGAAGAACAGCAAGATCAGATACAGAACGGTATAGAAAGCAAGAGTTTGGAAAGCTCGAGTGACACAACCGATACCGATCAACTTGTGAAGGAAACTCCATATGTTAATCTCGAAGAAACAAACTTAAAGACAAAAAAAGACACATCGCCTACTCTAGACTCTATTGGTGGAAGCGCGAGTACTAATGGAAACGAGCATGGTCTGCCTGACAAGCCCAAACATCGAACCTCACGTACTGTGAGAAACCCAAGGGTTTATAGAACTAGGTCAAATACTGCTAAAACTGGAAAGAAACCTGATGATGAAGATCTGGTAGTAGCTAAAGTTGTCGATATTGTGAAAGATAGCGATGATAGGGAATGAAAAAGATAGTCGTCGTGGTTCTGGCAAAGTCTTAGAAAACTTGCATATTATGTAATCTCACGAAGACGCATAGATGAATATACTTACATAGATATTTGGTCTTAATCAAAATTGCATTCATTCGATATAAAAAGAGGTGGTACCTTTCAAGAAAAGTAATAGCGTGTTAATGAGTATTTACGTCTACCTAAATAAAGTAATGATACATATCCCAAAGTTTAATATTGTCGTATTGGTCGCACTTATTTAATTATAAAATAATAAATAATCGTTAAAGAAAATGAAGAAGGCTTTCGAAGGCCTAGTTTTAAAACATGTCTAATGATCGAAAAAATTTAGATAAAACCTAAAACTCAGTTAATTGTTAACTTAGTCTTGAGCTTCTTCGGTTTCAGCTTGAGCTTCCTCTGGAGTTTCGGCTTCGTCATCGACTTCGGTTTCAATTTGAGCATCAGCTTCAACTGGAGCTTCGGTTGTTTCAGTTTCAGTTGATGCTTCAGCTTCAACTGGTTCTTCAACTGGTTTTTCTTCATCAATTTTTTGACGGTGTTCTGGTCTCATTTCATGTTCACCGTGGTGTTTGAATTCACCTTCTTCACCTTTCTTACCAGCTTTGTGATGTTTTGGTGGAGGACCTTGGTGGTGCTCACCTCTAAATTTCTTTGGAACGTGCTTTGGTTCACCTTCTTCACCTTTGTGTTCTTGAGGTGGAGGTGGTGGGGGTCTTTCACCCTTGCCATGTGGCTTACCTTTGAATCCCTTTGGTGGAGGACCTGGAGGACCACAGTGTTCGTGTTCATCATCCCCTTCCTCACCTTTGTGGTGTGGTGGTGGTGGTGGAAGAGGTGGTCTTTCACCTTTGCCGTGTGGTTTACCCTTGAAGTGCTTTGGTGGAGGACCTGGTGGACCACGATGTTCGTGTTCGTCATCATGACCCTCTTCACCTCTGTGGTGTGGTGGGGGTGGTGGTGGGAAATTATCATTCATGTGTTCATTTCCGGACTGTTCGAAACCATCGTATCTTTGCATATCGAATTTTCCTTCATGGTGGTGGTGAGGATGTGGTGGGTGAACAGCGTGAGATAATGAGAAAAGAGCAAGACCTGCTAATAAGACACATCCTGTAATTTTCAATGTCTTGGTCAATTTAATATATTTTTTCTTGATTTGTTTCAATTCATCAATTTGCTCTTGAGAGATGGTAATCTCGCGATATAACGGTAAAATTTCTTCTTCTTTGCCCATTTTGTATGTAACGTAATTCTTATACTTGTAAAATAGAAAGAATAATGAAAGAACGATAAGAAATAGAAAAGTTGAAAGAGAAAAAGACGGAAGTGCTTGGTTATATAAGAAAGAGCATTTCACTACAAAGCATTTACTCTTAGACTAAGGGAAACACCACTTCTTTACTGAAAAAAATGTGCTTAGAAAAGTGAAAGCCTCCCTTATCACAGTGAAGAAAGAAAACAAAAATGAAAACAATGCTAGGTGTGCTTTGATAATGCTTTGAAGTTTATTGAATTTACTCGTTATTTTTTTTATACTATGAGATAATACTCGATAGTTTTGTGCTTTCAGTTGGTTTTCTATTCGTATTTGGTCAACCTGAGCAGCTAGAAGCCAATTGTTATACCTATGAAAGGATCACGGCAGAGTTCATGCCCATATCTCTAGAAAAGCCAAATAAACCAAGCACAAGTTTTTTTGCTTTCTTCGAATTTCAAATGCCGAAACCTACATTTTAATAGAAAAAGCAAATTCAGCGGCGATTTCCTTTTTGAGTAATTTTTATAAATTTTTTAGTCACCGAAAAAGTATGTTAGATGCGAAGGGCAAAGTCTTTCATTCTATGCGCTTCCCCCAATTTCGGGATATCATGTTTTCCGCCCTCTTTTTTGCTATAGTGAATATGACGTATGTTTTATTTACGATATATCCTCGTATTACATGCTTTTATGTTTCTATGTATTTGCAGAATTACTTGTGATTGCTGAGATATGGACTTTAATACTTACATAATAGTTTGTTAGTATGTAAAATACACTAGTATATACAGTTGTTTCTTATGTAGATATGACTGCTTTCGGTTTTCAAATTAGAAAAGCCTAGAGACTGAAAAATAATCATTTTTTTGTGAAAGCTCATCGTGTCAAAGCAGAATGATTTTCTTACTTCAAATTTGCTTTCAACTCTCTCATTCATCATCATCGTTGTCTGGATCGTTGACTAAGACCTTACCCTTACTATAATATCTAGCTTTGAGACTATAGTTGATGTAATCGAATGATTTCTTAGCCTGCTTTGAAAGTCTCTTTGCGATAAAGGCAAGCCATATTGCTCCAACTATACATTTGGCTTTCATGTAAACAGATTCCAAATTCTCAAAATAAAGTTTATGCGTAATATCAATAAATCTCAACCCACTGAAATCATACTCCCCATTCTGATAAGCTTCCAAAGAAAATACCGATATGAGAGTAAAATATGCGACTAAGATCATTAGTGCCATACGCAACACCGTTACACGACGTACAATGTTCATAAACCCATCTTCTTCTTTCACAACCATGTAAAGTGCAGGGTAAGAAATTATGGCGCAGCTGTAAACTGATAATGTCATTTGAATAGCACGGAAAATGAAATCAACCGACTTCACGGTTATGAATTTACTTATACTATCAGCATATCTCAAAGGATAATCACTTAGGAAAATATATGGATCAGCTATAGTTATCTTGGTGACATACAGGGAAACGAAACAAGTGAACAGAACACCGTTAGTCATATTGAAAACTCTCAATTCATGTCTGAAATTGATATTTCTTATGAGTTGCTCTAAGAAAGATGGTTGGCCTAAATCATCTAGATCCTCATTGGCTTGTTGTCTCCTCATTAAATAGAATCTGATCAAATTATCTAAGATGAAACATCCAATGACTATCACATTGAGATCAAATTGGAATAACTTGAATGGTATAGATTCATCAAACAGTGGAGGACCTATCTTATGAGCAAATGCCTTAAGGAAAGCATATTGAACAGGCTTACCTAATAATGTAACAGTTAAGTAAAAACTAAAACACAAGATCATGGAGAATACCCATAACAATCCTAGGAAATAGAAAATCCTTCTATGAAGATGAGGAGGTCTATAGACAACTTGATATGTGTTGTTGGTAACGACTTCTTCATCACCATATGGATTATTACGTTCTTCTTCCTCGGGTGAGATTGGTTTAGGTTCTTCTAATAACTGATCATCTTTCGTAACAGGAACAAATAATTCTCTTAAGAATGATCTTGATACGTTGTCCTGATCAGGAGCTCTCACAAAATTACCATCTGGTACAAAGACGCAATTGACAGTTGGATTCTCGTTGAAAAAAGTTTTCACACTATCTTCATTTATTGGCTCTTCAATGTTAGGCTTCTCATTAGAGAAAAATCTGTAGAATAAGTTTCTGTAGACAACATGACCTCTTTCGGATGGGATTTCATCACCGAGAATCATTGAGGAGAGTCTTGTAGCTGAACATGCTTTCTGGAAAGCATATTTCCAGAATGACACAAACAAGTTTGTGAAATTAGGGAATGATGATCTATGTCTGTAAATAATTGGAAGTAATATACCTGATGTAATTAATGTATCTCTTGGTGGTAAGATGTCAATTGGTGAGTATAATAAGACACTCCATGTAACCGAGGCAAATACAACGAAGATGTAAATTGTATAGACTAATGCAGAAAGCAAAATTCTATGCAACTGTAAAGTAAATGGTTTCATCAACGCATCATGAACAAGTCTCACGTTTGGATCATCTGGTGAACGAATGAAAAACAATACACCTTTTCTCAAGATATCTTTTCTTAACATACTAACATATGAGGCAAAGACATACATGAAAAAGGTACCGACTAACCAAACAGAACCCAAATTCTCCAAAATTGTGAAAATTGATTGGTTTCTTCTTGAGAATTCCTCCATTGTGAAATATGTATGGTCAAATGAACACAATGGAGTGAAAGCGTCTCTTAACGGAACCAAGACGAAGACCAACTGGTATCCACAAAATATAGGAAATACAATCAACTCAATAGTGAAAATTGACAAAACTTTTGCTGTCATTGTCAAATCCAAAAGCATGATATAAATTTGACGATAAGATCCAGTCAATGGATTTGCAACAGAGCGTCCTTTTTGTAAATATGACATAACTGAATAAATTGTAAATAGAATCACAAGGTATCCTATCAATGTGATATGAGTTAGTTCCAATACGGAATTACTTGGTCTCCAATCAATAAGCTTTGAACACATGGAAAGGTATGGAGTCACCATGTTCTCACCGACAAACTTAAGAGCTGAGTTCAATAATGGGACTTTGTTTAGGTTAGTTGAAATAAAATTCATAGCAATTGTCTTAGAAGATGGGAACAAACTGTTTATGGTATGAGAGATAATAATGTACAACGAATGAATGAAATTTATAGTAGCCATACCTAATAATGAAGGAACACAAAAGAATACACTCAAAGAAAACATCATCACTAATTGTATCAAGAGTGGCACTTTCAACAAAGTCATTGGAGTTAATCTCAATCCTAAAAATTCCTCATCAGCTCTTTGCCCTGGAATTTCCGCATCGGCTTCAAGGGGGTCTCTTCTTGGAGCACCTAAGATTTCAACAGGTTCGCCAGCTTCTCTAGCTCTTCTCTCATTAGCAGCATTGGCCAAAAGAAGACGAGTCAAAGCATCCATTTCATCCTGCTGTAATCCTGGTAAATTTATTTGTGGGTTGTCATTATTGTTGTTGATGTTATTATTATTGTCGTTATTATCATTATCATCATTGAGGTTTTCGAAATCATCTTCATGTTCTTCAAATTCATCTCTGTTTCTAGGCATGTAACGCTCTACCTCAGAGTCATTATCTGAATGAACAAAAGCTTCCACGAGCCCCATATGTCTTGGTCTACCATCATCATCTGTGTTGTTGGCATTGTTCTCAAATTCATCAGGGTTGAAATCCTCATCTGACATAGAGTCTGAATCTGATTGTTGGGCGAAATTTTGTGGAGTATTTGCACGTCTTGGTCTAAGTCTACGACCGCCAATCAAATCAAAATCTTCAAGTTCATCATGATCCTCCTGCTGCTGCTGCTGCTGTTGTCTCTCCTCTTCATCAGCCCTACGTCTCTCTACTCTACGAAGAGCTTCAGCCGCTTGTCTTGCTCTTGCTTGTGCTAAGATTAATTCTTGTTGTTCTCTCAAACGACGTTCTCGTATCTGTTGTTCTCGCTGTTGACCTTGTAATATCTGATTTGCGTTTGCTTGTTGTAAGATGTTAAATAAGCTGTTCTTTTTGATGTCATAACCAACTTTCTTATGTACAATCTTTGCAAATCCTTCATCACTTGTAACCCAGGAACGAACGGCAAAGAACAAAGTTCCCACAAGCAACATCAATAATACGTATAATAATCCCGTTGCTGAAGTTGACAACATCACGGCTATTGTAGGATCGATATCAATAAAATTGAATAAATTTGGATCACCTAATGTGAAGAAATCCATGAAACTTTCCTTTTTCGTTTCACATCCCAATAACCACAGACATAACTCAAAAGATAGGGATAAAGATGCCGGTATTTGAATGAAAACTAGGTAAAATATAGCTACAGCTACCAAAAGGAAACTTATAGCAGTGTATAATGCAGAAAATGTGATTTTCAAGATTGATTTCACTATCAATGTAAAAGGCATAACTTCAGGAGTACTTTCATCAAATACCACAGAGAATTTATACTTTGCATGACAAATATCACATGTCTTCTTATGAGAGTGTTCAAGCCATGAATCAAGACAATCTTGATGAATATACTTGATTGAACCTCTACATTTACATGGATGAAACAATGGATTGTCTTCAGTTCCTTCACAACGACAAATACGACAAGTGTTCTCCTCTTGTGTGGACATTGTGTTGTGTTATTATGTGTGTATGGTGTTCAAAGTCAATCAAATCAAAAAAAGATGCAATGAATGTTTATAAATATGCAATGATTATCAACTTTGGTAAGGTATCAAGTGATAGTATAAACTGGCAAAATGATAGATCAAAAACTTTGAATATTATACCAATTATTAGGCAAACCTTCGATTGATCAATAAGCAGTCAAGAATGCTAAGCCTAACAATCTTAATATGAATGAACTAATTGCCTTGGTAATAGTAACAGTGTTAGTTATATAATAACACTAACCCAACTTCCTTGTACTGATCTAACAAAGGAGAAGATAAAAAAAAATCTACACCTCCAACAATTTCTCACAGTGCTGTGCAAAATTAGGCTCTGCGCTAATCAATCTGCGCTGCTCTCCTTCTGTCTGTCTGTCATTTACTTTGCTCACTGCTCGTCTCTTCTTTGTCTCTTCTCTGTCTCACTCGCTCAAATCTCACCGATTTTCCAGAAAAAATTGGTAATACTTTGGCTTAAAAGGGAAATAAGTTGATTGGTACACGTACTTCTTTTATAGATTGCTAGTTATGCAACTCTTGATAATGTCGCATGAGCTTAAGATTTTCACTTGTATTTCCTTGTTTTACAAGAGTACTTTGTCGTCTACTTTTTGTTTCCACTTTATTACAAAGCGGCTCATGCTTACAGCTTGTTGTTACTCTAATTTGTTTATATAGGGTGGACTAGAACGATAGATACTCAACCCAGAAATACAAAATTATATGTACTTCCAATTATGGATAGCGGTACCTCAACAAGAAATCAAAGAATACAAGATGCGCTGGATATAATAGCACAGCAAATCCAACCTGCCTATCATGTATCAGATACAATTAGAGAACGTATTCAAGTTGAAATCAATAGAGTGTTCCAGGAGAATTCGATCACAAGAAGGGTTGTCTTGTTTATGATAGGCAATTCGTTTCACCAGTGGAGAATGGCTTGGAACTATATAGCACTACAATTGAATATCTGGTACTGTTTGTTCTTAGTGTTTGTTTGTTTATTTTTCAACCCACCATTAGTAACATTTGTGGTAGCAATTGGCTTATTCTGGATCAAATTTGTTTACCTAATATACGAAGATATTATACATAGAGATGATATGAGTTATAGATCCAACTTAACTAAAGAGATTGCAATTGGTGCTGCATTTTCTACTACATTTGGTGTTATATTCAGATTCAAGATGATGTCTGGTACAATTGATGAAAATTGGTTTGATAATTGGACTTGAAAAACGGCAAGTAAATTTAACGCCGACTTGAAATTATTTTGTGCAAGGATGTCATATATATATGTTTTTGGCTCGTTTTCCTTTGTTTACATTTTAAATTTTGTTTATGTTTTTCTCGTTAGGTAACAATAACTGATCTAACATTCAACGAAGACATTAGCTTGGTTGGATTGTGAGCTGAGCAGTAAGAGAAGAAACAATAAGAAATGGCTCCAAAAAAGAAAGTAGCAAGAGCTGTTGTCTCTAATAGTCCTATGAAGACACCAAACATGAAGAGCAAATCAAAGAAGCAAATCGTGTCTGCTACACCTACAAGAAAGTCTTCACGTGTTAAAAGTCTATCAGTGGTACCTGAGTCCAAAGAATTGTCTGTACAAGAAGAAGAGAAAGACAGCAGTGAAGAAGAAGTAGATGAAGAAGCTGAAGAAGATCAAGAAGATGAGGTTGAACACGAAACAAGCCATACAAAAAGTTTAAAAGATAAGGAAGCATTCAACAATTTTCTGCTTCAATCACCTAAATTGAGTAAAAAGAAAAAACAGAGTGTGGAATTAGAATCTGATAACAAAGAGAATGAAACCAGAGCTTACAAATCTGAATCTGTGATACAGTCATCATCTCAACATCCAAGACCAACCAGTACTATGGGCGCATATAAATTACCTACTGAATCTTCGATAAATCAATTATTTACAAAGAAAGACATAAAAACATTAACCACTACATTGCACGATTTAATGCACTCTCAATCAGAAAGAATGTTCAATGACTATAAAAAGCTAAGTGAGAAAAGAGCAAGGGATCAAGACGCGATAATACAGAAATTGAGTAAAGAAGTGGCTTCATTGAAAAGTCAAGTGTCAATCTCAAAGAAATCGCAAAAGACTGAACCTGAGTCGCAACAACGAAGCTCTTTGGCATTTGAGAAATTGGCGAAACAAGTTGGGGACTTGAAAGAAGAGAGAAACGAGTGGAAGGAGAAGTATGAAGCTCTACAAGCAGAATGTGATGAAGCACAATCGGCATTAGATAATCAGAATACATGTAGTGAGTTGGTAGACTACCTCACGCAATTATCATGTTTGGGTTACAAGAGAGATTCAAATTACTTGACATTTTCATTAAGGCAAACAAATAGATCGAAATCATGTATTTTACATTATAAATTACTTATAAATCAAGAGAACGATGAAAATACTTTGTATGTTCCTGATATTGATGAAGAATACGATGACATTCCTGATTTCCATAGGAATAGAAAGATGCTAAAAAAAGTCTTGCCTGATTACTTGTTGGATAATATACAGTTTCCTTCAAACAAGCTCTACGATTTCTACCTGAAAGTATCCAAGGCTTTGAATCATGCTGAGTGATCGAAAAAAATATTCATTCTATTTTTTATTCTGTAATGTTTATGTAAATTATATTATAAAATCTCAAATATATACCCCGGTAATAATAATGCAATCTAAATTAAATCAATAGTGTGTAATTTATAACACTAGCTTGAATGATCCGTCTTCGTTTTGTACCACTTTTAACATCTTTAAGATATCAGATTTGTCTTTCTTTTCATCCTTGGTTATTTTCTTTATGACCTTATACAAGGAAGTTTCCTTCTTTGATGCGTATTTGGATAAGTCTAATCCTGATTCTTCCTTCTTGCTCTTTTCTGATTTACTCTTTGATGATTTCTCTTTCTTCACAGCAGGAGCTGGAGTAGGAGTTGGAGCTGGGGTAGGAATCTCAGCAGCAGCTGTTTTCTGTTCTTCTTTCTTCTGTTGTTGTTGTTTGTTTTGCTGTTGATTTTGTTGTTGTTTCTTGTTCTTGTTATTGCCTTTATACAATGACTTCTCGTATTTTTCAGCTTCGGAAATACAAGAGGTATGTTTATGATGATCACCATCGTAAAAAGTAGTAGAACAATCAATACAGGTGAAGTAAGCACCATGACATGATCTTTGATGTTGATCAAGCTTCTTTTTCACAATTGTGTCATTACACACTTCACAGGAGAATGAAACCATTTTTTTAGTACTTGAACTTTAGTCTATTTGACAATGTAATGTATATTGAAGGTATTTGAAAGAGAGTACTTAAATAAAGAGTATTTAAAGCATATGAAAAATAAATAGATAAAGAAAAATTTTTTTTCTTTTTTTATAGAATTCAAGGCTGTGCTGGGTATTATATGGAGCTACTGCTTTTATAGGTAGAAGACACAAAG
Organism: Wenyingozyma methanosorbosa; assembly: GCA_030570755.1. NCBI lineage: Eukaryota > Fungi > Ascomycota > Pichiomycetes > Pichiales > Pichiaceae > Wenyingozyma > Wenyingozyma methanosorbosa. Next base: position 467,473 of record JAJLWP010000008.1, read on the forward strand.
TCGTAATGAATTTGTCAGGTTTAGTAACGTAAACTAGTAAAGCATGTGGATTAAAGTTATATGAAACTGTTCTATAAACGTATATGTACAGGCTATAAATAAATAAGTGAATAAGAAAGCGATATGCAATTGCGAATGATGAATTAAAGGTGATGGGATTTAAAGGCTCTGTATGGTTTTTCTCTGCAGCGGATTATAAAGAGATAGATCAATCACACTGGAGACTCACTACCAAAGATTTTCAGATTCACCTGGAAGTCTCTCCACTCTTTTAGGTTCCCAGTTTTCATGTTCATCGACTAAACCTTGTAATTTATAATATTCTTCTTTCATATCAACTTGTCTTCTCTTCGTCGTAGCGAGCTGTAGCGATTCTGATTCATCTAATACTTTAACTTTAGCATCTCTTTGTTCATATCTCAATGCTGTGAAATTAGAAAGCAACACTGATCCAAGTGCAACGGATAACATCATTGGTAAACCTAAGAAAATAAATGAGTTCTTCTTGACTAATGCCTGATATTTACCTAAAAAGGATCTTTCGAACTCTGCCTGTTGTCTCTTTGATCTAAATTTCTTACTTCCAAAAGCCCCCATTTTAGAACGCGATCAATATAAAGTTGATTAGCTTAGTATAGATAACAAGATAAGATAGTCACTGTCAAATAGCACAAATGGTTATAATCTTCTTATGATTTTCCCTTGTCAGATTTCCTCGGGAACTGGCTACTTTTTCTATGTGTTTTACACTACTATTGGGGTTATATAAGGATTATGTAATCATAGTGTTTGTTAACTTTTATGAACTTCAGTCATCTTTCATTATTGAAGATAGAGTGAATGATGTTCAGTCTGGTTTTTGACAGATTGAGACTACAAGTATATCGTTTACCATATTTCTTTTATACCTGCAATCATCTGTACTATTATGTAATAGACAATAATAATAAATCACAATCACACGTTATAGATCTCGCGCGCAAACAAAATAAATTTACTTAGAAACTTTGGAAAAATCGCGTTGTTTCTATTTAATTATGGCGTGCGAGCATTGGTGGCGCTAATGGAGTTAAACCTTTATTTTGGTACACTGATACACATTTTTTGAGTATAAATCCATCAATTCTCTTTGCAATAGTCTCAATTCAAGGGTCATCAACAACTACAGTCAAAGTATAACTGTATCCGAGTGTGATTGAGTGATCAAAAAGAGAGTGAACAAGACAATCGAAAGGAAGCGGATTAGACGGGTTTCATTAAAATCAATGCGAGTACAAGCCAGCTAATGCAAAGTCACGACAACTTTAGTTTTCTATTTTTTTCCTTTAGTCTCCAGACATGATCATAATTGTTTAATGATTTGTCATACCGTTTAATATATATATACCCCACTATAACTCTGATCAATCATGTTTAACTTGAGTTCAATCTATTTTCTTGTTTACTCGCACAATTTAAAGAAATTGTATTAGCATATATTAGTTAAAGTATAATTGCATAATGTCACAACACTCACACAAATTATTCTTCAGAGGAGAACACAAAGACTTTATAATCTTTGTTGATTCAAAAGAGGCATTAGAGAAATATAGAAAGGACAGTTCAATGCCATTAGTTGATGTTGTATCAAAGTTTCAAGTCTATAAGAGTGAATCAGGATCTGGATCCGAAGGTGCTTTAGAAACAGCTTCTAAATTAGACTTAGAAACTGAATTTGATACAAGTGATACAGATACCGTGATAACTAAGATTCTTAAGGAAGGTGAATTTATAAGTAAGAATCGTGTTGATAGAGGTGAATTCATAAATGCACAAGGCAAAGTGAATACTCATTGAGTTAAGACAGGTTTGAACTTTCAATTTGACTCTTTTTTTGAGAAGGACTTTTGTTACCCATTTTTCGTTGATTCTTTTTGTGACTTTTTCCCCTATTCTATGACCATAAACTAAGTCTGTATATAGTTATTGATACATATTCATCAAAAGAAATAGAAAATAACATCATTCATCTATAACAGCGTATTTGGTGGAGTAAGTTAGTATTAGACCCTATTGTAACTGATTATGTAATCGGTTTATTTTCCCCGGATTCAAAGAATAAGGCAAACGGTCACCTGACACTATTTTCTTGGAGGCATAATATCATCTGGTTTTCTCATAGTCCTTCATTATGGTAGTATGATATGTTTCTAGTAGGCCTGATCTTCTGCAGTGTTCAACTTTGTAGCAGAGTGCCTAGAAGTTCGCTCTGTATTGACACATTTTTTGAACTACTGGTAAATTGATTTTGATTTTTCTGCTTTGTAGTAGACAAATTTTCATTTTTTATAGTAATGTTAAGCAATCTTCCTTTCTGGTGTACAAGGTGCTTATAAACAGCAGGTTCAAGGGTATTCTTCGTGTACCATAGTAGTCTTTTCATATATAGAGATGTAAAATAATATAGGTAAAATAATAAGCCTCACTATATTATCACAAGCCACCCCAGGCACACACGTGCACGTGGGGTTTGAATTTTCGATATCCCAAAAGGGTAAAATCTCATTTTTTTAAGAATTTCACAATCTAATCAGCGGTAAATGTATTGTTATGGTACTGTTAATTCCGCAAACATACATACATTATGAGTATATCCTCACACGTTCTTATATAATGTAATTGCTCTATAGTCATCCATTTTAAGGGTTCACCCGTTTGCTGTACCCTTTAGGCCTCGTAATACCAAATAATTTCTAATCTATTTCTGCAACATTTTGAGGACCCTTGAATTTAAAATTTATGTAAAAGATTAGTTTGCCATATGTATAGTAAGTATATGGTATAGCATCTGTAGATTGCTATAACTCAGTCTGACCAAGACCTACACGTTTTAAAAGATTATTAACAATCTTAGTGTTAAGATTAAAATCAGGTATTAAGCCACCGAACAACCAGAGAAAAGCTTGGCACTAATAATAACACAACCTAGTTAGCTATCAAGTGATTATATGGATTTCGCAGAAACTAAGGAGTCCCCTAGTAATTTTGCAAAAAAGTATGTGAGATTTTTAATCAAATTATTTAGATTTCTCTTGCTATCACGTTGCTGTTTCGTATTACTTTGATGTAGTTATATCTTTTAATGGTGTACTAGACTCAACGCAGCTTCTACAACCATCATATCGTGTCTTTCTTAGCTAAAACATTAGAAACTGAGCCTATATCAACAGGAAGCCCACGTTCTCTCTTCTGTTACGCTTGTTAAAAAAAGTCTTGGCCCTTGGCTTTTTTCTTACAAATATTTTTTTTTTCCTTACATTTTCCTATTACTTTTGTCGTCTTTCCTTTTTCCTTCTTGGATTTTCTATGTGTATCTACTAGTTAATTGGTAATATGCACTGTTTTTATTAGTCCATCTGATCTTCATAGTTATTCCCCCGGTCCCCCCTACTGCCTCATTTGAGTAATAATCACTACGAAAACGTTTTTAATTACCTTAATGTGACATTAATTACCTATCGTCTGAAAACTTTTTAACTTATAAAAGGATTCTCCTTTCCTCTCTCTCATTGTAATTCACTTAAAACTTTTCAACTTCTTGTTTCTTTCAGTATTCACCAAAAAACAATATCAAGTTCTATATTCTCTTTAAATATAATTTAATATAAAAATGGTTTTAAGTGATTTCGATTATATCTTTGGTATTGCAGTTATCTTTGCATTCTTAGACGCTTTCAACATTGGTGCAAATGATGTTGCTAACTCATTCTCATCTTCTGTCTCATCAAGAGCTCTGAAATATTGGCAGGCCATGTTTTTAGCAGCTCTTATGGAATTCTTGGGTGCTGTGTTAGCTGGTTCAAGAGTTGCTGATACTATCAAAAACAAAATTATCGATACTGACTCTTATACTGAAACTCCTGCTGTCTTATTATTAACTATGGCATGTGCTTTAGTTGGTTCTTCAGTTTGGTTAACAATTGCAACTTCAATTGGTATGCCTGTTTCTACCACCCACTCTATTGTTGGTGCAGTTATTGGTTCAGGTATCGCTGCAAATGGTGCTGATTCTGTCCATTGGGGTTGGAGTGGTTTCACTCAAATTGTTGCTTCATGGTTTATTGCACCAGGTATTACAGGTGGTATTGCTTCTATCATTTTCTTGATTTCTAAATACTTTATCTTAGAAACAAAGGAAGATGTAAGAAATGTTTTACTTTTTGCTCCAGTTATTGTCTTTGTCTCATTCTCCGTGATGACTATGTTAATTACCTGGAAAGGTGCTCCAAACTTAAACTTAGATGACTTATCTACTGGTGCTACTGTTGGTTCAATCTTAGGTGTTGGTGCAGTTGCTACAATTATCTATCTTATATTCATCAACCCATACTTCAGAAGAAAGATCATTTATAACGATTGGCAAATGCCATTCTATCATGTCTTGTTTGGTTTTGTCTACTACTTCAAGCCAACTGATGACATTCCACCAATTCCAAAGGGACATGAACTAGTCATTGATTATTACGCAGGTAGAAGACCTGTAGAAGAAACACAAAGAACTGAAACTTCTGATGAAGAAAACTCTGTTTCTGGAATTGATGAACATAAAACTGAAGATGTCAACAAGGAAATTGAAATCGAACGTCAAGAAACTAAAGAAGTTGATATCAACACTATCTCATTAGGTTCATATGTCAACAAGAATGAATATAAATTATGGAAACAAATGCTTAAGAAACCATCTAAATGGCCATTATTAATTTACTTAGTTTTAACTCATGGTTTTAGACAAGATGTTATTTCAAATCAAAGTAACGATAGAGGTACCTTAGGTAAAGGAGTTTCAGACATGCATAAGAAATCTAAATTTTACAATATTAAAGTCGAGCATGTTTTCTCACTTTTACAAATTTTCACTGCTTGTACCATGTCTTTTGCTCATGGTTCAAATGATATTTCCAATGCAGCAGGTCCATTATCAACAATTTATGCCGTATGGAAGACAAACACCATTGGTAAGAAAAACGATGTCCCAATTTGGGTTTTATGTTTTACCGCTGGTTCTTTAGTTATTGGTGTTTGGACATTTGGTTATAAATTAATGTCTAACTTAGGTAACAAATTGATTTTACAATCTCCATCAAGAGGTTTTGCAATTGAATTAGGTGCAGCAATTACCCTGGTTATGGCTACAAGATTAAGTATTCCTGTTTCAACAACTCAATGTGCCGTTGGTGGTACTGTCTTTGTTGGTCTTTGTAATATGGATCTCAAAGGTTGTAACTGGAGAATGGTTGCTTGGTGTTATGCCGGTTGGTTAGTCACTCTTCCTGTTGCAGGTTTGATTGCTGGTATACTTAATGGTATAATCTTAAACGCTCCAAGATGGGGTGCTACTTATACCTTGTCTTAGGCTCGATATCTATATATAGTTATTTAATAATATGGCATAGCTTGGCTTTGTGAAATGTGTCCTTCTTTCATTCTTTGGTATATAATTCAATAAAGTTTAATGGTCTTTCAATCTTTATGGATAACTTAGAATATTTCTCTTACTTCAGAAAATAATTTCTCAAATTACAATATTGGGTGGTTCGAACTTCGGATACTCTTCTTAGATTCTGTAGGCCTATTGAATCTTTTAAGCTATATCATACTTAAAGGTAAGTACACGATTGACACACCATAACCATACACTTCCGTGAATTCACTCAACAGTATCATTTCATATCCAATCCCACCCATATGATACCTGATAAAAACAGATCTCCAAGCAACAAAACCATGCACCCTCTCTCAGCCACACACTAAAACCCAGAACATATAACAAACAGCACAGCCACACATACATAATAATAAACACCCCTTAAAATAGAACTAACAAACTTACACCAGCCACATAACTACCAATAAAAATTTCCAAAAAATTCCAATAAATTTGAACCACACGACCCTTTTCAACTAAGAAAAATAAAATAAAATGTTGCCTGAACAACACAATCTGAAATTTCTCGAGTTTCTCTACTAAAAGACAGCGAAAGGGAAACTAATTCTGAAAAAAAAAACTTGCATCAAAACAATCTCTCTTTGAGCTTCAACTTTTTACTTGATTATCGCTAATCATCTGGTACATGTTGTTTTGAGTTACTGTGTTTAGATATCTCGTGTTATTATATTATTTGTCATTGCTATATTTTGATCTATACAGGGTCAAATACATTTCTCAATCAACGCGTCTTAGAGCTTTTTCTTGACGCATTTACTATAAGGCAGATCAGTATTCTATAAGTCTCGTCTATCCATACGTGGTACGGGTACACCAAAAATAAGAAAATAATATTCCTTCAATAGAATTGCCTTTTCTCAGCTGACTTTTTCATATTTGATTACTTCAAAATATTTATTCTGCATATCAGCAAGACTATCACTGATATTACAGTTATTTCAAAGGGTCTTCACACGAGATATATACAAACACATATACATAGGTATTAACTCGTGAATTCCATTGCATTAACAGCATCATAAACACGCTAGTTACGTTACACAATCTCCGTATACTACCAACAGCAAACACGGAATCAATAAGCATTTCAATAGAGATACCATCCAATCCAATAATACACAACAATGGCCATAAAACTATCCAGACATAGTAGGTCAAGAATACGTGTTTATACACTTTTCACACTCATACTTCTAGCGGCCTACTACTTCTGGCCTTTGCATAAATCTATATCGTTCAGTCAGCTGGACAATAAGAAAACTACCACCAACGCTCAAACACAAAACAATGCGAACAACAATAATAACAATAACCAACAGCAGCAACAGCAGCAGCAACAGCAATCATCAACTTCTGCCGAAGAAGAAGCACATAAGCAAATTTATGACACTGGAAGAGACCCATTGAGAGTTGACTTCAATCCAGACTCCAATGAAGCTGTCATTCCTCACATCATCAAGATCGATAAAGTGAATCAAGCTTTGAGTTCATTAAACTTGAAACCAATAGATGACGATTCAAGCAAGGTGCAAACTTCAGGTATGGATGTTCCACCACCTAAACCTAAAGTCAATGTTGTATCCGACGAAGTGATTCGTGCAACATATAACGACTATCCATTGAAAGGGTTTATCGGAAATATGGAATTACCTAAATCATTGGCATCTTATGAAGAAATTCCATGCTCTCAATTAGAGTATACTGCTTCCGAAGATAGAGTATTGCAAGTATCTGAACCTATCCCATTGAACGATGATTTATATGCTATTAAAGAATACTTAATGAATACCGAATATGCTCCATTGTTTACCATGGGTGTCAAATATGGTCAAAAAGTGACAGATGCTTGGTTTAGATTTGCAGGTTCTTCTGTATGGTTAAGTGAATTTGAATGTCATTTAGTTGTCTCTAGAATCATCTATGCTCCGGAATCAAGAAGTGAACCAATTGCAAGTTTCTTGAGAGTGCAAGTTTACGATGAACATTGGAAAGAAATCATCGGTAAGAGAATCAGATACAGTGATGTCACTAAGCAAGAAATCGATAAAGTCCTGAGAGAATACTCTGAGACTGAAGACGATAAAATATTAGACGGTATCTCAATCAAGTTCCCGACTATCTTAGATATCCCATTTGATCCTAAAGTGAAAGTCAAGAAGCTTTTAGGTCCTGAAGATCCAAGAGTCGTTATCAAAGATGGTGAATTCTCACAAGAACCAATCATCTTATTCAACATGTTGAACGATGATCAAAAGAAGAGATCTATGCATGCTGTATTCCCATTCAGAAAACCAAATCCAAAGAGTGGTAAGAGAGATTTACTTCAATTCAAGATTCAGGGTTTGAAAGCAACAACTGAACTCTCCATGGAAAAGAACTGGACTCCATTCTTTGATACTTTCAAAATTGGTGATTCTTCGAGATCCAAAGGTAGTATTCACTTCCTTTATACAATCGATCCTCTTGTCATATTGAAATGTTCATTAGATAATGGTAGATGTGAGAGATTACAAGATAATGTTTACTACTCCGAATTAACAAGTAGAGGAGGTTCATACATCAGAGGAGGATCCGACTTAGTTGCAATCCCAAGACAAATCGTTCAATTAGCCACTGGTGATGAAACTAAACGTTTACAAATGTGGGTTGGTTTTTTCAAGACTCATTTGACAAATTGTGGTTGTGGTCGCTCAACTTATAGACCTTCGTTAGCTCTTTTAATAAAAGAAGATGGTGTCTTTAGAGTCGAATTCATGTCTGCTCCAATTGATTTCGGTAATGATGTTTTGTCATGGAACTTAAGAACTAAGACTTGTACAGGCTCCAATGTCTTAACTCCAAACGGTATCTCATTCTGGGAAATTGAATCAACTGACTCTAAGAAGGAAGGTGAAACCATACCAGTGTTCAACGATTACATGGGTCTTACATATTCAGAAGCTGATGCTAATGTTCGTGTTATATTTATTAAGAATGTCTTGAATTACGTTTTTGGTATTTACAAAAAGGGTAAGTTTATGCTTGGTGGTTATGAAAATGATGAAGGTGTATTGGATAGAACAAAACAAGTTTCACAATGTATGCTTCAATCTGCTCTTGATTACTGTCAAGTTTACGGTCAAAATCATGGCATGACTGGTGGTCCAGCTGAAGCGCAAAAAGACTTTAATTGATTTATCTAACCTTCCGCCCATCATTCCACTCTAGCCAACTGTCATCCACTACATCCTCATGCATATATATATATACATATATAAAACTGTTTCTTGTTTCTAATTTTTTTTTCATTTTTTAATAAGTTTACTTTCTCTTAACAGGTACCTTTCCCCAAGATTTTCTCCAAAATCTTACTATTTATGTACCTTATTTAACAATCAACTTATTTTTTTTTTACTGCTATTACTTTATTATACATTTTATTTACTCCTATTTTATTTATTCCTGTGTTTACTAGTTCAGTTCTTCATGCTATACCACTTTGTTTACTATTAATAATTGAATATATTACAAAAATATCACCATTTATACACATTTATTACATTATCACACTCTATGATTGGTCAGAAAATAGTGATCCCAATTTGATTCCGGTACCGGGTAACACTCTTACCGGTTAATTTTTTTTTAAATTTTTTTTTCTTTTTTGGAAGAGTGAAAAATCAGTCATTATATACTATGTAGTATAGTACATTAACAATAAATAGTACATGTGTTGATCCTTTTAAAGTTTTGGTAATTCCAATTTTCAGTTTCACAAGGTTCTCAATAGTGTTCATATAGAAAACAAGATGAGCAATTTTGTGTCACAGGCTACTAAAGTAGCCCAAATGAACGGATCAAGATGTTTTTCAACAACATCAAGAACTATGATCAAGAAATTGAATAAGTACTCCTCAATTGTTACAGAACCAAAATCTCAAGGTGCTTCACAAGCCATGTTGTACGCTGTTGGTTTCAAAGAAGACGATTTCAGTAAGGCACAAGTCGGTGTTGGTTCAGTTTGGTGGTCTGGTAATCCATGTAACATGCATTTATTAGACTTCAACCACAGATGTACCGCTTCTGTTGAAAAAGCTGGTCTTAAAGGTATGCAATTCAACACTATTGGTGTCTCTGATGGTATTTCTATGGGTACTAAAGGTATGAGATACTCTTTACAATCTCGTGAAATTATCGCTGACTCTTTCGAAACCATTATGATGGGACAACATTATGATGCTAACATCGGTATCCCATCCTGTGATAAGAACATGCCTGGTGTCCTCATGGGTTTCGCTAGACACAACAGACCTTCCATTATGGTTTACGGTGGTACTATTCAAGCAGGTACTTCTCACTGTGCAGGTAATCCAGAAACTTTAGACGTTGTCTCTGCTTTCCAATCCTACGGTCAATATATCTCTAAGGAAATTACTGAAGAACAAAGAGAAGATATCGTTAAACACTCATGTCCAGGTGCTGGTTCTTGTGGTGGTATGTATACCGCTAACACTATGGCTTCTGCTGCTGAAGTTATGGGTATGTCCTTACCATACTCCTCATCCTCTCCAGCTACTTCTCCAGAAAAAATTGCTGAATGTGATAACATCGGTGAAGCTATCAAGAAGATCATTGAATTAGACATTAAGCCAAGAGACGTTATGACAAAGACTGCTTTTGAAAACGCTATCACTTATATCATTGCCACTGGTGGTTCCACTAACGCTGTTTTACATTTAATTGCCATTGCTCACTCTGCAGGTGTTAAATTAACCATTGATGACTTCCAACGTATCTCCGACAAGACTCCATTATTAGCCGATTTCAGACCATCTGGTAAGTACGTTATGGCCGATTTACAAAGATTCGGTGGTACTCCAGCTGTTATGAAATACTTATTGAAGAAAGGTATGCTTAACGGTGATGGTATTACCGTTACTGGTAAGACCATGGCTGAAAACTTGGCTGATTTACCAGACTTACCAGAACACCAAGACTTATTAATGCCAGTTGAAAAACCATTGAAACCATCTGGTCACTTACAAATCTTAAGAGGTTCTCTTGCTCCAGGTGGTGCTGTTGCTAAGATTACCGGTAAAGAAGGTACTTACTTTAAGGGTAAAGCTAGAGTCTTTGAAGAAGAAGAAGCTTTCATTGCCGCTCTTGAAAATGGTGAAATCAAGAAAGGTGAAAAAACCGTTGTTGTTATCAGATACGAAGGTCCAAAAGGTGGTCCAGGTATGCCAGAAATGTTGAAGCCTTCCTCAGCTCTTATGGGTTACGGTTTAGGTAAAGACTGTGCTTTGTTAACCGATGGTAGATTCTCTGGTGGTTCTCATGGTTTCCTTATTGGTCACATTGTCCCAGAAGCCGCTGAAGGTGGTCCAATTGGTTTAGTCAAAGATGGAGATACCATTGTTATTGACTCCGATAACAACACCATTGATGTCTTGGTCTCTGAAGAAGAACTCGCTGAAAGAAGAAAACACTGGACTCCACCAGCTCCAAGATACCAAAGAGGTACTTTGTACAAGTACTCTAAATTAGTCTCTGACGCTTCAAAGGGTTGTGTCTTAGATTATTAGATTCCTTACAACAAAATACATCTTCACAAAACATTTACACTAAGTTGATATAATTGTCTTATTCATAATATCAACGCCTACATTCATCGATTTGGTGTCCACGAATGGACTGCCAATCACTTATAGATCATTTAGAGAATGAAGTATGAAACTCGTCTCTTTAGGTTGCTATCTTAATAATTATTATAACTTGTTATAATAATCCATATTGTATAAAATCACTATATATACCTATTACTCATCGTACATAAAGTATCCTAGGGAAAGGATCCGGATTAACATATTCTTAATAATATACGTTAACTATCATTATCTTCGAAAGCATTCAGTGGAGTAGTTCTTGTGCAAGTCTTTTTAAGTAGAAATCTTTGGCATCTTTGGGTACTTTACTATCATTAAATGATGCTTTGATTCTTTCAATCAACTTTCTGGAGTTCTCGTATGCTCCAATGTCTCTGTTTCCATAAATGTCTTTACCTGCAGAATAAACAGACTCTGTCAAGTCCTTCCAGAAAAAGTTCAGAGAGATGGATGGATCTAAAGGACACGTAGCATGCAACCAGAATCTAGGTAGATATAAGATATCACCAGGCTCCATTGTGAATTCATATGGAGTTAAAAATGGATCGTTATTGACATTCTCATCTTCAAAAACATTGGAGATTATTGATGAAGATGCACCTGCTGGGAATTGTAATCTATCCACATCGGTTGGTGGATACATTCTGAGCTTTTTAGTACCAACAATTTGACACAAGATATTCGAAGTCACATCGTAATGTAACCAAATTGATGTCTTAGGTGAAGAGATACGTAATGGTGAGGAATGTTGGTTCTCGATAATATACTCCAATGTCTTTGGTAACTTGAAGTCACTAGCTAATTCTGGGAAGTCTTTGGCAAAGTTAGCTGGCATATCCTTTGGAGATTCAGATGAAAGTGCTCTGAGGTACATCTTGGAGCTTGAGTCATTGAAAACTTTAGTGATGAACTCACCAAAAGGTACGTTAGTGTACTTAAAATTCTTTTTCTGGAAATTCATGTTAGACTCTGTGGTTTGATGAATTGTAACCTGTGTCTCAGGTCCAACTTTGCTAGATAGGTATGAATCGCTATTCCATTCTTCTAAGCAACTTCCTAAGTCACAGTTCTTTATAAGAACTGGTACATTATCAGCCAGGATTTTCTTCCATGTAGCTTCATCAAGATCGGTTGCCTTGACATCTCTTATTGGCTTAGGTGCATTTGGTGTATTAGAGGTTGACATAGTTAAAGGAGCTATTTTTTGCAATTCAATAGGTGTTTTTTCCACATTTGCAAAGAATTTTTGAGGTGGAGTACTGGAGGCTGAACCGGATATGTACAAGATATCGTTCCATATGGAACCAAATGAGAAACAAACCGCACCACCACCTACGGTAATATAAGTGTTAGGTCCAGTTTTCAGCAACTCAAAACCACAAAGCATTGGTGACTTTGTCCATACCTTGTCCTCAAAACGTACGGAGACTATGGACTCAGTATCCAACAAGACTTTGACAATTTGGGTGTCTTTATTGAAAATTCCATATCTGGAAACACCACCAGCAAGAATTACGGACTTACCATCATCTAAAAGGCTGCATCTCGCCCCAAATCTTGCAGTAAGAATAGATGAGAAGGCCTCTTGCATCTCAACTTCACCAGCTAACAAGTTCAAAGTGAATTTGTAAACAGTCTCGTATATCTCATCAGTTTTACTGTTCATACCACCAAATATATAACCACTGTTGGACTCCGCTGAATAACACATACATGCCCCAATTGTGTCAGATCTCAATTGAGCACCTTTGACTTCAAGGGAGCTCCATGAGTCTTCATTTGAGGAGTATAGCAAAAAGGCAGGATCCGATTCACTTACTGATCCACCAAACAATAAGGCTTTGTCATTAGATACTTTAACAGAACAGTGTTTTGATCTAGGGCCTGGAATATCTGCAACTCTCACCCAACTGTAAGCTTTGTTTTCTTCATTCTTACTCTTTTCGAGTCTCCAGCTGTCATTCAATGGTTTACCTGGTATGGCTCTACCTCCAAATATGTATGCATTATTGTTTAAACTAACGGCACTATGAGACAATCTACCTGGAAGTTCATGCTTTTTGACATTGAATTTTGACTCTTCAGAGGTCAAAAGTATACTAGAGTTTAACCTGGAAGTTGAGGAACCACATGTTACAATACACTCATTTTCATTAGTCATAGATGCCGCCAAAAACTTTCTTCTCAAAGAATCCTGATTAGAGCTACTTTCATGAACAGAAAGAGAGAGGTCTTGTTGAGATGCTGCAGTAAGCCCTGACCCAGATGACGCACGCTTAGGATAAATATTCACATTACTATTCGTAGCATGTAAGCAGATATAGTGCTGACAGAAAAGGAAAAACTCTTCCCATTCGTCAAAAGCTTCAATAGTTTGTATAGCGTCCTTAGTTGATTGAGGTACAAGATCCCAGCATCCCAGCAAGTCTCTGGCTTCAACGCTGGTATAGCCCAGCTGCTCAAATCTCAAACACTCATCTTGTATGGAAGGATAGTGTCTTACACATTGTAATGGTGCTTCTAACTTGTCAAAATGTTTCAGCATGGTTCTTGCAAATGGATGATCAGCACCAGCTGGTAAGAGTTGTTCTAGTATAATGAAATGTGACTTGGAGAATTTAGAACATTCATTGATCACTGGATTGGCGTGCTCAGGACGCATATATGCAAGAGACACTTCAGCAATGAATATGCTTGTAGTCTTAACTTCATGTAATCCCAATGCGCTCAGTTGTTGTTGGAACAATTTTAAGTCTCTCAAGTTACATCCCACAGCAGCATAATTCGATGTTCTTAGCTGCACACCTTCAATTCCAGTGTTCAAACTGGTATCTTTGTCATATCCAATGATATCACATAATTCCTTGGAGTTTTCTATCATCTTCACTTTATTGGAGATCAAATCGGGATAATCAACATCAATGCATAAGAAGCTCTTTCCTGATTTTTGGTTATCCAAAAATTGGAACGGGAGAGGATCATATCCACATCCTAAATTTATAATGACATTCACTTCTGTATTTTCTGCTTCTATAATTTTTTGGACTGCAGTTTTTATAGCTTCCATTCTAATCCAGTAGCCTCTGTTGATGACTGGGGACCTTCTTTGAGGTTTCCTCACAAAATGTTTGAAGTATTCAGCTGGTGGTTTACCCGACTCACTCTTCTCCAGCACACGAGTATATAGTCTCTCTACTGAACGTTTTGAGACAATGGATGAATCATTAGTACCTTGAACCAGAAGATCTGAGTAAATTTTCTTTCTCTTGTCTTTTGCAATCTTCTTCTGTTGACGCTCAATCTCCTTTGGAGTAAGCTCTTTTTTAGCCTTGACTCCTGCCTCTGTTAGTGTCATCTTTGTAGCTTTCTATATGTCTGAGTTTGAGGTTTAGTCCCATTCAAGACTAGCTGATTACCAGCCTTAAAGTTGAACATGTTGAGAAATTTTAACGAGATAATTTTTCAGACATAAAAAATTGAGCCGCATAGCAAAGATATTTAGCAGTGATTGATTATATAATCAATCGAGATTTTGTTACATGTAAACAAAGGCATAAGCTTCTTTAAACAGAATCAATTGCAATCAACTTCAACAAAGGTATCCAATTTATCAGCAAGTTACCCATTCTGCATCACTGATCTTGACCAAAATGTCAAACCAGTTTCCAGTTGAGCCTATGGTTTCTCAGGATCAGTTTGTAATTTCACCCGATGGTGGTGAGCAAGGAAATCAGCGGGGCCATGAATTTGACATGCCTCAACAGCAGAAACCTCCACAACCACCACAGCCATCACAACAAGGGCAACTTCCACCAGTGATACCCATGGAAGTACAAATTGCTACCAAGTTCAGAAAATTCATGTTGACTAAATTCACCATTTATGTGACGAATCAAAGAATGTACATTGTGGGAAGTAATGGAAGAGAAACATTGTTCAGAATTTTGGAGATTGACATGACAGATATTCACAAATTAGTGATTATGGAAGATAACATTTACTTTTCTCGTAACGAAATCATGGACGTGCTCAATGGGCTAGAAGAGAGCAGTGAAGGGGGGTTAGCCAAAAAGCTTACCGCTGTGGCTCTCTTGGGTTTCATTAGATTTACTAAGCATTACTATCTCTGTGTAGTTACCAAGAGAAGACCAGTTGCCATAGTGGGAGGACATTATATATACCATATAGACGATACTGAACTTATACCTGTGACAAACAATGTGAAGAAGCCAGATAGAAACTCAGAAGAGGCGAGATATATTGCAACATTCCAGAACATAGATTTGACAAAGACGTTTTACTATAGTTATAACTACGACATTACAAATACCTTACAAGAAAACATGCTTAGAAGTAAGAAACAATCACTCGGACTGAATAACATGAAAGATATTGCGCAAACATTTGACTATAACGAAAGATTCGTATGGAACTCCTCGCTTTTGAAGCCTGTCTTTCAAACATTTGATAGAGTTTATGACTGGTTTCAACCTATCATCCATGGATTCATCGATCAAGCTAAAATCTCAATTGTCAATAACCAAGTTTACTTAACTCTTATAGCAAGGCGTTCACATCATTTTGCCGGTGCTAGATTCTTCAAGAGAGGTGTTAATGACAGAGGTGATGTTGCAAATGAGATTGAAACAGAACAAATTGTCAGTGATATGCTCACCTCTTCATTTCACGATCCATTGGGAGGTTTCTATAATAATCCACGTTACACATCATTTGTACAGCATAGGGGATCTATACCGTTATCGTGGTCGCAAGAGACAGCCCCTAACATCAGAATGACCAAACCGCCCATTGAAATCAACGTTGTAGATCCATTTTATGTCTCATCTGCACTACATTTTGATGATCTTTTCAAAAGATATGGAGCGCCTATTCAAGTGCTTAATCTTATCAAGCAAAGGGAAAAGACAGCAAGGGAAACCAAATTACTGAAATCATTTGAAAGTTGTATATCTTATCTCAATAAATTCTTGGCAAATGATAAACAAATTGATTATACAGCTTGGGATATGTCAAGAGCTTCAAAAGCAAGAGGACAAGACGTTATTCACTGGCTTGAAGAATACAGCGAAAAGACATTGCAAGCAACTGGATTTTTCCATAATGGGGAAACATTAAGCAAGACTAAACTACAATCAGGAATTTGCAGGACAAACTGTATTGATTGTTTAGATCGTACGAATACTGCCCAATTTGTCATTGGTAAGAGAGCGCTAGGACACCAATTATATGCATTGGGTTTTATCAAGGAGAAGTACATTGAGTATGACTCTGATGCGATTAACATTCTGACTGAAATGTTTCATGATCATGGTGATACAATTGCCTTACAATACGGTGGTTCTCACTTGGTTAATACTTTACAAACCTACCGTAAGATCAACCAGTGGCAATCGCATACAAGGGATATTATTGAGAGTGTGAAGAGATTTTATAGCAATTCGTTTATTGATGCTCAGCGGCAAGATGCAATCAATTTATTCCTGGGAAACTATATATACGAGAAGGGTATACCAATGCTTTGGGACTTGAATACTGATTATTACCTTCATAATGGATACCAAGATTTGAAACTGAACTATAAACCAAGTTATACACATTGGTATACCGATAAATATGTGATCAACAAAAACGATGAGCTGAAGGGAGATTTGAAAAGTTTTCCACTGACAAATACAGAACTTGAAGGTCTGATCATTCCGAAGATTGACTCTTTCCCAGGTGTTTTAGATAATTATTGGAATATGAGATATGTTCCTACTGAACTTACTAGTCTTAATACCTTATTCGAAATCAATATGAACTCAACTATCAGATACAATTCTGAAGCCTCGCAGCAGACAACCCCGTCGCCTAATTCTGCGGTAGCTTCTTCTCCAATCACAATGATGAAAGCGGTCACCATTGATGGTACTTCTCAAGCCAGAGATACTATCAAGAGATTAGCATTGGGAGGTGAAGATTCAACTGCGGAAACGTATACTTCGCCATTCAAGTCCCGTAAACCACACCGTGAAAAGTTTGTTGTTCCAAGTAAAGAAGAAGACTCTCAAATTGAAGATCACACAAAATCTACTGAGCCAGATAATGTTGAATTTGAATTGAAATACAGCAGTGCCTTGAATTTCAAGATAAAAGAGTTCAAGGAGATGATGAGCCACAGGATCAATGACGAACATGAAAAAATTGACAAGTATATCAAAAGAGAACATGCTCTGCCTATTGTGGATGCAGATACTGGATGTTTACTTCCAGATGATTATTCAATAGATATTATGTCAGACATAGACGAGGATGAGTACTCTCAGGACAAATTCAACCTTATGAAAGCCCTTCAGGATCACGAAGATCGTAAAGATCAAGACAAAATAGAGGAAAAGAAGACTAATAACCATGACAAATTCGACCTAGATAATGATTTGGAGATGGCTTGTTACTCAACTGGTACACCGCTTGTCTCTTCGTCAGATTACTCCTTATACTCATCTGTTGTGGACGTATCTCGCAAACTGGTTGTTCTGAACGAAGATGATCCAGAGTCATATGCCCATTTTACACTGTACAAAACGTCTAATGGCAAAGCTCCTGATGTCCCAGAGCCTGATGTGTTACTCTATAAGAATGCTCTGCAAATCTCTTCGATGTCTCCATTACATTCAACTTCAAGATATAACAAGAACAACAATGGCAACTTTGATGATCCATTGAGATTTGAAAGATACAAGATGGAGACTCATCATTACAACCACCCAGCTAACAGTCAAACTGTTGTGCATAACAGTATAGATTCCAACAATGAACTTTATGAGTTTTCAAGCTCGCCCGTGGAATATAAGACCTATGAAGAGTATGAAGACCTTGTTGGTGGATTACATAATGATAATGTCCCAGGATCGCCATTTCTGCAAAATAGTACAGTTATACACGAACCGCTCGGGCTTGGTCCAGATACCACTCAGAACACCATCCTCGATAATCTTCAAAACAACGCTAATTTGGATGATTTGAATGCTGTTCAGGACTACAATGAATGGATCAATGGAAAAAAGAAATTACCTGTTTTAATAGATTAGTTATCGTATATAACCGAGTATATTAATGATTATGATTATTATGATACATGAATTTACGTAAAGTGTGTATAGTTTATTCGCCTAGCCTAGTGTGATTCGTCATATCTGTAGTGCTCTGAAGATCTCGTCGACTTTTTCTGAAATCTCTGCTTTAGTCCACTCTTGTGATTGTTCAATAGCTTTAGCACATGCAAGTGTACCTTTCAAGCTATCTGTCTTTATCCACACTTTCCCATTAACACCAATAGCCAATTCAAACTTGATTTTCGTCACCAATTTCGCCAATATCTCAGCATTTGCATTGAATAATAAGTATCTTGCATATGCAAGTTTAACATCAAACACATAACCTTCTTTCAGCACACCAAATCCACCGTCTTTACCTGTGGTTGGATCTATACAACTTAACTCAACATCTAAGTCACGTTCTGCACTTGCTACACGAGCATATATGAGATCACCAGCTGTTAAATGTGGTCTATTCTTTTTAGAAGCATTAGGAAATGCATATTGTGAAAGAACAACATTCGAGCTGAAATTCGACAATGAGACTCTGTACATCTCACCAAAAGCTCCTGTTATTATACCCACCACCATATCATTTACCTGTGGAATATATCTCTTTGTGTTTGACTCAACATAGTACACTGTACCTGTTCTCTTATCTTGAATATTGAGTAGACCTGCTGTTGTAGCCATTAAATCACCATTATCGTCCTGCACTACGTTAGGACCTAAAACAATATCTGCATTCTCATTTTGAACGGATATTATGTCACCCGCTACCACTAGTGTTTGCTCTGTAGACATTCTGATGCTTTGTTCCCTTGAAAAGTTTGCTACACTTGACCAATCCAAGACTCCAAGAGATAACTTATACCCTCTTCATCACAGCTAAAAAATATGATAGGTAAAAAAATTTGAAAATTATACGTCAATCTTCAAGTCGATCGACCCCACTTATATAATCCACGCGCAAAAAAAAAAGAAAGAAAAAAAAACCTGCCGTTTCCGTTGCGATGCGTAAATGGACTTATTGTCTATGGTTTTCTATTCTTTTGTGGAGTTGGATATAGGTCTTATAGGACAGTACATGGCTACAATAGTGATAAGTAATACACAGACAAACAAAAGTACCAGTCAGTAGAAAAATGAGCGAGGATATGAATTTCCTAGACCATATGGGGTCACAGATGCAGAGCAGGGTACAGAAAGTGTATCATCCATTCAACGAAGAATCACCACAGCATAGATCACCACTTACGAAGAAAAGCCCTATGCCACAGACGGTAACGGCGAGAGCGCAATTGATATCCACGGGGAACAACCATCATCCGCTGATAACGCCTCCCAGATGCAAGAATAGACATATTGGAGACGGTAGAAAGAAACAGCAGGTGACGCAGAGGCTAGTGCGAGATTATAAGAAAGACCAGCGAGTACTAGCTACAAGGGGAGGTTCTACCGATGCAATGGGAGATTTTGTGCTAAGGCAAGAAGCCAAGAGGAGAATGGAACAGCTTCGAGAAGAAGCTAATTTACACTCCATAGATATTGATCGCTACTTAAATGAAGATCTCGAGACAGATCTTAACTACGACGCAGATTACGATGAAGATTTCGATGATCAAGACCAAATGAAGACAGATGTGGATGAACCTTACTCGGACATAGGTGAAGATGATAAAGAAGAGGAGAAGAAGACACTGGCACAGATGCAGTTAGAAGAGATGATACGGCTGGAAGAGATGGAGTTAGAGATGCTTACCGCAAACTTGAGCATCATAGAAGACGAAGAAGAGGCAGTGCAATAGTATAGTCTCTGCGGCGTTGCCTCGAAAAATTTAATACGCGCGGTAAATAATAGAGAGTGAGAGAGAGACAGAGAGAGAAGAAGAGTGTGTATGTATAATAAGTAGGTCTGTAATATAGTACAATAGTTAATTTGGATTTAGATGGTTATATCAGTCTCAATTGATTACTGTAAAACAATCCGCACTTGAAAATGTCAGATTGGGAAGATGATGATATGTACGATGATGAAGAAGAGGATTTCTATTTCGAAGAGGACGATGAGGAAGAAGAGAACAATAACTCCAATGAGGTAAGTGATGCAGATCAAGATGAAGGTGACAACTTGGATATTGAAGGGAAGTACTTCTGGGGAAAAGAATTGAGAGAAGATGAAAGGCTGAGCGAAGCACTTGATGTCTTCAGCAAGATAATTGAGTTGAAAAAGAGCGATAATGAAGAATTGAGTAATAGCGAATATATATTCAAATCAATGAAGCAAGCCATGAAAGTCTGTTTCGAACTAAGTGATTTTGACCAATTGTTGAAGTACTTAGACATGTTTTTCAGAGAATTACCTAATATAAACAAGACATATGCAGAATCATCATTATCTAAACTGATAAACAGATTTGACAAAGACGGTTCAAACGATTTCTTGTTCATGTTCTACGACAAGTTCTTAGATTACCTCAATGAATCTGGGGAGTTGAAAAAGGGAAGTCAGAATGAGAGGATGTGGGTACGTGTTTGCCTGCGGAAAGCTAAAATACTGATCGATAATAAAGATTATGCAACAGCATCAGATATACTGTCACAATTAGATTCAGTTGTGGAGAACTCGTCGGAATCCATCAAGAATGCCTTTTTACTAGATGTACTGGCAGCTGAAATGACTATATCGACTGAAAGTGGTTTCAACTTGAAGCAATTGAAGAGATTATCAGACAGAGCAAATTCTGTGCTATCTGGTGTACCGCATGCGAACATTATCGGAGTAATCAAAGAGTGTAATGGTGTAGTCAATATGCATTCTGGGGACTTCAAGTCTGCTAATATTGATTTTCAAGAAAGTTTCAAAGGGTTTAATGAAGCTGGAGATGACAGAAGATTAAGCGTGCTGAAAAAGTTGATAATAAGTAATATACTGAGTGAGTCAGAAATCAACCCATTTGAGTCAAATGAGTTTCATGTTTACTTGCAGGACCCAGACGTCTCATTGTTAATGGAGATATACAAGACAGTCAAAACCGCTGATATTGTGCACTATAACGAACTAACGAAAAGAAATGACATGATGAACGATTTGATAAGAAGAGACTCATTTATACGGAAATTCATCAAATTGGTGACGAAGCAAATTCAAGCGAAGTTTATAACGAAATACATTGTACCATTCAGGTCTCTGAAATTTGATACTTTGTCTTCGAAATTAGAAGTTTCAAATAGCGAACTTGAAAGGCTACTTTTGAAACAGTTCAGTATTGGGAACTTACCTGATCGTACTTTGGATCTGGTCAATATGACTATTGACAAAAGAACGAAAACACAAGATACAATATTTCATGATATTGCCGCACAAGATGTGATAAGAAATTTACAAGCGCTAAAAAATGATGATAATAATTTTGGTACTTCCGCGAAGGCAACAGCAATACCAACCAATACCAATAGTAATGCAGACATTCTCACTACGTCCGAGGTATTGCTAGGCTCACATAGTGAATCTGTAGATAAACCAAGAAGCAGATTTTCAAGTATGACCACAATCGATTTCCCATCTCAAGTGAACAGAAATGAATTGTTCAACAATTCGAATTACAACTCTACAGAACTAATAAGCTTCCGCGTAAAAGGCATTTCAGAGTTACTCAGGCCATACTTGGGTGAGTTAGCGAATTTCTGTAATACAAAAGAAGAGTCACTCGCTAGGGTTGGTCAGTTTGTGAAAAGTATGAAGTCGTCAATACCTTTGGAGAATGATACAAAATTATCCCATGTTGAGAAAATCAAACAGGATAATTTGGAAAAAGAAAAAGATTTGCTGAAGAGAGTTACTGAAACTGCTTCAAGTAGCAGCAGTAATAAGACGGTGAAGGCATTCGATACACTTATACCCGAAGTCTTACAAACTACTCAAATGGCTGCACTTGACCTTTCTCAAGAGGAAGACGAGCAGAATTTGAAACCCGCCACTGTGGCACAATTATATTACTCGATAAACAACTTCCTTAACACTTCAAGAGAATACAGTGACAAGATCATGAACAATGTTACTGGCATAATGAACAAGAGTCTGATGATTGATGAGTATGAAGAGTAGTAGTTGTCTAACTATCTACCATACTCAAGATAAGCGCGGGAAAATAAAAACACCTGAAACCTCAAAGAAAAAAATTCAAAAAAAATTTATTAAAAAAAAATTTTTATTATAAAGAATTCTATTTTTTATATGAAGTTTTATAGATTATAAGAAGCAGTTTAAGGCAATCAGAATACATACACCACCGCCAAAATGCCAGCCAAGAACAAGCAGAGTAAGACTGCTAAGAGAAGAAACACTCAAAATGCCACAAGAGCCTTGACACCTGAGGTGAAAACGGATTCTCAAGCAAGAAACTTACTGCAAAATCAACCAAATCTTACACCAAAGTCAAAAACTCATAGACAGAAAAGTGGAGACCTCAAGAAAGATCTCAGACGTGCGCAGCTATATGGTAAGAAGAAACAGAGAGAATACAGTGAAGCTGAACTCGATTTACCTGTTTTAAATAAAGCAATCATGCCTGGTGTTATCAAGAAGAAAGGTAAGAAGGGTAAGAAATTTGTGGCAGATGACGATACATTAACGCTCCAGAGATTGATTAAGACCATTAATGATAAGCATGATTTAGTCAATGAGAGTAAATTAGAAAAATCAAGAAGATTAGAAGATATACGAGAATTAAGAAGAAAAGAGATGGAGAGAAAAGAACAGGAGAAAGAATCTAAATTGAACGATAAGAAACAAGAAATTAAGAGTAAAGCTAATGCCGCAAGAGCAAGTAGAAGAAAGAACGCTAAGGATGCAAGAAAGGCTGTCTTGTCCGAGATTGATAAGTCAATTACAGGTGAAATCAAGAAGAAGAAGTCTGTCTCATTTGCATAATTTTATTGTTCGTGATGATAAACGGCAAAACAAAAGTGTGGAAGTGAAACTAGCTCGTAGTTCTAGTTCATTTCACCACACTCCATATATATTTTACTGCATAAACGTATATATTATCTGTATATTAATATTCAAACAGGGATTTTAGTTTTTCATGTGCTATTATACACTCTATTGTTATTGTAACTATATACAAGATAGGAAGACACTAAGTAATAATTTCTAATCTACTGAGCTCTACTCTCAAACACCTGATCATCAATTCTCCTGGCAATGAGGAATCTTTCATTGTAATTGAAACCATGTAAATTCAGCACAGCTTGTCTTGCATCCTCGGGGTCTTTGAATTTCACATTGGCGAACATGTTTCCCTTGTTCTGCATATCTTTCTTTACTAGGACTTTTTCAATTGGTCCGAATGTCAAGCACAGATCGTGAATTTCTTGCTCCGATATAGCATAATGCAGGTTAGCTTTTCAACGATATCAAATGTATGTTAGTAAAACGATTCTGTATAAAGTCAGTTTGATTTGAGATTATTTTTTTTGCTTCCACTCAATTTATTCACAATACTCACCTATATGTATTGCTGAGCTCTCCATTGTTAGCTCTCACCAGTCCTATACACTGTCAATCAACCTTGAAACTCTTTACAAGCACTGTTGTAAGATCCTTCATCGTGATAAACCAAATCAGATAAAGAAAAAACGTTACCCGCTTCAAATAACAAATTTAGCTGTCAGTTTTTCCCTTTTGGAATTTGCAGTCTGAGAAGAAGAGCAGCCAAATAAGTGAGTTATCAAGTCAGTAGCTTATCACTTGATTTGTACAGCTAAGAGTATACTATTACAATCAATACATATCTTCCAAACTATTGTAGTTCAATCACAGTCACACAATGAAATTGTCAAGCTGTTTGTTAACTTCAATTGCTGTATTAAGCGGTGTTTCTGCTTTTAAAAACACAGCACCAATTTTACTGCATGTTAAAGAAGATATACAAAATGAAATATCAAAGAAACTTTCATACTTGACAAACTTTGAAGAAGATCTATCAAGTGAATTCACTAAATTAGCTGAAAACTATTGCGCAAATAATGAAAACTTGGTGATTTTGCAAATCCCAGGCTTGACAAAAGAGAAATTAAACAGTTGTAACTTCTTATCAAATCATGTCTCGCAACATAAAACCGAAACTAAATTCTCTCCACATGTATTATATAACAAAGATGATGAGCTTAATCTATCTTTGAAATCAGACAAATGTCAAGTGAGACGTATCAAGGTGGAAGATGAAAGCAATTGGGTTGAATTAATGTACAACAACGACGAATCCGCTGCACAGATTACTGTTTTAGAGTTCCCAGAATTCGATACATACCACCATCATAAACAAGAATCCGTTAATCTCTTGGACAATGTCTTCAACAAACTTTCTTTGATGCAAAGTGAATTCAAAGATTTTGTTGTTCAAGGTTTACCAACTTTCAAAGCTCCAAACGCAGATGCAACCTTGATGGAAAAGACATCAAGATGGTTAGGAGTACACAACAGCAAAAGAGACAGTAACTCCGATGAAATGATCAGTGAAGAAGACTATGAAAATATCAAGCAAGAACTAAAAGAAGCTTTTGAAGAAGTTGATGCCATGATCAGTGATGAAATGGTCAACATCTACAACTCAGAAGAAGATAAATCAACCAACTACGAATACACTGCAAGCTCAAATTCTACAATTGGAGATGGATCTGTATTTGATAACTACAGTTTCTTCTCTACTGGTATTTGGATGGGATTAATAGTCTCCTTGTTCTTAGTCTGGGTTTTCAGTATTGCTTTGAGCTGGCTTAATTCTTTACAAATCAGTTACAAAGCATTTGAAAAAGCACCAAACTCTCAGAAAAAGACTCAATAGATCAACTAAATATCATCATCATTATTATATATACTACATATATTGAACGAAAATAAACACATACAAAAAACTTTTCATTAACAGATCAATGCATCAAAGATGCAAGCCTGAATATACAATAAAATTAGTAAACATAAGGTATAATCTTGTATGGGACTTTCTTTTCATATTCTTCCCAGTATTTACCGTACTTCTTCCTACATTTATCCTCATCTCTTGTTTGTCTATGCAATAACAGAGTTGCAAAGTAGAAGAATTGGTAATAGGTCAAAGGAGTACCAAATCCAGTTGCTAAACACCAGGATAAAGTGACTAATAGATCACCAAAGTAGTTGATATGTTGACTTAATCCCCACCAGCCTTCAATCAAGAGTCTACTACCTTTATCAGTCTCGATGAATTTCATGTTTGGTAACTTACCTTGTCTGAAATCTGATTTCTGATTATTTGATGATGAGAAGATATAGAAACCAATAACGTTAGCCAAGACCACTATCGTAACCATTGTGAAAGATAATTGAACTTCTTGTAATGATAAATAACGTGCTTGTAAAGTATATGTGAATGGAACCCAAGTCAAATCACCAAATGCTAACATAAAACCAAATCCATCGGTGGTCACATCCATCATAGTTAAACAACCTTCTTCATTAAGCACACCGTCAAAAATGTATAAGGATTGCATAACTAAAACTAAGATCATTGAATTGGTAACGTATCCTAAATTCCAGTATTGATGATGCATGCATGCGACTAAATAGAAGAACCAAAGTAACATACCAGGACGTAATTCACAGAACAACTTGATATCAAAGAACCCGATTCTAGGATTTAATTCACGGCCAATGAACCAATCGAAGATATAGTTACCGGAGTTACCACCCACGGCCAAGATTCTTTCCTTGGTACCCATACCATTCTTCTTATCACCTGATAATGGTAAAAATGAGCAAAAATACACAAAGAATGAAAGTAACATTGAAAATTCATATGATGTTACCATGAAAGGTAAGTAATTATCATAGATGTAATCCAATTCAGGTAGTTTGCCACCAGTGAAATAGGCTCTTGCACCGAGCACACTCAATAAGAATGAACTAAGAGATAATCCATTGATAAGATAATTCAATTTGGTACCATCACGGAGAACAACACCATCTTTGAACTTACCAGGCATGATCAAATCTAAGATTGCTAAACCAAAGAACCAAGAGAGGTATATACACCAAACTTGTAAATTGAGGAAAGTATTTGTGAATTCTGTGACTAATTTTCTGTATGCAACATCCTTGATCATACCAAGATCTAAGTTGAACCCTTGAACAACATAATCTTCGTTTGCACATAGGTATAAACCTAATACGACACCAGGTAGCAGACCCGTAAGTACGGTTGCTCCTATGGGACCAAAAAAGTCCATTTCTTTAGTCTTTGGATTCAATGCAGACATTCTTTTCTTTCCAGCTTTCTCCCAAGTCAATTGAGTATAGTAGGTTCAACTAACAGCTTGTTAACTACTATAGTTACTGTCTGTTAGTGAAAAGAACGCCATCAAATACACCACATGTATACGATAAATCAACTGAAAAATCAAATAAGTTAAACGAAACAAACGATTGCTAGAGGTGTGTGGTGGTGTGTTAATTATGTAATCAGTGATAAATTGACAGTTTGCAGTTGTCAGAGAATCAGAGACAGTGAGACGGTGTCTATTATTGAAGAGATGGTTTGTTATATAGGTGATAGATAGACATTTAGTACGATTATTAGAGCTATACAGACTACACGCATCATCAACTAGCACACTCACACAATGGCTGATATTCCAAAGTATGTACAACGATATAATTCACTTTGACAGTCCAACCAAACCATACGACTGTATACACTTCATATGATTACAACATACTAACACTTCGCCTAACAAACAGACCCGTTATTCAAAAACTTATATTCTTCACTGCAATGATGATCTTAGGACCATTGATCGCTTTCTTTGGTATCAATCACTTCACAGGTACGTTCCATCTCCCCTACTACACTGAAACTCTCTTGTAGAATTACATGTACTAACATCAACTCTCTTTACTCACAGACAACTCAATCATCTCCGGTGGTATTGCTGCATTAGTGGCTAACGTTGTGCTTATAGGATACGTTGCTGTTGCATTTTACGAAGATTTAGGAGAAGAACCACTCAAAAAGACAGAATAGAGTAATAAGATTTGATTCAGGTTAATCAATTTTTATACTATATTATATTAATTTTTTATTCACATTCGTACCCAGACAGTTGGAATGAAATGCTGTTGCATCATCCTTTCAACGTTTTGATTGTATATATATATATGATTAATAAGACTATTATCAGTTCAATAGTATGAACACGTATTGTTGTAAATGTGAGTTTTTATGACCTAGTAATTGTCATAGCGTCAAATAACATCCCTACACTTCAAATCATCTTAATGATTTTAAAAAATATCTTCGGCCTAAATGACATATGCCGTTGATTTTATTGACTTGATCTTTGCTTAATATTCTACCGTTAAGCACCACTAACTACCCCAAATATCCATATACACCACCATGATCTGGGTCATACTTATACTATTCATCGTTATTATTGCATTTGTCGCTTTCCTACCGCAAATTTCCGGGCTTGCTACCTATACAAGTAATGAAAATTACAAATTGAAGAAAGAAAGAGAAGAACAGGAGAAGAGATTGAAGAATATCAATAATGATTCCACACATTCTACCACAGGAGGTTATATCCCACCTGATGAAGACATGACTGAAGATTTCTCAGATTCTCAGAAGAAAAGCAAGATCACAGCTATTGGATCAGGAGTTTATAATAAAGTGAGTAAGATTACAGAAGATGATATACCAATAAAGTTGAAGTTGAAACTTGATAATGAGAATAGCGGACAACAGCTGAAACAAAGAGGTGGTAAGAAACAAATATCCAAGATTGATCCTAATCCAGATCACTATGATTATGACTTAGATGAACTTATTGGAGAAGAACTTGAGAATGATAGAGAAGAAGCAATGAAAAATGCCTCAAATATCACCCATTACACTTCTGTTTGAAGTTACCTTGTATAAAGCTGTATAGTATCTAATACTAATATTATTGAAATAAATATTATTGTCTATTTGATATATAGGTAAAAGTAAATATTTTATATGCACATGATTATAAATTAGCTTGAAGATGTATCATTTCTTGCTGTTGAAAGTCTTCCTTAACAGGTTGTTTATCATCAGTCATAGAAACGTCTTCCTCGTTATTCCCGCTTGCTTCCTGATCATCCTCCTCTTCTTCACTGCTACTGCTGCTACTACTACTACTGATATCTAAATCCTTTTCGGTCTCACTAGCAGCATCATCATCTTCAATATCAGCAACATCACCATCCTCGGTAGTATTAGTCTCTGGCTTACCAGTAATGATCTCAATTGGAGTACTTTCCCTGACGACATTATCGTCATAATCATCTTTAGGATCATTTCTTGAGCTTAATTCATAGAATAACATGAAAGTACCTTGACAGTTCAACACATCTCTTTCTGTTGTCACTCTCACGGTTTCATCACTGATTCTCCACCATATGCCTCTGTATTTACGATATGCAATATAATGACCGTAGTTATGAGTACCAAAATGTGAAATGACAGATTTCAATGAGTATGTCAAGTCGTTGTTCACAATCTTCGACCTTATCTTTGGATATTCTGTAGTGGATGATGGATCATGTTCTTCTTCTTCTTCCTCCAGTTCCTCTTCCTCATCTTGTTCAAGATCAGGCTGTTTATTTTCATCCTTCTCCTCTTTCTCCTCAACTTCTTCCTCCTCCTCGACATAATCTTGCTTTCTGAAAGGGTATCTAGCATCCATATTTATATCATCTGCAGCAGCGACGTAATCACTCAAGTTCAACTTGAATGGGAAAATCACCTGAGAATTATTCTTTCTAACCATGTATGTTCTAGGATCAAACACTGATCTATTTATATGAATACACAATAATGGAGGTGGTCTTGCGAAGAAAGTCTGTTTTATCTTTCTTGACTTCTGTATCATGTTTTTAGTATGCAACTTCTTATAAATCTCATCATTTATAATTGGTTTACTTAACTCGATTTCAATTTCCTTGATTCTTTCCTCGGTCTTGTCGATCAAAGTTTGTAACTTGTCACCACTTTCAGACTCCTCAAGTTTAGCCTTGTATGACTCAACTTGATTTTGTAAAATATGTTTAATCTCAGTCAACCCACATCTATTACATTCCACACCATCTATAACTTCCTCTTGAATCCAATCATCCAATAAATCAGTTAATTTATGATTAGGTTTATTATTCGCAGGCAAACTAAGACCAAGACCACTTATCACGGAATACCTAATACCACCAATCTCACCACAATTAACACATCCAATACGTTCACATTGTAATCCATCAACTGGTGTGACTAATTTTAAAGGCAATACTTTTGACTCAGCGTTATCAAGACTTGGATCAATCTGTGTAGCTGGGACATAGACATTACCTATCTCACCTAATCTGTTCAAGCTTTGTAACATGCCTGGTTCATATTCAACGAATTTATCCTCTGGAGATTGTTCTCTTTTCTCAGTAGTTCCAGATGGAGTAGTCAACACGGTATATTCTTTTTCAACTTGCTTCATAACACTTTGATAGAATTCTTGTGCATCTTCTTGATGATAACCCAAGAATAAATGTTTATTAGGACCATTGATCATTACTTTCAACAAACTCTTAGTCTTATAAGTTCCATTACGACTACCGTGTTTTCCATTCAACTTAGTCAATAGGGAATCCAAAGCAATTGAAAATGGTACAGTTTGCATACCATTATTCTTCTTATCATTATTCTTCGCAGCCTCGTTCAATGCTCTTGATGTATAATCATTCAAGAACTCCATAAACTCATTAGATGAGGCAAGACATTGTAAGACAGAATTCATGAAACAGGTATTACCATCATTTGCTAACCCACCAACATTACCACCTAGTCTAGCTGCTCTCTTTTTCTTCATAGTAAACTCAGGATCTTCATTGCTATAACTCGAGAAACTACCGCTGCTGCTATTACCACTGAAATAATTATTTGAAAAACGCCCAACGGCAGAATTCATTCTACTTCCAAAACTTTCCATTAATGATCTGATACTTCTCTTTTCACTGCTGCTATTAATAAAATGAGTAGTTGTTAAAGCTAAAACTGTGATAGTGGTAACGTATAGAAGTAAATTCCAGTCTCCTTTAGAGTTGAAACCTAAGATATTGTTTAAATAAGTCAATGTGAAAACTTGTTTGATCTTGTTGAAAATATAAGATATGAAATCTTCCTTTTCTTGATAAACTGTGTTTGTTTGAAAGTCAGTATTATCCGACTCTATGAACTCAAAATCCTCTTGATAGTCAATAACTGTTGGATCTGTGAATGATTTTTTTAATTCTGCTACTGCTGCTGCTGGTTCTTCTTCTCCGAGTGCAAAATTAGCAAATATCAAAAAGACAAATAAAAAAGCAAAGTGTGTGAAACTAGTGTTAATGTGAATGAAATATCTCCTGTTGTTAATGTTGGTTCTGTTACTATTGTTTATGAGATGCTTACACGAATGAAACATCTACGTTCAAATCAAATTGATATAGACCTTTGTTCCGATACTTCGGTTAATATGGATTATTGTTTGAATAAAGTATATGTACTTTTGATTCCAACAACAAACCGTATATATTCAGTTTTGAGTATTCTCTGTCCTTTCCCTACTCAACAATAGATCTAGTTAACAAGTATAATCTAGTATCCGAAACTAACCACTACAATACATTAATCATCAATTACAAACTGCACAGCACTTGTTCACTCAAACTAAATTTTTTTTTCTCTTGAATTCTTCAAGAGCAGCGCCGTTCTTTTTCTGGTAGAGAGAAGTTTTGTTGAGATTTTTTTTTACTGACTTTACTTTTCTTACTTGATTTAAACGCTGACATTAATTTCATACTTTCTATCATTAGAAAAGGTATCATTATATAATCTACATAAAGAATAAATATATATATCTTACTGCTCGTCCATTTGATTAGCGTGTAAGTTCTGATTAGCCAATATTCTATCCAACATACCTGAATAATCATCGGTATCGTCAGTTCCTTGATAATCCAATCCTGGTGGCAACTCCGTAGTTGGTGCAGGAGGTGGTAGTTGTTGATTATTACTGTTGTTGTTGTTATTGTTGTTGTTATTGTTATTGTTATTGTTATTGTTATTGTTATTGTTATTGTTATTGTTCTTGGATACAGAAGAAACCGCTACTGTAGTAGCCAGTGAGTTCTTGTCATTTGCAAGGTTAGCATTGGCACCTTGCCCCTTACTATTCATCTCAGTGACTAAAGGTCTAATACACTCTTTACCTGATTCAGTCTGGAAATGTCTTCTTAACGCATCAGTTCTAGCGAATCTCTTACCACAACCCCATTGTGTCTTACCATCCAGTAACACACCACGACACTGATACTTCTTCTCACCTGTGTGTAAATCCTCGTGTCTTTTTCTATCATGCTGTCTTGCAAATGCCTTACCACAGATATTACACAAGAACGGTCTCTCGTTCGTATGTGTACGTAAATGAGATTTCAAGTTATACGGTCTAGTGAACTTCTTCTCACATATCGAACAAGCGTACAGTGCTGGGTTCTTCAAAGTTTTCTTATTAGGAGACGGTGGAACTGCCATTTCGTTTATCTTCTGCGCTGAAATATAGTTGGAGCTTGTGCTATAATCACTCTCATAATCACTATCTCTTGATGAAGAATTACCACTTCCACCTCTCACGCTCGACCTAGACCTAGATCTAGACCTAGATGACGAACGAGAAACATCTGAGTGTCTTCTTTGTCTTCCTAATCTCATTGAATCATGCTCGTTCTCAGAGCTTGTGGGGCTTAATAATTGGTGAGGAGAATTACCGCTGTTAACAGTCAACAAATTCGATGACTGACTTATGGATCTACCGTTATTATCCAATGGAGAATTCATGTTACTATCTCCTTGTTCATCGGGTGGTATCACGTTGAACGTAGGTGTTGTGGTATTACTGAAGAATTTCTGACTATCGTCTCCTGTACCAGTAGTACCACTTGTATCTTCAATCTTAATCTTTGGATTACTTGATTTCTTGTTGGTTTTCTTCTTATCATCTTCACCAAAACTACTTGCTCTTGATCTGTTCAATGGTGTGCTCTTAGCAGAAGAGAATAGTGATGGAGTCTTAGCAGCTTGCTCGGGGTCAACTTTGATATTCATACCAATTGGTGAATGACCTGAAGCTGAAGAACCAGGACTCAGGACATTGCTTGAAGACTGTAAGAAATTCTCCAGTTGTTTACTAGCTTGTGCGTTTTGTTGTTGTAAATTCTGCTCAGTTAACGCTTGTAAATTGTTATGCAACAATGTCAAACTCTCATACGAGTGCTTTAACTTCTCTGGGTCGAGATAATTTGGCTGTTGTAATTGATTACCCGATGAGTTCTGCTGTTGTTGAGACTGCTGAGACTGCTGTTGTTGCTGATTATAAGACCCCATAGTATTCAAACTGTTCAAGTTCAGTGCTTCGATATCCGCAGATATAAAATTACTCTCATCGTTATCACCGAGTAATGACTCATACACGGATTGATCATCTTGATCACCATATATTGATTCTTCAGCGGATAAGAATGGAGAATTATGACTTGCTACATCTGATAAATTAGTCGAGGAGATGTTTCTTCCATGGCTGAAAGAAGCACCTTTGAAATCGTGATTCAAGAAACTCATTTCCTGATTGTTATTCGGACTAAGCTGTTGTTGCTGTGGCTGTGGTAGTTGTTGCTGTAACTGACTATTATTATTGTTATTATTAGCATTATTATTATTATGACTATTCAACAAACTTCCATATAATACTTGATCAGACTCAGTACTTGGCTGCTGAATGAAAATCTGGGGTTTATTCCGCTGCTGCTGCTGCTGTTGTTGTTGATTATTGTTCGACTCTGGTTCTTCAATTTTGATGACTGGGGTTCCTATATTTGAATTTCCTTGACTATTGGCTGGACTATTGTTCTTATTTTCGTTGATAACAGGTGGAGTATTCCCTATAAATAATGAGAAATCTTTTGGGGAATTAAGTCCGCTTAATGGAGATTCTAAATTCTGGCCATAGAAGAACATCTGCTGTTGTTGGAGTTGATTGTCATTACCCTGATACTGCACTTGCGGCTGCTGTTGCTGTTGCTGTTGCTGTTGCTGTTGTGATTGCGCATGTTGATGCTGTTGTGATTGTTGTGACTGATACCCTTGTTGCACAGCATATTGTAAGAAATCCTCCGTGGCATTATTATTACTCTGATTAACATTCTGATAGTTATTATTACTATTTCCGCGATTATCATATAAGTTATTATTACTCATATCATCCAATTGTCGCTGTTCAGATTGAGAAAGTCCGTATGACGATTGACCTTTCAGTAACTCATCCAATGCAGTATCATTCTCATTCATACTGAATTCCTGCCTCAATGGATGTTGTTGTTGTTGTTGTTGTTGTTGTTGTTGTTGGTTACTCACATTTGCTTGACCAGTACGCCCTACTTGACCACCCACTTGCTGATTCTCAGAGAAGTAATCATTTGTAGATTGAGGTCCTGAGCCAATAGACGGTGAAAAATTCAAAAAATTATAAATATCTTCATCTTCTGTATTTATAATAGTGTTATTATTGGTATTACTCTGACTGGAGTTCGATAGGTTGGAGTTATTGAGTATATTAGGATCCATTTTTTCAAACTTTAATATATAGTAATCTGATAATTGCGTAATGTACACTGATTGTATCGATAAGCTGGTTGATAAAAGATAACCTATACAAGATAAACCCCTTAACCAATACAAAGAGATAACACGGACATATTAATGATGCAATACAATTAGTGTATTGTCAATTTTAAATTTATTTATCTTTTTGTCCTTTTAAAGAAAAAGACGTTTTTTTTTTTGTTTTTTTAAGGAAATCGAGGCAAAGCCGATGAACTCGGTTTTTGTGTTTTGCACTTTCTTCTGTGTCTGGTTTTTGGTACATGATAAAAGTGTTGTATTGTATTTTGTTTTATTTACATGGTGTTACTTAGAGTATATGTACTTAGTCTTTAGCTGAGATAGCTTGTGGAATCTCACCCAATGGAGCATTACCCAATACAGGCTTAAACAATTTCAAGTGTAAGTTATCAACGTGTAATTGAGTATTAGCGTTCAAAGCATTTACAACAGCTTGAGCACTTACTTTAGCGGAATTGGTCTTGAATTGAGCACTTGGATCAAGTTTCAATTCGGTTCTTCTACCTTTAATCACAGTATCGATTGATTCTTGTAACTCCTCAGTAGTTATATCCATCTCTTCATCAATGTAGATTCTCTTTTGTTTGACGTTTTTAGTAGAGACTGAGACTAATGGTGATGAGAATGGATATATACCACGTGATACTGTATATTCTGAGTGTTTTGGTGTAACTAAGATAGTATTCATCTTAGTATCGTTTAAAGCATCGGTTAATAACGCACCTTTCTTGTTCAAAGTCTTCTTCACGGCTCTCAAGACTCTTGATGTGGTATGATGACCACTGACAGGATAGAATGGTAATAAACTCTCCATAGATGGTTTCTTAACATGGTAAAAATCCTTGTTATATTGTGAAACGTTCAATGCCTTGTGGTAATGTTTAGTAGAAGCTAATTCATGTGCTCCTTTATTAATATCTCCACCTCTAAATTTCATATCCATATCGACTTTTTGTGAAATCATATCGGTGAAAGTATCTTGGAAAGGTAAGATATTTTCTTCTAATTCATATTCAGGTTTTATACCTTTAGATTTCATTTCTCTTATTTTTTCAAATTCTTTCTTTTGTTGTGCCTCGATATTTTTACTGATTTTAGCTAAACTATCATAATCAACTTCAAGATCATTGGCAATTGGTGCATTAGCTTGATCGAGCAAATATTTTTCTTGAAAGATTAATTTATCAACAGAATCACCTTTACCTGAGTTAAACTCATGTAAGAAATCACTAATGGTGAAATTATCATTATTAGCAAAAGATGATTCCTGTGCTAATAATTTCAATCTGTGTCTACGATTAGCACTTTCGTCTTTCCAAAATTTAGCACCTTGTCTATATGCATTTGATTCATCTATGATAATCTTATGTGATCTTTCATCAGGTTTATCTTCTCTAGGAGGTCTAAACTTGATATTTATACCACCATCGTTATTTCTCTTATTGTTACGCATAGCTCTATCTCTTCTACCTCTTCTCTCCCTCTGTGGTCTGTTGTTGTTATTGTTGTTGTTGTTGTTGTTGTTCTCGTTGTTATTGTTATTGGCTCTTCTATCATTTCTCTGTCTATCTCCCCTTCTATCTCCATTTCTCTCTGTGTATCTAGCTCTTCTCTCTCCGTAGTTAGTCTTTCTACTTGGTTCTACATCTTGAGTAGAGAGATCTTTCAATTTAGTCAATAAATCATCCATCTTATTATCACCATCACCACTTGCAGCAGTAGCAGCAGTAGCCTCTCTCTTATTGAATCTTGAAGACACTTGCTTACTTCTCTCTTTCTTCTCAGTCTTGTTATTATCATCCTTAGAGAAATTTTTCAATTTACCTAATAATTCATTCATTTTCTCATTCTTAACATCACCATCTTCCTGTAAGACTTTAGAAGATTGAGAAAAGAATGATTTTTGCAAAGTGAGTAATCTAGCACTTTGACTAAGTGCTGTTGTATTACCCAGACTTCTTAACATATTGATTGTCTGGTTTTGACTTCAATTACAATACTAACTCACTACTATATAAAACTACAAAACCCACTAAATATGAAGAAAATATCCAATGAGTCCAAAAATCGACAATTTTTCTCAATTTTCGCTTTGTCTGGGAGAATTTGGTGATTTTTAAAGATTTTAAAGAGGGTAACCCTCGACTGGTTTGTTATCATTACATAATCAACTACGTAAGTATTCAAATTCACCACGCATTCTTCTGTTGTAAGATCAGCTTATAACTGATACAACTCAGATCTTTCTCAATTCTAGTAATGCCATTACTATCCCGTACGAAACCAGGTACTTTGGATCCTGAATCATTATCATCGTTATGGTTTGACCAACCTAATGGAGCTGGTCCCCATGTGGGTATGAAACATATCTCGTCCCATGAGCATGCTCTGGTGCATCTATAAAAATCTGACCAGTTTAGGTCATTGAGTAAGTTTGACAGTCTTGTTGATAATTTCAGTATTTCTTTTGATTTTGCAAAGTGGTGGTTGTTCTCAGATACTAATTGTGAGTCAATTATACTTTTGGATAATTCAAATATATCGAAAATTAACTCGATTAACTCAGTTTGAACCACTACTATAGAATTCCAAATGAATTTATCACTTGTAGAAATCAAATCCTGGAACGGATGTGTGTATTCAAATACAGCAAATTTCTTTGCATTTGTGTAATTAACTGGCTTAGTGTAATCTTGAATATCAGTCTGTTGGTCAATATACCTTCTTACAAAGTTAAAAGTATAAATCGATAAATTCTTAGCCAAATATAACTGATCTTTCTCTTCCTCATCTTCTTCTTCTTCTTCTAAATTCAACAAATTATGCATAGTGAATGTATTATTCAAAGTCATTAATATCGGTGTGAATTTTTTCGTTAATTCTTCAGTAACTATCTGCCAATTAGTTGATGAATATGGATCACTACCAATTTTCAAAACATCAGACAAGTCAGTAAACAATTCTTCTTTTAAATCTTTTGAGATATTGTAAATTCTTCTTAAATATGGATCAGGATTAATATATGTCTTATTCAACGGTGTGATAAATTTAGACCAATCTATTAAGATCCTAGTCTCTTTATCATAGTGTCTTGCACCTGCGGAATAATGTTCATATCCTGTCATTGCCTCATAGTGATCGAGTAATTTACTTCTCTGTTGTCCTAGTGTAAGCTCCGTAGTCTCTTCACTACGCTCAGAAAGTGTAACATTCCTATCATTAGCTGTCTCACCAGGGAACCCAATAAGATCAGTAAGATTACTCAATTCCAATACATTAATCAATTCAAGACCATTTTCAAAATCACATATAATAATCTCAAATCCAATTTCTAACCTAATTACACCATCAATCCCATCTTTAGGATCAACTTGTTTCTTCCCCCATTCGCATATCTTCTGTGCACCTTCATATTCGTTGAAATCTTCATAGTCTTGAATATTAGACCATAAAAATTGAGTATCCATCTCACCTGTATTAGTCTTTGCCGCTGATGCTCCTCCTAAATATACTAATTTATTCAATGGTTTTGTCGTTTGGAAAGTATATAATTTTGAAGGACCTCCTGGGCCAAATGGACCACCACCACCACCACCACCACCACCACCACCAGGGTGTTTTTTACCATGTTTACCTGGTGGTGGACCTCCTGGACCACCTTTATGTCCTTTACCTGGTCCACCAGGGAACAATCCATGACCGTTATTTACCCAAGGTCTATTAAAATGAGCAAAGTTATAACTAAATTCATAATCCATAGCTATCCATTCAGGACCTTGAGGAGGTTTACCATCAATTGAATGTGTAGCATGGTAAAACAATGTCCCCATTGGAATATAAGATGGGAAATAACTCACACTTATAGGATTTAAATCTGAATTTTTCTGTTTCAAAGCGTTATTAACTTCGTTAAACACTGAAGATGCATTTAAGAAGTCTATTTCTTGTAAATAATTTTCATAATTTTCTTTTGTTATAGATATACTTGAATGTATTGGTTGAGTTGGTATTGGTTTGAGGGTAGGTGTATGCTTTTTGAAAATAGTCCCTGAAAGTAAATAAAATGAGAGTAATAAGTTAATTACTATACCTGAAAGAAACAAATTTTTTGAATGTAAGTTGAAATGTTTCTTCAATTCATCATTATTAGGTATTCTAGTATATGAATTACCCCAAGACATCATACGTTAGGGATTGACCAGAGTTAAAGAAACATAGGTCAAATGATAACTTCAACTGAAATGAAGTGAAATACACTAATATACTAAGATACTCACTCACTCCCACAAACCAGTCAAAGGCTCAAAGCATCTTGAATAACAAAGCAAAGCACTATTGTCTTAAAATTTAATTTAATTTTTTGAATCCCCTATGAGATGCCGAATGAATTACTAGAGAGTATTATGTATTTATGTATTTATTTACATGCTTATACGTTGTTTGTTTCCATTAGTTCTAAGTGAGGTGAAGTGTTGTTCTTCATACCTTTGTTAATATATACTTACTTAGCCAGTAATAATAATACTACTAATACAAATACCACAAACCGTTAACTCCTCGGTGATTAACTCCTTGGCTATTTAAGAATTTTAATTATGTAATCAACAAACGATTACATAATAAGACACGCTCTTCTTCTCTTTAAGATAAAATCTCATAACCATTTGAAAAGGGAATGGGTAAAAATAACACGGACATAGTTAGTTACTTTTATTAGTATAGTATAGTATAGTATAGTATTGTCTTACACTCAGTACTTATTATTATAATCTGTATATACTTATTCATACATTCACTCACTTGTTCATATTCATTGCTATTATTATTATTATAAGATGCTATTTACAAATAAACTATGGATAGTACTGTTATTAACTGCTTTAGTGAAAGCTGCTGATCCTACAACCGATACTACAACAACTGCTGCTGCTGCTGTTGCTGCTGCTGCTGCTGCCGCTGATACAACTACTACTACTGACGCTGCCGCCGCTGCTGCCGCTGCTGCTGCTGCTGATACAGATACTACTAGTACAGCGGTGACTACTCCAACTACTACTACTACCCCTGCTGCTGGTGCTGCTGCTGCGGTCACTACTACAACATCTTCATCTTCAACAACACCCGTAAATGCAGCTACCACGGCAGTTGATACAGATACTACTAGTACTGGAACTGGTTTAACAACAGCTACTACTCCATTAACAACAGCAACTACTCCATTAACAACAGCAACTACTTCATCTAAGACTACTAAGACTGCTACTACAGCGACAGATGATGATACGACAACAGAAACAGACGATGACGATGATGATGCCACTGCTACAACAGGTAGTTCATCTTCAACAATAGCACAAACAACAGCATGGGTCACTACTACTTTAAATGGTGTATCTACAGTGATACCAACTTTATATACACAAAAATTTTCAAGTATGTATGAATCAATAGCTACTCCATCATCAGGTGTTATTGGATTAGGTTCAATTAGTGGTACTGTAGGAACAACTAGAACTTATCGTGCCATTACAATCACTGGATCATCAACTAAATGATACTCTCTCCTTTTTCTATCCCTCTATTCTTTCTTTGTCCTTTGTTTATGTATTTTTAGATTTTTGCTTTATTGTACTGGTTTACTATTGGTTTTTT
This sequence comes from Wenyingozyma methanosorbosa, assembly GCA_030570755.1. Classification (NCBI taxonomy): domain Eukaryota; kingdom Fungi; phylum Ascomycota; class Pichiomycetes; order Pichiales; family Pichiaceae; genus Wenyingozyma; species Wenyingozyma methanosorbosa. The sequence continues at coordinate 507,116 of JAJLWP010000008.1, forward strand.
AGGTTTACAAATTATGTAGAAATACAATACACTGTTTTTCAATATAAAATTATTCTTTGTTTTTTATTTTTCTTTTTCTTTTTTCATTATATAACTGGTAAAAGAATACTCAAAACCCCATATATAAGATAAAAACTAGCAATGAATTAATCCAATTACAAGACAATTTCAGCTTTACCACGACTAGCAGTTGCTTTATGACTAACAAATTCTAATTTTTCATTTTCTAATTTTAAAACTTTTTTCAATTTTTCACCAATTGGAACTATTCTTTGATGATCACAAGTTTTAGTCCATAAACCAATTCTTACACCACCTTTTTTAACATTTAAAACAACACCATTAACTTCATTATTTAAATCATTATCATCTATAGTTTCACCAATAACACTTAATGTACTTCTTATCCATAATTCATCAATTTCTCCTTTTTTATTATTTTTAAATTGAAATGCCCATCTACCACCTTTTTTATTTTCATCATCTTCCCATTCAGGTTTAATATCATTTCTAAATAAATGATAATCTGATTTCAATGGTAATTCTGTTGCTTTTGGAATTGAATTCATAATCCCCCAATATTCTTCAACTGTATTAAATGAAACAACAGGTCTTAATAAATCTGCCCATGTTTCATTTGAATCAACTGCTGGTTTTGTATACCATAATGTCCATTTTGAATTTAATGGATGTTTAACGTTAAATTCTTTAGTATTTTCTAATACTGTAACATTATCAGATTTAGTATTATTATCTTCTATTGTTAAATCTTTAGTTGCAGTAGTTAATTCTTCAGTCATTGTCTACTATATATATAGGCGCTGGGGAGGCTGTGGGATTGTGTTAGTATTAAGTATTAGCTTTAATAAATTGAGTTAACTTAAGTTGAAAGACTAATCAGTTTGAATGTACTAGTTACTTGTACTAGTTAGTTGTAGTTGTAGTTAATACTTACCAAAATATACTATACTATACTATACTATACTAGATGATTAGAGTAATAACTAAACTATAATAACAAAAGTATTCTAATACTTCCCTTGTTCTATCTGCGTGTGTCTCTCTCTTCCTCTCTCTTACGCTGCTCTCTCAGATTAAAAATTTTTTTTCCATTTGGAAATTTGGTGCTTTTGAGGCGGGTAACTTTTTTTGTTAGTTAGGAGGTGAGTTGATTATGTAAGTGGGGGATGTTTGTACTACTATGGGATAAGTTACTATACTATAGTAGGGTAGAGTAGGGTATACTATGGTAGGGTAGGGTAGGGATATCTTTAGGATATCAACAATGGACACAATAACAGTAGACAGAGGGTTATCCAGAACCTCTAAAAAGGTACACGGAGTCAATCCTGTGTTTCTATTAGAGAAAATCATAAGAGAAAAGATACTTGATTCACTATACTGGAAGAAAAATTGTTATCATTTAAACTTACTTTCTCTACTGGATATATGTTGTTATGATGTTAAAATTATAGCTATTACAACTAATAACTCACAAAAACCATCTAAGTTTATATGTCTTGTTTTGAAATTACTTCAATTACAACCAAGTGATGAAATAATAAGGTTTTTAATAAGAGATAAGAACGATTTTAAGTATTTAACTGCTCTGATAGCAGTGTATATCAGACTTACTTTTGATTCACTTGATGTGTATCAATTATTAGAACCATTGCTTAAAGATAAGAGGAAATTGATAATTAGAAAACAGAATAAACCAGAGATTATACACATGGATGAATTTATAGATGATTTACTAATGAAGAGTAAATTTATAGATATAATACTACCGAGATTACAAAATAGGTTTCAATTAGAAGAATCAGGTTTGTTAGAACCTAGAGAAAGTGAAGTACAAAGTGAATTTGAAGATTTACTGGATGAATCTGATGATTTAGAAAACTAATTTATATTTTACCACGAACTTTATTTATTCAAAGTATTTTAAATACACTAGTATACATTTAATAATAATTACCCCACTAAGTACTTAGAAAGCACGAGCTCTACCTCTACCTCTAACTCTACCACCTCTACCACCTCTTGTAGCTGTAGTTGTAACTTTATGATTATTACCATTCTTCTTCTTTGCACTGGAGGTACCCTTTACCAAACTATCAGATAATAAACTATCTAAATTCAAATCATCAGGCAATAAAACCATCCTGATATTATTACCACGAATGTTAATATATTCTAAATTTAAAGGTAATCTATTCTTCACCGTCATTTTAACATTACTCAAATTTAAATTCATTGAAGGTGAACATGATATTATCGTTCCTGATATTATAGTACCGTTTTTCAATTCAACTTGTACTTTCTCATTATCTAATTTCATCAAGAACCTTACTAACTTCATTGTAGTAGTGGTGTTGTCTTACTAGTTGATTATCTCCTTGTCTATATGATATAAGTATATACCACACCCTCTTACCATTAAATCAACTTCAAATAAAATCTTCTTCTCTTTTAAAAGGGAAAATTAGATGGAAAACACCCTTACCCTGACAGACACCCAACAAACGGCAAATACTTCAGCAATTTTGTTTATTTTATTTTGTTTCTTTACTTTACTTCCGGAGGTTTATTTTCACTACGTACGTTGCTTCACTTGTATTCCCATACCATACCATACCATACAATTAATTAATTAAAAACTACTCAATTGCACTAAAAATGGTCACCTTAGTCATAATACCAAGATCTAAAAATTTGAAAAGAGTCAACTGCGATACTGAACCAAAGACAAAACTTCAAGCAATTATTAACGAATATTCAAAAGTTAATAAAATTGATCCATCTAGAATAAGATTTTCATACTTATCTAAGGAAGAATATGATCCAAAGACTAAACACCCTAAGAGAATCACTTTGAAAAATGATTTAACCCTTGAACAAAATGGTTTGAAATTCTATTCCGATGAAGCCAGTTTACATGCCTATGCCAAGGACATTGGTTTACAAATCGGTTGGAAAACCGTGTTCTTTATCGAATATCTTGGTCCTATATTAATACATTCCCTGTTTTATTTTTTTTACTTCAATCCAAAAAACAACTCCACATGTCAAAAATTATCATTTGTATTAACATTATTACACTATTTTAAAAGAGAAATTGAAACTTTGAAAATTCATAGATTTTCATCAGAGACTATGCCTTTGAGAAATTTGTTTAGAAATTCTGGTCATTACTGGATCTTCTCTGGTATTTTCATTAGTTACTTTGTCTATTCTAGTAATGACGCTAAGTTAACCGGTAATAAAACAATTGATCATTACTTATTCTACACATCAGATCATAATGATAACACTATCAAGGCTATCTTATTAGCTTGGTTTTACTGTGAAGCTTCAAATTTTTACTGTCATTATATGTTAAGAAACTTAAGATCAGATGGTTCAAAAGAGTATAAGATCCCATATGGGTTTTTCTTCGACTATGTCTCTTTCCCAAACTATTTCTTTGAAATTATGTCATGGGTCTGCTTTGCATTGTTGAACAATAACTGGTCATCTTACTTATTCTTATTAGTTGGTGGTTCCACTATGTGTATTTGGGCTACTCAAAAACACAAACGTTATCAACAAGAATTCGGTGATAAATATCCTAAGAAGAGAAAGATCATCTTCCCATATATCTACTGAATATAAACTACATATTGTAACAGAGTAGAGAAATATGACTATTAAGAGTTCCTAAATAGGATCACCTTTGGATTCATCTTCTCCCGCTCTATTCTCTCTTCCTTCTAAATGCTTTACTAAATAAATTATCTATACTCAGAGCTACCAAGACTCTCTTACTATCATTTTCCCAATTACTAGATAGCAAGATCATATTACTACTACTCTACATACTAGTCAATACTATAGGTCACATTACATTACACAACCATATTAACTGTACTATTTATTTAATATTACACATATAAATAGGATCTTTTTAAATAAAATTAAATAGACGAAATGAAAAATGTTGTAAAGCTCAACTTTCATCCAAATAAAGAAATCTATTTCATGTGTGTGTCATGTTATGCCTGAAGCTAAAAAAAAGTTACTCTCTTATCTGGAAGTGAAGTGTTTATAAATAGGTTTCGGCTGTAGTAGTAGCAGAAGGGTTACGTCAATTGTTAAGTTATTAGACTATAAACCTGTAAATTATATATCACTAATGGTGGAAGAGACACCAAAGGATACTACTACGGGTACTGAGTCTTCCAATGACCAGTCTGTACCAAGTCAGGGAGGTAATGATGGTAATAATGCAGGTACTACTAATTCTACCACCACCTCATCCCAAAATTCAGGTACACAACAACAACAGACTACTACTCAACACAGACCCATGACATCATCACCATTGATAACTTCATCACGCTCATCTTCTGCAAATCAAGTACCAACACTCAATCTACCAAATACTACTATAACACAAGCATATATTCCAAATTTATCACGTACACATTCATACACGAACTCAAATTCAAATTTAAATTTAAACAAGATTCCAAAACATCAAAAATCTATTAAGTCAATTAGATCACCTTTATTGCCTTCTCACTCACATCATAATTTCACTACCACAAGTGTTGGCTCTGCTTCTCATCAAAGACAGTATGTCTTACTAAGGGATAAAACAGGTGAGACAAGTGGTGGTGGTGGTAATAATAATCCCGGTGGTGCTAACAGTCAACCCGGATCAGGAATAAACACAAATACTTCATCAGCATTAGCATCTCCAGTTTATCCTAATATGAGATATTCTCCATTGTTAAACCCTGCACATTCAACAAATATCACAAATGCAAATGCATCAGGAGCAGCTACTACAACTGGTGTTCTACCAATTTCAAATCCAAGTAATGCAGGAATAATACTTACACCAAATAAGAAGAAACCATCCCTCATGAGGATCCCATCGACTAAATACGTTTTCAGTGTTGATGATTACGAGGATGAAGTTGAAGAAGATTTAAACAGAGAGTATTTGGAAGGTTATCACGATGCCTTACGTGGTAGATTCAAGAAACTTGTGAACCACTCAACAGCGGCAACGACAACGACAACGACAAATAGAGACTCTGTGGTATCTTGTAATAAAGACAAAGAGGAATTACAAGAACTAGAGAGTGCTATTTCCGCTGATTTGATGAATGCTTCCAAAGAGTTAAATTTACTTAAAGAGAGAGAAACAGATACGTTACATATACAGAGATCCGGCTCGAGATTAGCTGGTTCCACAGAAGGTGGTGATGATATAGACACTAGTGAGAATGCCAGTATCGATGATCACAACATATCTATACACTCAGGTCACAAACATACCACGAGATACTCAAGTCCTAATTTACGATACGCAAAGGGTTCTTCAGCAGCAGCAACGGCAGCAGCAGCAGCAGCGGCAGTGGTTGAAGATATAGATCCCGAACAACACACTATAGATGCAGATGGGAGCGGTATTATGGATCAGGATCTAATTGACGCGAATACAGTAGATGACGATATGGGAGGTGGTGGTGATGATCATTCGATATCATCAGTAGAATCATTCACATTGAGAGAAAGACAAGATGCTATTAATGAAACACATCCTTTTGGTATACGTATTTGGAAGCCGGCAATTTATAAAAAAATTAGATCTGTTCAAAAAGAAGCTGAGATTGATATTCATTCTACTCCACAAGCTGCAAGAAAGGTGAGTATTGGAGTGGCAACGATGAATTTATTGTGGAAGTTCACTTTCGGTTTGTTATTGTTCTGTTTACTCCTTTGTCTTTCTGTGGTTGTTTTAGTATTTGCAATATTCACAAACCCGAAAACAAATGATTCGATGAAGTACTCGAAATTATACTGGAACTTGGCATTTTATTTATTGAACCCATTTGGTAAAATTGTGTTTTTGAAAAGGGATAAGAAATACATAGACGAAGACGCGAATGAGGGAAGTTCATTAGCTGAATTCAGAAGGTGGAGAACTCAGGATGAAGGTAGATTGTTTTATGCTCCTAAAAATAGAGGTATGAGTACTAAGAGATCACCTAATTTGTCTAATATCCTTCATACCAATTCCAACAACACATCTGAGACAACTCCATTGAATAATGGTAAAGGTCACAATAACGATAACGATAACACAGTATACGACTCAATAAATACAGATATCGCAGATTTAGATAACAATAATCGTCAATCTAACGCGCCAATACGTAGTACTGAACAACTAGAAGAATCGGTGATTCAAGACGATAACGATGAACCACAACAAAATAACGACGACAACAACAACAACAACTACGACAACGATGAAGATGACGATGACGATGATGATGATGAAAATGTCACTTTTTACAAACAGAGATGGTTAGGAAGAGGTAAATGGAACATCGGTAGACTTGTCTTCTACGTTGTTTACTACTTAGTCTTCCAACCCATCATGCACTTCCTTGCATTGATGCTATGGTTATTCGTTTTCACTATCCCAATGGCTAAAGTGTTGACGTTACTGTGCTCCCATTTACGTCGTCATCCACTAGGCCTTATAATTCAAGACGAGAAAGAATACACTCTGAATCGTATTGGTGTCAAGAACTCAAATGAGTCCATCTTAATCTGTACTTATAGATCTTTTGGTTTACATTACTATAAATACACAGTTGACGGTACCAATATCTTTTTCATCAATATGATCTTCCTCGTGTTCTTCACTATTGTCGATTACTACCTTATCTTCGAATACTTAGGATACAAGTCTATCATAGTGACAAACCCAAATATTATTTTCATATTGTGTCTTGTTTCAATCATCCCCTTGGCATATTTCATCGGACAAGCAGTTGCGTCTATCTCAGCACAAACTTCAATGGGATTAGGTGCTGTCATCAATGCATTTTTCTCTACAATCGTCGAAATTTTCCTTTATTGTGTGGCATTGAATCAGAAAAAGGGTAAGTTAGTCGAAGGTTCCATGATTGGTTCTATCCTCGGTGGTGTGCTATTATTACCAGGTACTTCCATGTGTGGTGGTGCTATAAGACGTAAGACTCAGCGTTATAATCCTGCATCAGCTGGTGTGTCATCCACGATGTTAATGTACGCTATCATTGTGATGTTATCACCTACTATCCTTTATGAAATCTACGGTCAATACGAGGTCCAGTGTTTCTCATGTGATGATGATGTGGAAAAACCAGGTGAATTTGCCGAAGATTGTAAAAGATGTCATTTCTTCCAACCTTCATTAGCAACGGATAAATTATACTTGAATTACCTAAGACCTTTCACTATAAGTTGTGCTTTTGTGTTGTTCTTAGCTTATTGTATTGGTCTTTGGTTCACTTTGAAAACACACGCAGCTTTGATTTGGTCAACTCCAACTGTCACTGAGAAGAAATACGAATCTACCAATCTAGCAAATCAAAATCCACATCCGAACAACCCAACCACGGTCAACCAAAGTCCATATATTACAGGCGCCGGTGGTGAAGCCTCTGGTTTCACAGCAAGTATCAAGTCACTATCACTCGATAACTCAAATATCAAGCAAAGAAAATCAATCGCTGGTTCAAACAAAGCTCAAAAGCAAACATTAATAGTTCAACAACAAGTAGAAGACGATTCTCATGGTGGTCACGATGCACCAAATTGGTCAAGAAAAAAATCAACCACCATACTATTAGCCTCAACATTATTATACGCTGTCATTGCAGAGATCTTAGTCGATGTTGTTGATGATGTCCTTTCTGCATTCCCAATCAACCCCAAATTTCTAGGTCTTACAGTATTCGCACTTGTTCCAAACACAACTGAATTCGTGAACGCTATCTCTTTTGCAATGAACGGTAATGTCGCATTATCAATGGAAATTGGTTCCGCTTATGCATTACAAGTTTGTCTTTTACAAATCCCAGTGGTTACACTATACTCATGTTTTAAGAGCTTGACATTCTCCTCGGATGGTTCATACGACATTAATCAAATGTTCACCCTGATTTTCCCACGTTGGGATTTTTTCGCTTCCCTAGTAAGTGTCTATATGTTCACTTATGTCTATGCTGAGGGTAAGAGTAATTATTTCAAAGGTTCGATCTTGATTTTACTATACATGTCTGTCCTCATTGGATTCTACTTCTCTGTGGAAATTGATACTATGGGATTACCAGATTTGAAAATCTTACCAAGTTTAGCCAGTGTCAGTGTCCACTAAATTGGTTCTCTATATATTAATTAATTAATTAAACTTCCAAATATTGTATATATTTATACACTCAAATTCTTTTATTTATTTAATTATTTATTTCTTTGACAAGACTTCTTCAACTGCGGTTTCTAATAATTTAAGACCTTCAATAATAACTTCATCTTTGATATTCAATGCAGGAACAAATCTGATAACGTTACCACCAGCAGTAATAATCAATAAACCTAAATCTTTAGCCTTTGCTACAATTGGAGATGGATCTTGCGCGAATTCAACACCTAATAATAAACCATCACCACGAACGTCTAAGATATCCTCTGGGAATTTCTCTTTTAATTCATTCAACTTAATCTTAAAAATTTCAGATTTTTCTTCAACTTGTGACAAGAATTTAGGATTTGAAACTTGTTCTAAGACATAGTTACCAATTCTTGCACCTAATGGATTACCACCATATGTAGTACCATGATCACCAACGTTTATACATTTTTCAACATTTTCGGTGATCATAGTAGCACCAATTGGATAACCATTACCTAAAGCCTTGGCCATAGTGACGATATCAGGATGAGCTTCCTTAGGTAACTTACCATGAGCCCATAATGAACCTGTTCTACCAAGACCACATTGAATTTCATCGTAGATCAATAATGCATTGTTCTTAAGACATAATTCTTTTAATTGTAACATGAATTCAGTATCGTGTGTTCTAATACCACCTTCACCTTGTATTGGTTCAATTATAACACCACATGTCTTTTCTGAAATGACTTTTTCAACAGATTTGATATCGTTTGTCTTGGCAACTCTGATTCCTGGAACTAATGGTGAGAATGGTTTTTGATATTTTGGATTGGTGGTGACAGCTAATGCACCAAATGTTCTACCATGGAATGAGCTCTCAAAAGCAATAAACTCAGTCTTTTCTGGACTGATGGTAGTACCATATTTTCTTGCGAATTTCAATGCAGCTTCATTAGCTTCAGTTCCTGAGTTGGCTAAGAAAACTCTTGCTGCATCTTTCATACCTCCTGATTCCCTAGTCTTTTTAACAAGGTTCTTACTTAACTCACCTGTCCAAAGATTATGGTATAAGTTAGAACTGTGAATCAAAGTCTTTGCTTGATCGTACATGATTTCTGCTATTTCAGGATTTGAATGTCCTAATGCCGTAACTGCAATACCTGCTGTGAAATCAACGTATTTATTGCCTTCTAAATCCCAAAGGTAAGCCTCTTTACCCTTAGTAAAGACTTGCATTGGTCTTGAGTATGTAGTAACAAGATATGGATCATTCTCCTTGATTATCTCTTCGGACTTTGTAGAATAGAATTGAGCTTTGTTTGCATTAAGACTTGATCCTAAGACAACAAATGGTTGTTGCTTTGAACAAAACACTTTAGTTGCACTCTTCAACATTTTTGAATGGGTATTATGTTAAATGTCTATTTAATTGTCCTGGTATGTGAATATGTAGACCCTTCTATATATATAAACCTAAGCTTATCTTCAACTTATTATCTAATGAGTAACATCTGAAAACAAAAAAAGAAATGAGTCAAAATGTTTGTTTGTCCAGATAAAACTGAAAAAAAAATATTGAATTGACGAATTCGGCAATTTTTTGAAATTTTGCAATTGCGCGGGTGCAAGGAGTTGATTATCTGATAAGTGAATAGATAAAAGCGCTTGTATAGCTGCAACAATCATTATGAGTCACTACTCTTGTACTTTCAGTGACATAGAAAAAGGACACAGTTGAGTAGCATCGTGTGCATACAATTGTCTACCATCCCAAAGTACACGTTGTTCTGCATCATCAATATGAAAGTCAAAACTTATAGAAAAAGCTAATTTCAATTTAGACAAGGTATGACCCATGGGAGTTTTGGAGTATGTTTTCAAGAGATTGGTATGCACCATTGATATTGATGACTTTTACTTGATCAAACCGGAAGTTTTGAATTACTTTATAAGCTCCAAGAAGATAAAGAAGTAAACAACAAGTGTTTTGTTGCAGACTTGTTAACATTTAAAATTTTAATTTTGAACAAGAGAATAAGCATTGTCAACGTACATTATAATAAAATTTGTTTTCAAGTGTCTATTCAATTACTTACAACATCTACCACCCATATGCTTGTTATAGACAGCAGTTACCAACCATTGATCACACATCCCCTATATACATTACCCATCACCTAGTATGTGGGTTGTGGGGTCTTGATATAGTTTATATAGAGATGTGGGTTGTATGTAAGACTATATAGTGGTGTGACGGAGATGAATATTAGGTATACCTCATAGTTAAGCAAATCCCCCATAGTTAAGGAATTATGGCGGTACTCTTAGGGGTGTAGCTTGCGACATGAGTGTCGTTGTTAAGAATTTTTTATTTATGTGTATAGTTCCATGAATAAGGTTAAAAATATTTCACTTATTCTCATCAATACACTACTCTTGTGTGTAAAATTAGAATGAAAGACGCAAACTCCTTATTTAATACTTATATATACTCGTCTTCAAGTGCAATCAACTATGCAGAAGGGAAGTTAAGCAAAAAAATAGATGTAGTCACGTGATCCCTTAACATAATCAAATTAACAAGTTACCCTCTTAAAATTATTGAGAGATGAAAAAAAAAGTGTTGAAGTGAGAAAAATTCATGAGTGATAATGCTGGTATAAGACTTGTAAGTAGTGTTCGTATTCAGTAATTGAGTTGATCTTACTGCAAAGCAAAGCAAAGCTGACTATTCCATAAGAACCACGACACAACATGTCAGCTCCAAAGAAGATTTTCAATCTATCGTCCGTTGAGGCGTTCGCCAAACTCCCTTCAAAGCTTCAAAGATTTTTCACAAGATATCCACCTCCACCATTCAAACAATATTCTGACAAAAAGACTTGGACAAACGCAGAAGATGCAAACCCATTCTTACCAAATATACATCCAGTCACAAACAAAGTACATGATCCTATATATTCTGCAAGAAGACAAGCAGATCTCTATAAATTAGCATACAAATTTGGTGTAGCCGATTTACTTCCCACTTTACAGAACGATAAGAAGTTCTTCCAAGAGAAATTTGACACTAAACCAATGCTTAAGGGTGTTCTTAGACCTAAGGGACATAAATGGGAAAGAACTCTTGATGAGAGAAAGGGTAAAATTGAAGAAGCTCTCGCAAATGCTGATGAAACTCTTATTGAAGCTAGAGGTGCTAAATACAGAAAGAGATTAGAGAAAAGAAAGACAGAACAAAAGACTTGGGTTTAAGTATTTTAAGCATAAAAACTGTCTACTCACCACTATTTATAAATCTCTGTACATTTGCACACAAACGGATAGTTATACAGTGTCTATGATTTGAATATACTCCAACATCAACTTCAGAAAAGGTACTCTCATTCTTCTTTAGTTTTACTAGTTCATGTCATCTTGGCTTGCTGCTTTTTGAATCATACTTGTCACTGTATAACTACTCCTATCTACTGTATATATCATTAATATCAATGAACAAACGCATTCAACATTCTGTGTTACCGTAGTAACTCACTTTAGAAACACGATTGAAATTTGACAGATATATAGTAAGTTCTTATCGTACAATAATCTAGTGGAGAAGTAAGAGACCTTTCTTTATATTACCGTATCTTTCCTTCTACTGTTTGTAGTTGTAAGTTGTAAGTTGTAGATCCCAACTAGGTATACATTCAATATTTCAACATACCTTGAGAAATGAGCGACAATACCGTTACTCCACTCTCAGTTACAGTCACACAGTCATCAAAGTTTCAACAGTTATTTGAGTCGCTCCCAATTGTCTTACTTACAAAATTACTCAAAGTGTCGTTGGTATTAGGTATTGGTACAGTCTCTGCTGCTTTACTAGCATTATATAAGTACCAATCGAAAATTGTGTATCCAGCATCTCTCAATGATGGCCATGGGAAAGTAGATACTCCTGATATGTATGGGATGCCAAATTATCAGGATGTTGAAATAAAGACAAAAGATGACCAAATTTTAAAAGCTTATGTCTTAACACATAATAAATCTTCACCCAACTATAAAAACAAAACCATTTTGATACTCTGTCCAAATGCTGGTAACATGGGACATTTCTTGCCAATTGTACAACTTCTTCATACTCAGATGTTGTATAACGTAGTGATTTACTCTTATAGAGGTTATGGTAAGTCTACTGGAACACCATCTGAACAAGGTCTGAAGTTGGATGCAGATGCTGTGATGGAATATATAAACGAACAGCCAATATTGAGGGATTCAGCTTTGATACTATATGGAAGATCATTAGGTGGTGCAGTTGCGATTTATATAGCTAGTCATTATCCAGATAGGGTCTCTGGTATCATACTGGAAAATACATTCTTGAGTATAAGAAAAGTCATTCCTCATATCTTCCCATTTTTGTCACCTTTTTCAAGATTATGCCATGAAATATGGGACTCAGAATCACTGATGCCTAAGATTCCAGCTAGCATACCGTTGTTGTTCTATAGTGGTCAGAAGGATGAAATTGTTCCACCAGCACATATGAAAAAGTTGAAGGAACTAAGCAAAGCTACATATAAAGAATGGCACGAGTTTGAAGGTGCTACGCATAACGATACTATTACAAAACCAAATTACTTTGAGTGGTTTGCTGATTTTGTAGACATGAAAATCAGCCCAGTCACTAAGTTCTGAACTCATTTTCAGATACATTATTCTCTTACATACAACTAAATACTCGCCTGTAATATTACGCTTATACACTTACAATCATTTCTACTGATATACTTGTACATAACCTACTTTACATATTAATGAATCGCTACAGTTCCACAACCTGCGGGACACTCAACCTCATCATTTTGAAGAAACCAAGTTTTCAAACAACCGAAATGACCTCTATGACCACATTGAGAAAGAACAACAGATGTTCCTTTAACAGGTTCATTACAGTAGATACAACCACCTTGGGTCTTATTACATTTTGAACAATACCAAAATGCAAAGTCAACTTCTGGATCAAGCATCTTCGCGGTTTTCTTATCTTCATTGAGGATCAGTGATCCACAATTATTACAAAATGTCCTGAATGAAGTCTCTGTTTGTCCCTTTGTTTTCAAAACCTCAAAGTATTTAGAAGCAGTTCTCAAAATATCAGCAGCTGTTGCAAATAAACATTTTCTCAGAAGTATATCATGATAAGTGTATATCCATTCTTCAGCTTGTTCTTTGCGTATACGGTTCGGATAGGTCTGTGAGAATAACAATGCTAATGTAGCGCACATTATCACATCTCCTTGCTCTGCGCTGTACTCGCATGCCTGTTGGATCAATACCTCTGGTCTCCATGGAACATCTATTTTTTTAGCAAGAGCTTTAGCATTTAGCTTAGCGGTGGGAGAGAATACTTCATTGTTATTGTCAGTACCATTCTGTGATTTCTCTGCTAAACTATTTTCATCTTGTTTTTGTTTCTCTTTTTCAAGAACTGCAGTCAAGTTACTCTTATTACTGATATGTGAATTGGATCTAATAGTCTTTCTTTTTGCTTCAATGGACTGTTGGTCTGAAGCGAGTGAAGTCAGAGGATTGACAGCTAGCTGTTGCTGACCAGGTAATGATTCAGCTAATGATGAAAGAGCTAGTCTTGAGCCATTATCACTTCTATGTAAAAATGATGAACCATTTGATCTATAAGAAACAGGCGAATGAGAGGCGTTCATACTTGTACCAATTTTCTCATTATCAAAATCAGTACCTGATCCAGAGAATGAATATCCACTGAAATGCTGAGGACTTCTGAAGGATAATCTATGTATTTCACTGGTACGACGTGATTTAGGTCTTCCCTCAATCTCAACAGGCGCACTTTTTTGTAACTCAGTCTTATCACCATCTTTATTTTCAACGGAAGAAGTATCATCAACCTTTTCACTGTTTGCCTCATCATTTTCTTCTTCAATCGTTTCATTTACTGGAGATTCACTGACCAGAGTTTTATCTTCTGCTTCTTTGTCAGCCTTTTGTATTTGACTAGAGGCATCAGAGTTCACATTAGTGGACATAACTGTCTTTGGAGTTGGTGACTTTGTCTTAATAGGATCTTCATCATCGTCATCCATGATAGCATTCTCATTATCCTCATGCATATTGGAATGCTGCAAAACATTCAACCTCGTTGTCAGTTCATTTATATCTGAGCTGGTTCTCATTGCGGATTTATTCCTCATTTGTGCATAGCCCATTCCTGCTGAATGACTCACAGAACCTATATCAGATGTGGACAATGCTCTGAAACTTGATTTCTTGCTTGTTGATAGAGAGCCAAATCCACTTCCTGACAGTCTACCACTATGCATATCACTTGCTGTACCCAAAGATGCCATACCTGGATCAACTGTAGAGTACGTATCTTCAGTCATATAAGCTGAGCTTGTCTTATACGTTTGAGATTCATCTCCATTTCTAGTGGAGTTTTGTTTGTTGTAGTGAAGCTCCTTATATGCTTCTGGACCCAACTCACTATATTCCCAGAGTATACTTGCTTTGATGGTTCTCCATGTTTGACAGTCTCTGAATCTTCTCGCACTAGCAGCTATGGTAGCATTAAACTCACAAGTTGATGTAATGTCCATACCATCTGGTACTGAAGTTAAGTAATGTGCACTTAGGAAATCAAATTCTTCTTGATCACTATTACGAATTGAGATTTCAGCAGGTACTGCAAATGGTGTTATTTGATCATATGCTGGAACTTGTTCAATTCTTGCCTGGGAATCGTTTCTTGTCAGTTGTGGAGGTATTATACTCTTTTGATATGACTGTGTTCTATGAGACATTGGATGAGACTTGGCATCCTGTACCATTGACATACCACTATTGATGCTACTGAACGATGCCTTTGGTGACTGAGGTAACATTGTGGATGAGTTTCCCGTCACGGGTGACATCGTTAGTTGATTGAAATGTCCTGCGCTGTTATAATTACTATTATTATCTGAAAGTAATGCGTTAGATCCAGGAAGTTGATCATTTTTTTCAAACTCGAACTTGTTTTGTGATATAAAAGTTAAACCACTCGTACTTGAGCCATCCCATGCAGTTGTTATTAAGGGTAGATTGTCAATTGGCTTCAGTTCCATGGTCACATCGTTTTGTACAATGGTTTTGTCTCTTGAACAACTGACAAGATGCTTTGGAGTTTTCCATATAAGTCCTGTTACCTGCGCAGTATGACTTTCTATAATAGTCTTTGGAATGTATTTTCTTCCAAGATTCCATATTTGTACACATGGATCATCATTCAGGAATGAAGCAGCAATGTCTGTAGTTAACACAGACCCATTTCCTTTTCCTCTACACCAACTCACTTTGGAGACAGGACTAGCTGTATTGATAACATGATCGGGTACTCTTGCGTCACCTGCTTCTGGGGACATATCCCATACCTGGATCTGCTTGTCTCTTCCACCACTCAGTATATAATCGAGCTCAGGGTGCCAATCAATGGTAAGCCCTGGTCCTGTATGCGCGTTCAACTTCCTTTCGTATTGGTTTGGTTTTCTGATATCCCATTTCTTTATCACTCCTGAGTCAAATATACTGACTATTGTCTTTCCGGATCTTGGAGAAACTTGTACACAACGAACGGCATCTTCATTACCATTGATACTTAATTGAGCCTTGGTGCTCTTCATTCTCAAATCCCATACTTTCATTGTACCATCTTGTGATCCAGAAAATAAACTGTATGGGTTCAAGTTACTGAAGTCAACAGAATTCACTGCTCTTGTGTGATCATTAAAAGTTGTTCGCACTCGACTTCCTCTGTTTAAATTATATAGATGTATAGCTCCACTTAATGTAGAAACTGCAATGTTTCTACCATACTGCTGATAGCCAAATTTTGAGTCTAAGATGGTACCAAATTTCATGTTTCTTACTCCACCTCCAGTTAAAGTTGTACTTAGTTCTCCTGCAACACTAATATCGTTATTTGAGATTTTCACCAGTTGTAGATTCTTTGGGCCAGCTATAACAAAGAGGTTGGGCGTCTCATTTGAGCGAGCCATAGTGACAAGTTCCGTGCTGGTTTGGTATACAACTTCGTTTCTATCTGTTGAGAAATGTGTATTTCCCTTTGTAGTAGGTGTATGTGAAAATGATGAACCTGGAGTAGGTGAAATTGGGATAGCACTGGAATTGACTGGGGCACTCCCACCATATATGTTCAAGGCCATTCTAGTAAAACTTGAGCTCGCCCTTCTTTGAGTTTGACTGGAATTACCAGATGCATTCATCGGGGAAGACATATTTGATGTTGGAGAAGTCGACATACTTAACGAACCACCTTGGGAAGCATTTTGATAGCTGTTACCTGAAAATGATAGACTATGGGGGAATTTTCGCCCACTATCTTGATCAGACATTCTACCTTTGTCCCTATAATCTTTTCCAATTGTAATAACAGCCTATAGGTTGCAGCTCAATGGGCATGAACAAATGCTATAGAGCTTCCTACTTCCTTCGTTAAGATATTGTTTATTTCTCTAATGATTTTTTTGATAAGTGGTTATCAGTCACGTGACACAAGTTACTTATGTCAGAAAATGTTACATGATATCTGTTGCCATGTTTTCGTTCTTAGTATCATTACAATGTATTAGGCGTTTTAAATATGTATATAAAGTATTTGCAGCTACACAGCTATCAGAGGACCACCACATCACCAATTTTCACTAAATCTTGAATAGCACTGTATCTCATAACAAAGACACCACCACGAGTCAACTCAACTTCATCTCCATCTATTTCTATTGTTGCTTCATTTATAACTTTTATAAACACAGCTTTGTGTAGATCTGGCTCGTCAATCATTGATAATCCTCCACTGGTCTCATCAAGTGCCTGCAGACCTTCAGGTAACTTACTCAGGAACTGATTGTTATAGAGTTCAGTCAAAATTTGTAAATGTCTTTCCATATATGCTAGTTCGTTTGGTGATAGATTCTTAACTTGCTCTTCATTTCTTCGTATGAAAATTGGGAACTTATCAATCTTGGCAAGACGTGATCTGGTATAGCCCCTCACAAGGAATGTTACTCTATCCAGCTCACTTTCTGTTATCACCAACAATAATTTGATCTCCTTCTCATGCTGCAATTCTATGGAATTGAGCTCTATAAACTCTACCTGTTTCCTTATACGGGCCAGTATCCTGTCTATGAGGTCGGTTTGATATGGTAGTAGCTCGGGCACAATTCTCTCCTGTATCCATGCTTGTGTAAGTGCTTGTAAGTCTTCAATTCTCTCGACTTCGTCTAACCTTTGCGGACGTCTTGTCTGCCTGTCGAAATCTTTAAGGATATCGTCAAAATCCATAATTGTGTTATCTGTTCAGTATTACTGCCTTCTGATCTCAGCCTTGACTCACTGTTCCCTTACCAATATTAGTCAATAGAACTCTTATCTAGCAATGTCAAATAAGAACACTAAACAGGCCAGAGAAAGCTGTACGCGAAACAGTTTGAAATTTGTGAAGTTTGGTGTATACGCCGATAGTCGTAAAACGCGTCTGTTCTTTTATAATTTCTTTGGTGTAAACATTATACAAGAAACAGAGATTTGATAATGGTGATATTTGGTTATACTTGTATGTGAGTGCTTTTCAGTGCTATCAGATAAGTACAACAGGGCTAAGAATGGACAGGAAAGCGATATTAGAAGAGAAAAGAGCAAAGCTTCAGGAATTGAGGAGACTTCGGGCTGAAAAGGAGAAAGAAAAGGAGAATATACAGTCAGATCAAGACAAGATCTCAAATGCTCCAGCAATAGTGCCCAGACGCAATGAGTCATCTTCAACGAGGGTTGACACGATACTCAAAGACTTACAACTAGACCAGGCACCTACAGCAGTAGAAGATAATACCACTACTAGTAGTGATCCTGTCAGAGAAGCAGAAGAGGATGTAGAGATAGGGGCAGAGACTCAAAAAATCAATTCTATACGAGCTCCCCAGAAGGAAAGAGAGGTAATAATGTACGATAAGTCAGTACAGACATCAGATGACTTGGAGGAGAACGACATGACAAGAATGAAAAGAGAAATTGAAAGGGAAGTGCGAAGAAAGCTAGAAACTGAACTGAGAGCAAAGCTTGAGAAAGAATACGAGTTGAAATTACAAGGGATTACGCAGAGAGCCGAGATGATTAATTTTGAAGATGAAACCATTGGAAAATTACTGAATATCAGAAATAAACAAGACAGCAAAGAAGAAGAAGATTACAACGAAGGGGATACATCTTTGGATATCAGTGGCATTGGAGAGCAAAATTTATCTTACAAGAGTGTATATGCTAGACCGCTGGACGGTAAAGTGAAAAACCTCGGTACACAGAGAGATTTAGAGCTGTTGGGAACATATTTTGATCCTGAAATACTTGAGGATAGACCAATAATTTCAATAGATTGGTCACCATTTTTCCAAGAGCTGATAGTGGTTTCATACTCACCACCAGAAGAGAAATCGTTCAAAACTCGTGGACTCTGTATTGTTTGGAATACCAAAGATGAGAAGATTGAATTTATTTTACTCTCGCAAACAGTCATCAACATTGTGCAATTCTCCAAGGGTAAATCAAACCAAGTATATGGTTGTGGTGAGAACGGTAAGGTATATCTGTGGGACTTCACATCAAAATCAAGATACCCCATTTCAGAGACATCATCAAACTATAAAAACTCAAGCATACATATTCAGCCTATTGTATCAATGCATCAGACTTATGATCCCAAAAATGGTAAAAGAGACGATAAAGATGGCTCCACAAAAAATTTGCCGAGCTTGTCATCGATAATAACGGTCTCTACAGACGGAATGATTTGTTTTTGGTCGAATGATCTTATATCACAATCAATGAAAGATCCAATTAAGATAAAATTTCCATCGAACTACATTGACGTTTCGAGTATGACCATTTTACAATCTGATCCAGGATTCTTGCTAGTTGGTACATCATCTGGACCAATTTTCAGAGTAAAATTATTTGATTCCTTGGATAAGAAAATTGGTATCGATGAAGACATAATTTTTGCAGGTCACCAAAACCCTCCTGTTATTGGTTTATCAGCAATAAAGATAAATGAAACTTTGATGAACACTAGCTTGAACGGACTGTTTTTGTCGTGTGGTGTAGATTTCCAAATACATCTGTTCAACTTAAACTCTTCGTTGAGATCAGGAGTGGTTGATGATGAAGATAAGGTGAATGGGATGATCACTCCAATCTTGACCGTCAACACATCCGATATTATCCTTGATCTAGCTTGGAGACCATCACATATTTCACAATTTGCTACGGTTGACTCAATGGGTAACATCTGCATTTATGATATATGTAAGAATCAAATGAGTCCAATTGTTACAATCAATGTCAAAGACCTCACCTCGAATATCTTGAGCGATGAGGCGCAAGTTGACGATCAGAGTGATATGATGGACCAGCCTATGGGATTAGTTAAATTGAGCTGGACCGCAGATGGTGACTACATCACAGTTGGTGGATTGGATGGACATCTATATGTTTATCGATGCTCAAATAAACTTGCAGAGCCTGATCATCAAGGGATACAACATGAGCTCAAGAGAATTTTACAATTATAATGTTTTCTAGTACATACTTAAAATTGATTGACTTCTAAATGAGATATACTATTGGATTTTTTATGTTTGATGTTTTGGTTTGTTTTACTGATTTACAAGTTTAAGTGAAGAACTTTGGTTATACATAATAAGTGGTGAATTATTATATATAAAATGGGATGCTGAAAAACTATAAAGAAATAACAAAGCAAAGATCTACATAAATAATAATAATAATAAATAAAAAAACAGCATCATAAAATGAAAATTGAGTTAGTTGAACAACTTCTACTGTGAAGGATGATTGGAAACTGGAATAGAACAAAAGCAAAATGGTGTTTTCCTTGATTGATATAAATGGTTATCATTGTGTATAACTCGGGAGAGTTCATTGATAAGAAGGTTGGGTCAAGAAGATATAGTCTCCTTTCTAAAATGGTTTCTGAGTGACAAAGACAAGTGATTGGAATTATCCCGATTATTGAAGAGGATTTCTTTTGTGAATCCTCTTCGTTATTTTTTTGGTAGGCTTCAATTGAATATCTTCCATGTAATATCTCCTCAGTCTAATGTACTATTTTTACTGATGCGAGTTTCCTGGTAATGAGATAGTGAAAGCAGAATTTGGTTACAAGTGACATCCATTTTCTGAACCTGCCCGGCAGGGCTTAATTGGTTCCAGATGTCACACTAGGTGAGAAAAATTGTTACTAGTTCAAAGTCTTTGACCAAGATTCCAATGTCAATTCCAAATTTTACTGATAGTAATTATATAGCATTCGCTTTGATTCAACAAGATCTAGTGATTTTTGGATCTCAATTAAGAGGTCCCATCTTTGATATTTCAGGTTTTTGGCGTAGACAAATTTCCTTCGATCGATATTAGAAGTTGTCTCAACTGGATATGCATATAATATGTCTTTGGAATCTTCTCCAGTAGAATCCCAATTGGTAACTGGGAATGGAAAGTCCCAGAAGCGGGTGTATAACGAGTGATCGAACCAGTAATTAGAGCTCATCCCTTGATGAGTCTCTATTACTGTTGACCTGTACCTCGAAGATACTACCAAGCAGCCTCGGCAGAGACTTTGCTCAGAGCAAGTGATCCTCCTCCCGGAGGACTTCCTAAACTCTCACTTTTCTGTGAACCACCATTC